>OZ014479.1:31691238-32012989 GCA_963965965.1 Trididemnum nubilum | reverse complement strand
GTCGCCAGAGCAAATGAAGTTGAGGGGGCACTAGCCAAAAGTGGAGGGGCACTAAAATTAGCATATAAAAACTAATCTTCAGATTGTAGGACTGCAACTATGCGCAATTTTAAAATAAGGCCGGCAGCCCTTCTTAGCTCGTTTCGTTGCGGCCCATAGTCGCTTAAAAAATCTATCTAGAGCAAAGAATGCTACCAGACGTGCAACGAGAATTTTGCTAAGAGGAGTGAACCAAAATTAAATTTCTTTTTTGCACAAAAACTGCCTGATTTAGCCCCCGTGCTGAACATTCTAATACAACTCAAACGTGTCACAGACGGGACATAGTCATAGTGACTGTGAACGGGGCTTGGGGCGGGGCCCCAGCCGCTAGGCAATTTTTGTGATTTTGCAGCAACAAAGTAGCGATTTTAACCCCATTTCACACTTTTTGAAGCCATATAAATAACTTAATAGCTAAAGTTTTGAAGTAATTTCAAAGAATTAAATTGCTAAGCACCTTCAACCCCCTCCTTACTTCATGTCAAGTCTAAAATACGTTTAAACGCTTGTATTTTAAAGTAAAATTTCTAAGTGAGTTGGCTAAGGGGCTTAAGCCCCTTCACCTTGGTTGCGCCACTGACTGCGACCTCAAAATCTTGAGTGTGCTCTAAACATCAAAACAGCTGGTTTTTGAAAAAAATTGTATCACGTACCAGTAACCATTCTGCAGGCTTACATCTATCTTTCGCGACACATCCGTAAAGGAGTGTTAATAAGACGGAATATTGCGTCAGATGTATGTGACTCAGCAGTTGGTTGTCAGCAATTTCGCAAAAAAATCGAGAAAACGTCAGAGGAGAATTATGTTTGAACGTACTTATTCCATTGTGTATTGCCTTATCACTGAGTAATGTTCCAAAAACAGTATTTTGAGTAAACCTAAATGGGGGCACGGCCCCCCTGGCTCCCCCGTAGCGACGGCACTGGCCTGAGGCCTACAGACATTGATCCTTGAGTTCTGAATTTGAAATTATGTATCACTCTTTATCTTTGTAGAGTAAGTTTAAACTAATGGAACTAAATCGGGTGTCACAGCTCACAGGCTAACCAAATACATTCCTAAAGATTGCTTTTTTATTTTATCGGCACGTTATTTAGAAATCATTTAACACACGGAATTTGTTATTATTGATTTCTATGAACTTTTTAGCGTCAATCAATGGAGAGTAATTTTGCTTATAATGAAAGATATTTTTTTTAGAAAATGAAAATTGTACTGCAACGTGATTTGAATCGACAAAAATTTTTATTACGTTTTCTTTCTAGAAAGGGCTCTGTTGGTTGACAAACCACTAAACTTTAATTCCTCAAATGCTTCTGGTAACTCCAGTACGCTTTCGCGTGCAATCAGTTTAAACTGATTCAAGGAGGATTTGAGTTAAGTTTCATCCAATTGATCAGCTTTCACGAGCTAGCAAAAAAAACGTACAGTGTAGAATAGATAGCCTACTGCAAGTTGCGACTAACTTTTTACTGTGTTAAATGCTGTGGTGCACAATTGGGTCATTGGTCGGGTCTATTGTTCATAAACCATTAAATTAACAGTTAAATCTATTTATTGTTCATAAACAATTAAATTTATCCTGCTTTGGATAAGCGAGCTTTGAGATTAGCAAGCGTTTGCTTCGTTACTATCGTACTGAAATGCAAAGGGCAGTACTGCCCCCCTTGCCCCTCCTGGTAAAAGGGCAGGAGGGGCAACTGCCCCCCCTGCCCCCCCCCCCCCCCCCGTTCCGGCACCACTGATTGTTGTATAGCAATGCATAGGTGATAATTGCGTTTTTTCCCTGGGATCCCGGGATGAGGTAAAACATTTCCCGATTCCCGGATTTCTTTCAAAACCGAGAAATTCGAAACCCTAGTTGTCTCCTCTGCAAGGCATGCAAATTTAAATATTGCATGCGTGTTGCCTTTATTTTATGTAAATTAAGCGATATGCTAAAACGAATGACTAAGCAATGAAACGAAGCTGTGGTAGCCGGTAGGTAGGCCTATTAGCAATAGGGAATGTAAGTCGAAGTTGGTTTTTGATTTGGTACTGATTGCAAGAGTTAGGCTAAATGCTAGACTATGCGAGTGATAAGAAGCTGTGGAATCCAAGAAAACCAGGAGTTTCGGGTAGTTGGTTCAGTTTGTGCGTAGTAGGTCTAGTTGTAATAATAATAATAATAATAATAATAACAACAGAAATTTGTATAGCGCCCTTTCCTGAAGTGAAACAGATCAAAGGCGCTTTACAGAAAATCGAAAAGCAATTTACACACACAGCACGGTAAAACTATCAATATATTCAGAGTGATTTTTTTTTTTGCATACTATCTCCCTAAGCAAATCGAATAGCTATTAACCCTCACCCTGGAAACCGAAAAAGAAACAAAAAAGATAACAGGAAACACATCAAGAAAACAAGCAAGGGAGTATTGATCAAAATACATTGACTTTAGGCAGACCTTAAGGCACAAAATAAAAAACGTAGGAAAAACTAAATCACTATGTTGCAGGTCAACTGGCCTAGTCAATATTAAAGTATAGTAGTGCTATTAACATTAAACAGGTAGTTGAGTCAGTTTTTGGAGATATAGCACATTAAGTACACAGTCTAAGAGGATAATGGAACACCATAAAATGAATATCGAAATACTAATACTGAGCAAAGCAAAATATTTAAGAACATCTAAGCTTCAACAAACACTTGGGTAAAAAAATAAGTTTTCAGCAAAGTTTTGAACTGAGTTAAGGATTCAGCATTTTTTATATAGATAGGTAAATCGTTCCATAACCGAGGGCCACTTACACTAAATCTGCGATCACCAAATTTTGAAGAGGAGCGAGGTACAGCCAAAAGATTTGTATCTCGAGAACGTAAGGCTCGAGTAGGTGCATGTCTAGATATTAAATCAACTAGATATAAAGGTGATTGACCATTCAAAATTTTAAACACTTGCATCAGAATTTTGAACTTGATTCGATGTTGGACAGGCAACCAATGCAGTTTCATTAAAACAGGAGTTATGTGAGCAGATTTACGGATACACAAAACCAATCTAGCAGCAGTATTTTGCACTCTTTGCAATTGGTTCAATAAACAATCAGGTAAACCGTGATAAAGAGCATTACAATAGTCCAGATGAGAAATAATCAAGTTATTAACCAACATTTTGCAACTATCTTCATCGAGATACTTTCTGATCTTACCAATATTACGAATATTGAAAAAACATTTTTTAATAATACTTTTGATCTGGCCTTCCATGGATAGATTGCTGTCTTGCAGAACACCAAGATTTTTAACACAAATGGACGAAGTCAGAGGAATATCAACAGTATTGAACGCATTTGCAATAGAACTAGATTGTTTGCAGGTACGACCAAACAGAATACATTGAGTTTTTTTATTGTTTAGCTTTAATTTGTTACAGCATAGCATTGCTCTACTGCTTTCAAACATTTTGTGAGTACGTTAGCATCTAAGGTCTTGTCAGCATCAAAGGTAACATAAAACTGCACATCATCGGCATAGAAGTGGTAACTGAAACCCAAATTAGAGATTATACTGGTAAGTGGTTTAATGTAAAGAGTAAACAGTATAGGAGCAAGGACTGAGCCCTGAGGTACACCAGAAAACAGTTGAAACGAGCGAGATACATTATTGTTTACATCTACACAATGACTTCTGTTATTCAGATAAGAACGAAACCAAGATAGCACTGAATTGTTAATACCAAAATGATGAGATAATCTGTAAAGTAAGATGTTGTGATCAATGGTGTCAAAAGCAGCTGACATGTCAATCATTATCAAAGCAATAAAACACTTATTATCCAGAGCAAATAGTATATCATCAGTAATTCTGATGAGAGCAGTTTCTGTCGAAAAACCAGTTCTATAAGCAGATTGAAATTTGTCATGAATGTTATTGATTGCTAGATGCTCATTTAACTGCCCAGCTACTACTTTTTCTAATACTTTCGACAAAAATGATAAATGAGATATTGGTCTATAATTAGCAAGAGTGTCCGGATCTAAAGTGTGGCTTTTCAATAAGGGAGAAATGATAGCTTTTTTAAATTCCAAGGGGACTTGTGAAGATTTCAAGGAGTTGTTAATGATGACAGTGATTGCATTAACGACAACAGAAGAGCATTTTTTCAGAAGAACAGCAGGAAGAGGATCTAATTTGCAATTTGTTGAGTTTAATGAGTGCAGAATGTTGTTTACATCAACAGTGGTAACAGGATTAAACTGGTCAAAAGTAGTCCCATCAAAGACCACATCATTCTCTTCAGGAGCACAGACAGCAGATTGATTAGTACTTAAATCTTGATGCAACGTAAGAATTTTGTTTTGAAAAAAAGTAGCAAATGCGTTTGGAAGCTCATGTGCAGGACAGATCTGAGGCAGTTTATTTGATGAATAAGATTTTAGGAATTTGCCAACTATTTGATACAGTTTCTTGTTGTCTTTTTTACACGTTTTGATGCTGGAAAGAATAAAAGATTTTTTAGAATTGTACAGCAGTTTATTGAATTTAGCACATTGCTCTTTGAAAGCCAGTTTGTGAGATAATAATTTTGATTTCTTCCACAGTCTTCCATAGTTGTAGAGTTTGCAGTACGGATTTGCTAAAAAGTTCTTAAAGCTATCAATAAATTACCGGTTGGTTGTTTAATTGGTTGTTTCGTTTGTGTTTTACTGGTTGTTAAGTAAACTAAACAAGGCCAGGCCTAGCCATTACTGAATTGGACTACCCCTGAGCTTTCCAGCCTGCGTAATATTGCATAGCATCGCTGGCTGTTGCCAGGTTATACGATATGTTGTAATGACATCAAGGAAACAGGCTATAAAAGTAGGCTATGCAATTGCTATTCAGCAAGTAGGCTCAGCTTTATTCTATTAATAATATTATTATTGTTTATTGGTGTTTATTGCAAGCGAATCGCCCATATCATAGCATAAGAACACACACACAAAAAAAAGAAATCAAAATCAAGTTTATTGTTCGCCGATTACACCCAAAAAAAAAGGAAAAACAAACACAATCATCAATTTAAAAAAATTGGTCTTAATCGTGGAGCACTGGCTAGGAAACACGGAAAAACTGGAAAGTTTACGAGTCAAGGTGCTTCCTAGTTTGCCCAGTTCACACTAGGAAAATAGACTAAAATAGGCTTAATAAATTAATTAAATGATAGGCTGTGCATTGTGAACCAGTAATCTCCAATGTGGGAGAAAGGCAAACCATAACCTTAGTTAAAAAGGTAAACTCACGTATCAAGCTTTCAATAAATTGAGAAATTAAATAGTTTTGTAGCAGAGGTCAATTTAGCATTTGCTAATAAGAAATTTTTTGTGGTGGTTTTTGAAGGTAGCGGTACTAAATTCTTTGTTTTTATAAACATCGTCAACGTTTATCCTAAGTTTAGACTCTCTAAAGGCCAATAGATTTTGAGTAATACATTTTTTTGCTCTTCGTCGAAAATAGATATTTTTTGTTACATGTCTGATATTGTGACAATGCACAGCGCCAGTTTTGCAGAATAGATCTTGAAAGAGTTTTGGTAATTTATTGTTTTGAAGTTGGTGCACGAATTTAGTCAGTTCTAATTCGTAAATTTCTGTCCATGCGCAGATCCTTGCGATGACAAGCCACTGATTACAATTAAGTAATTTGGTTCTATACAATGTTTTTAAGACGGTGATAAACAACGCTGTTTTATTTTGTCTTATCACAAAAAAAATTTTGCCAAAATATCTAAGATAAAAAAAATTTAAGCAAAAATTACGTCATCAAGTGGTGGAAGCGGAAGCGGTTCAAAAATTGCTGCTTCCAAATAAATCCCTGGTTTGCAAACTATGTCATTGCCGCGGAACAGAAGACCTCCCAGAACAGACCCGGACGAAGGGGCTGCTCATCAAATGTAGTCTTCTCAGGATTTGTTTAAAGTAGATTATTACAAAATGTTGGACACCACTGATGCACAATTAGCAGACAGGTTTGATCAACTAGACATTCACTCTATACACCAGCTTGAAAAAGTTTTGTTAAGTGGTTCTGTTGATAAGGTAATTGAGAAGTACATATCCAGAGCTTGAACAAGATAACTTGAAATCTCAATTTCAATTACAGTATTCCGAAAAAGTTTAAAGTTCGGAGTACTAAAGAAACAATATCTGTGTTTAAAGAAATGTCTCCAGAAGTTCGTGGATTATTTGATACAGTCGAAATACTACTAAGACTGTTAATGGTAGTGCCTGCTTCCATTGCGGGAGCAGAGCAATCGTACAGCTCCTTACGACTCCAAAAAATATGGTTGCGAACAACCAGGACCCAGAAAAGATTGAATGGAGCTGCTGTATGTTTTGTACACAAAGAACGACTTGACAAAATAGACTTTGAAGTAGTGGCAAAGAGATTTTTCACGGTAACGAACGACGGAGAGGTATTTTCGGCTCGTAGAGTGCTTGTAATAAGACTGTTGAGGTTGAAGGTTGCACAAACTATATTGCTTTTCGATTGACTCAGTGTAGTTCACTTTTTTATTGTTTTTATTTTATCTTCAAGTTCTTATCAATTATCTATTAAGTTCTTACTCTATCTTCAAGTATCTTCAACTGTATAATCAAGTGTATGTTTAACTAAGGTAGCTTTTTCGCAATAGGTGTTTTTTTATTTTATTGTCCTTGCAGTAAAATAGCAGTTTACACAGTACTTCAATATTTTTTATCAACGTGTATTTTTGACTACTGCAACAATTAGCTAATGAGTGATCTCAAGTAAGTGACTGCAAGTTGACTGTCTTCGTAATATAATTGCTTAGAACTCGGGAGCAGGGTATGACTTAACTATCTTCGCACTGCTTCATTGTTTTAAATATTTTTACACGCTAAACTTAGGAATGTTGTTTCCAATGCTCAATTTGAATTTGTTTAGTTTTTTTTTTCACAATTCATTGCAAGACTTCTCCTGAACTGTAGCATACGACAACTACGACATGTTTATTTCGCGGTGTTGTATTATAACGAGTAACCACTACACACCAGCAGTTCACAGCGCTCCTGAGAGCCAGATTAACAACTGGGCGAAGTGACCAATTGCCCAGGGCATCGCACGCTTTTGAAGTCTTCAAGGTAAGCTTCAAGCGGAAACCAAGTCCTTTCACACACACGAAGACCTTTCATTTATGTAATTTTTAGAGGCACAGTTTTTTGTTACAATGAAATTTGGGTCTACCTCAATGTTGAAATGCTGGCTGCGCCCTAGTTGCAATACTACAGCATTGGTTTTTAGTTTATCAGTGTTAGTTGTTTTTTAGTTTATCAATATTTGTTGCTTTTTAGTTTTTTGCCTGATAACCAATGATGTTATCAAAACTGATGACGTCATCAATCATTATTGCTTGCCTTATCTGAAATGTCACGCTTCGCCAATGGGGAACAGGTACCCCGGTTAAGAACCCAGATCTAATCTGCGACAAAACTCGAAGCAGTTAAGCACATTAGCTCATAGCTATTAGTCGTTAAAAGGGCTTTGGTGCCTAACTATATTTTGTACTGTATATTCCTCAGTATATTTCAGTGGGTGTCCCCTGACAAATGTCTGCTTGCAAGTGTTTTATTTTTTCAAGTCTTGTCAAGTTTTTTCAAACCTAAGTTGTTGCCAGTGGGACAGCATCAGCGCTCTAAAGAAAATTTTACTTCAGCAAAAGCGAAATTTTCCAGTTATTTCAAAACAACAAGCCAGTGCAAAACCATCAACTGCATATCGTAACTGTGTGGGCAGAAGCTTGATTTAGTTATCAGTATTATTAAAAGGAGTAAAAATCTTTATACTTAACAAGACCTCCTTTTCCTAGCCATGACTCTTTATAGCATACCCCAAAACACAGACACAATAGCGTACGCAGGATTTTGAAAAGGGGGGGAGGGTCAGAAATTTCGGAAAACATGAGAAGAGCAAAGGTTTGAATCAGAAATTGTTCCGCCCAAAACCAGATGAAGAGCAAAAAAAAAAGTTCTTGACTCAAACTTGGTCCGGTTTTTTGCCCAAAAACAGGTGAAGAGCAAAAAAAAAGGTCTTCACTCAAATTTGGTCCGATTTTTCGCCCAAAATCAGGTGAAGAGCAAAAAAAAAGGTCTTCACTCAAATTCAGCCGATTTCAAGCCTAAAGCCTAGATGAAGCGCACAGTAGATACCCTTTGTGTGATCAAACCTTATGCCCAACTTGCAAAGGGGGGTGCCATGCCTCAATTTTGCAATCCTGGCGACCCAAAGGGATGAGGGGGATGCATCCCCCCCACCAGCCTAAACATAACGTGCATATGAATAATACTTAACTTATTTAAAAAAAAAAACAATCAGTGAATAGTCGTTATAGCCCGTGTGACTGTGATATAATTTCAAAAGCCAAGGAGAGGGGGGGGTGCAAAAAATAGTATTTGTGCAGCGAAGTTTCTACAAAACAGAAAATAATCTTTTACAAGTCCAATGGATTCGAAGGCGCCAAATCAGCAAAACTCACAACTTGCACTTTTCAGTGATAAAGGCATAGGAGCACAACCAGTGGCGTAGTTATGGGGGCGGATGGGGAGATACATCCCCCACCAGCGTAAACATAACGTGCATATAAATATTAAACTTATTTGAAAAAAAGCAATCAGTGAATTTTCGATAGGCCGTGAGACTGTGATATAATTTCTAAAGCCCTGTGAGGAGAGGGACCGAAAAATGTAATTTTTATTGTAAAGTCTTTACAAAACAGAAATAAGTCGTTTACGGGTCCGATTGATTTGAAAGCGCCGAATTAGCGAAATTCACAACTTGCACTTTTCAGCGATTAAGCCTATACACAATGCAACTCATTTCTTAAGTGACATAATAGGCTTATAAAAAGTGAGCATTAAGCGAGGTCAAGAACATTAATTCTAAACAGTAGTGTTGCCAGGGGGGCGGGGGGCTATTATAATAGCCCCTACATTGGCCTGTCAACCAAAGTGCAAAATATCGCGTTTTTAGCGCTTCTGAGACTGTTTTTCGCACTGAAATAGACCAAAAAGTGATGTAATGCATTTTTTGAAACAGATGCTTAAGAGGGGTTTATTTGTCAAAAATAAAACTCACAAATCAAAAAAAAATTATTTAAATGACCAAAAATAAGCAATAAAATTTGATCGCTTGTGTAAAAAAACTTGAACACGGGTTTCATCAACAATATATTATAGGCCTAAACTCAGAAATGGGGTGGAAAGGCTATTCAGTATTGGTTAATTACCAATCACTTGTCTCAATTCTCTTTCCATTAGCCCCTCTCCAATTATTTTCTCTATAAAACATAGATGAAACAAATTACTCCGTGTGAGTTTTATTGAACTATAACATTTTATGCTTATGATTTACCAGCATCCAAATAGGAGAACTAAAATTTTACCATTAACCACCTCTCATATAGGCCATTTATGCAACTAGTTGAATCATGTTTGCACTGCCAATTTCTATGCTGCATTTTAAAAGCATTATTTTATCAAACTAGCTCTAAAATTAAATTATTTTTACAAAACAATGCAAAAATTTTGAGCGCTAGGGCTCCGCCCCTAGACCCCTAAAACAGCCGCTCTATACCGAATTTCTGGCTACGCGCCTGGTTACAACACATTCGAATTTTTGAGGTTTTGTGCTTAAAATTTTTATCACCCCACCCACCAAAATTTTCTGGATCCGCCACTGATTCAGAATCATAGGGCTAATGTTCTATCAGCAGTTAAGATAGCTCGGTCAAACGTGGTAGCCAAAAGAGAAATCAGCATCATGAAAAAAATTTTTAAAAATCGTCCAACGTTACAAATAGTCAGGGGTTTAGTTTTTGCAAAGTTGCCGTAAACGTGCGACTTTTGTTCAGTGACAAACTTAATTCGTATGATTGGGTGTGTTACTTACAGATTCAGTTTATACATGCTGTACGTAACTATTTTCATTCTGTTTTGATGGGTATAATTTAAATATGATTTTTTATTGAATTGTAAGATTTTTTGGGGCATGGTTGCGCCAGGTTTTTGTAATGTTAAGAAAAAAGAAAGTGATAATTGGCATTAACATGCAAAAGTTCATCTCTTACAACATCAGGCATTTGCAGACAAAAAAAAATCTTAACCCTAGTGCACAATCTGCAAAGATCATTACCTTTCACGTTTGTTTAATTGCCAGTTAGGGCCCGATCTGACTCCCAGCTGGCAAGGGTTGACCAAGTTTTAGGAATGTAGACTAGGTTCTAGGAAATAACCACGAAATAAGACAAGGTTCTCAAGGGCACGAACAAAGAAAGATGAACAATGATCATGTTTGCTGATTGTGCTATAGCAAGCATGATCTGCATTATTTTTGGAAATTACTGCAAAAACAATTCGCAAAATTTGGCAGCGAACCTTGGCGCTTTTACTCTCAATGGTCTGATGCCATGCAGCTTGTAAACTTTGTTGCTTTTGTGTGAAAAAAAGTATTCCGTAAAATTGTCATAAAATTCCTGTTTTTTAGTTTCTGCCTAAACCATGCATACTTTAGTGAACCGCAGGACGCCACGGTTTTAACGCGCCATCTGAAATAGCTGTAACAGCTATCATTATATGTAGACGTGGCTTCAAGTGAGCTCACAGCCGGCTTCCACATTGGTCAGCCTTGGCCATAGGCGTAGCCAGGGGGGGCCAGGAGGCCTGGCCCCTCCCCGATTGAAATGCTACCACTGATAAAAATGTCACAAAAAAACTATTGTTTCTTCAGTTTCAGTTTTTTTTTTAGCATCTTTGCATACAACAGTACACGCGTTCAGCAGTAATTAACAGTAATATTGATCCAGGGGCCCGGGCCCCCTCAATTTAATTTTTACCAACCAATTTAAATGGGCCCCCTGCAATACTATTTAAATGGCCCCCAATCTAAATGGGCCCCCAACAATAATATTGATCCAGGGGGCCCGGGCCCCCTCAATTTAATTTTTACCAACCAATTTAAATGGGCCCCCTGCAATACTATTTAAATAGCCCCCAATCTAAATGGGCCCCCAACAATAATATTGATCCAGGGGGCCCGGCCCCCCTCAATTTAATTTTTACCAACCAATTTAAATGGTCCTCAATTTAAATGGGCCCTAAACAATAATACTCATCCAGGGGGCCCGGGCCCCCTCAATTTAATTTTTGCCAACCAATTTAAATTGGCCCACTGCAATAATATTTGAATGGCCCCCAGTCTAACTGGGCCCCCCAACAATAATGATGATCCAGGGGGCCCGGGCCCCCTCAGTTTAATGTTTGTCAACCAATTTAAACGTATAACTTAACTGAAATTAAGGGTTTTTATCCTAAAAGTTGCTAACTGAGGCCCTCACCTAACCTTTTTATGAACGTAATGCAATAACTAGAGCGGATTTAACATATGGCACAGTGCCAGGGGCCCTGCGCTCAGATGGTAAGACTTTTTTTGCTCTTCCTCTGTATTTGGTAGGAAAATATTGCAAAAATGCCATAGTGCCAGGGGTCCAACTCAATGTAAATCCGGCCGGGCAGTTACAAGGTTTGTAGGCGTAACAATCTATTGTACATTTTTTAATGACAATTCACCTCCACCTCGCCAGTTTTTATGCAACAAAATACTTTTGAAAAAAATTAGCTACAGTAAGGGGAATGCTCATTGAACAAATTTTTGAATTGAGAGGGCTTGGGCTCCCTGGCCGTATATGTACTCCTATAACTGGTTGTTTTCATGACAAAACAATAATCTTTAAGGAAAATATTCGAATGGATTGTTATCTACAGCTAAAATATTGCATGAGGCAATGTACTTTACTTCCCCCTACCTGGGCCAAATCACTTACAACATTTAACCCCAAAATGCAAGATTTTAAACGTGTTTTGGACTTAAATTGCTCGCAAAAAGAAGACTGAACAATTTAATTTTTTCAATTGGCTTTCAGATGTTAAGAAATAAAAATTTAGTACTTTCAAATGGCTCTGAATACGTGCGAAATGTGATCCAAAGGTTTGAAAACAGTTTTTTGATTTCAAAAAATTACGAAAAATCGACCAGCGGCTGGGGGCTTCACCCCCACACCCCCATAGCCGACGGCGGCTGGAAGCTCCGCCCTCAGACCCCGTCTGTGACACGTTTGAATTACAGTACACTTTTTTACCCAACAGCCAACACGTTTCCCAATTCAGATATTTTCACATTTTAACTATTGATTTTAAGCCCTCCCTCTTGAACGAGTTCCTCTTTAAATGCCAACACCAGGCTACTGCTTCTGATCTTCCATTCTACGATATCTTTGCCCCCACAAAAAATTTCTTTTGCAAAGTTTCTGATGACGTCATTGCATGTGATTTGTGATTTGGCCCCCCCCCCCCCAATCAAAAATCCTGGCTACGCCTTTGCCCCGGAGCAAACGTTCTCTGATTATGGATCCCACTTTTTTAGTAGTTTCCTAAGCACAAACCACATTGTTTGGTTTAACGATATCTTTTCACGGAGTTTTTTAAATATTATTTTCTTGAACTATTGCAAAATACTTTAAATTTATGCTTTTTAAAATGAATTAAGGAACCGTACGGGGTATATTTGTTAGCTCAAGTTTTTGGCATTAAAAAACAATCAAAAATCGGGGTTCTGGGGCGAGGGCCAAGTCCCCATGCTTCATGTTGAATAAATTTAGTGATAAGTTTATATGTATATATTAAGAATATATAGCTCCTTGGGGGAAGTAAGGTGCACTGCCTCCTGCAATATTTTAGCTGTAAACAATAATCACTCCACAATTTTTCTAAGAGATTTTGGTTTTGTCATGTCGTGAAAAGAACCAGTTGTAGAAGTACATGTAAGGCCAGGGGACCCAGGCCCATAGGCGTAGCCAGAATTTTGATTGGGGGGGGCCCAAACCACAAATCACATGCAATGACGTCATCAGTAATTTTCAAAAAAGGAAGTTTTTGTAGGGCAAAGATATCGCAGAATGGAAGATTTGAAGTCGTGGTCTGTTGTCACTTAACCAGAATTTTGGTGAAGGGAGAGGGCGAAAACTAACGGTTAAAAAGCGAAAATGTCTAACTTAGGAGACGTGTTGAGTAAGCTAGTGTACTCAAACGTGTCACAGACGGGGTCTGGGGGGCGATCCCCCAGCCGCCGGTGGCTATGGGGGTCTGGGGGCAAAGCCCCCAGCCGCTGGGCAATTTTTGTAAAATTTGGAAAAAAATGTTTGTTTTGGAAAAAAATTGTTTTGGAAAATGAAAAAATTGTTTTGGAAAGTTTTTGAAAAAAATGTTTGTTTTGGAAAAATGTTTGTTTAAAAATGTTTGTAAAAATGGGATTAAAATAGCTTTTTTTATCCCTGTGCCATCCCCCTGGCTTCGTCTATGATTTTGAGATAAGATCGCGCCCTTAAGTTTTTTCATAAAAAAACATTAAAAGTAAACTTAAAATAACTTTTTTTCCAAAACGTGGAGGACTTGAGTCAATTCACTTGACAGTTTTTTGAAACGTACAAGAATTGCATGACATTATTATGACGTGGACACGTGGTCGTCATTATTATTACTTACTTTTGTACGCCTAAATCCTAAATTAGAGAAACTGCAATTCCGGACAAGGACAACGTATTGGCTATGCTCTCATTATATTTATCATTGGTAGTATTTCAATTGGGGGGGTTGCTTTACCGCCTGTGTTATAGCATTAAGTTCATAATAACGTTAAACGAAGGCCTGGGGTTGCAACTTTCAGAAAAAAACTCTTAAATTTCGTACAGGTTTTGCTTATGAATTATTAAGAATTTGAATTGAGGGGCTCCTGGCCGAGGACCCTTAGTCGCCAGTCAGGGGTTCTGAGGCTTCCTGGTTGTCAGTTAGAGGCCCCGGGTACCCCTGGTTGTCAGTTAGAAGCCCTGGGGCTCCCTGGTCTTTAATTAGGGGCCCTGGTCCTCAGTTAGGGGTCCCGGGGCCCCCTGGTTGTTAGTTAGGAGCCCCTGGTTGTCGGTTTCGGGCCCCTGATGATTAGTTAGGGACCCTGGGGCCTCCTGGTTGTTAGTTATGGGCCCCGGGTCCCTGGTTGTCAGTTAGGGGCTCCGGGGCCCCCTGGTTGTCTGTTCGGGGCCTGGGGCTCCCTGGTAGCTGTTAGTTAGGGTTCTCGGGGCCCCTGGTTGTTAGTTAGGGGCCCTGAAGCCCCCTGTTCATCGGTTAGGGGCCCCGGCCCCTCTGGTTGTCAGTTAGTGACCCCGGGGCCCCTGGTTGTCAGTTAAGGGCCCCGGGGCCCCTGGTTTTCGGTTAGGGGCCCCTGGTTATTAGTTAGGGGCCCTGGGGCCCCTGGCTGTTAGTTAGGGGCTCCCTGATTGTTGTTTAGGGGCCCTGGGTTCCCTGGTTGTCAGTTAGGGGCCCCAGGGCCCCTGGTTTTTGGTTAGGGGCCCCCTGGTTATTAGTTAGGGGCCCTGGGGCCCCCTGGCTGTTAGTTAGGAGCCCCAGGGCTTTCTGGTTGTTAGTTAGGTGCCCCGGGGCCCCCCTGGTTGTTGGTTTGAGCCCCATAGTTGTTAATTTGGGGCCCCCTGGTTGTTAGTTGGGGGCCCCCGGGGCTCCCTCATTGTCATTAATGTTATTGTTAATTACTCTTGCGTACGTAATTGCTGAAAAAAAAACTGCAACTAAACAGCACTAGCCTACGTTGTAAATTTTATCATTGGTGGTATTTTAATTGGGGGGGGGGGGCCAGGGCCCCCTGGGCCCCCCTGGCTACGCCTATGCCCAGGCCCCCTCAATTCAAATTTATAATTTGTTCAATGAGCATTTCCCATAGCTAATTTTTTTTAAAAAGTATGTTGTCGCGTAAAAATTGACAAGGCGGAGGTGAATTGTCATTGAAAATTGCTACAATAGATGGTTACGCTTACCAACCATGTGGTTGATCGGGCCGGATTTATATTACGTGGGGCCTCTGGCACTTCGGGGATTTTCGCGACGTCTTCCTGCCTAATGTAGGTGAAGGCCAAAAAAAGTCTCTCTATCTGAGCGCGGGGGTCTCTGGCACCGTGCCATATGGTAAATCCGGCCCTTGTCATTGCATTGCGTTCTGAAAAAGATTTTGATGAAGGACTGAGATAGCAACTTTTTGGACAAAAACTCTTATTTAACCCGAGTCACACGTATACATTGGTTGGCAAAAATTGAATTGAGGCGGCCCAGGACCCTGGTTGCCAATATCATTGTTAATTACTATTGTACCCTTGATGTTGCGTCGCAAAAAATGCTAAAAGAAACTGAAACTGAAGCAACAATTGGCTTTTTTGTCACATTTTTATCATTGGTGGTATTTCAATTGGGAGGCGGGTAGGGCGACCTCTCCTGGCTACGCCTATGCCCTCTCCCCAGACCGCTTGCCAGTTGTTAGAGTTGTTTTTTTCTTATCTCAAAACAAATTCTTTGCGCGCGAGTATTTTCAGAACAAATTGTCGTTCTCAAGATAGTTTTGTTAGTTATATTGATATATACTAACATATTTACTATAGAATAATACCAATATATGCCATCCCAGGTAGTACTGTCTTACATTTTCATTATCACACACATTTTTTCTTCTAAAATTACACGCAGAATAGGCACGGTCATGTTTTTGCATTTGCTACTCAAAATTGTTTGTTTCCGGACCCCGGATTCCTTGTTATGGCTCTGGATGGCTTCAGTGCGATGCTGTTTGTACAGTCTGCACCGGTAGTATTAGCAGAAATAAAAACAACGATTTTCTTCAATACTTTTTGTCTCCTCATTCTCCGATTAGAGCTTTCACGCAATGCCGTGTGAAATAAGTTTTAGTATGACTTGGCTTAGTTGGCACCACATTGTATTATTTTTCAAATAAGGAAATGAATGGACGGACTAGAAGTTCCTGTTGTCTTTTGTTGGTCATTTCCGTTTTAATCAATCAAAGTAATGCTGTGCTTGAAACGAGGACAGGGCATTTTCGAGGACAGTAGGGTTCGAAGTCAAGGCCAGGGCCAAGGACTTGAACTTCGAGGCCAAGGACTTCAAAATGTGTCCTCGAGGCCAAAGACGACTTCGAGGACATAGGCGTAGCCAAGGCTTTTGATTGGGAGGGAGGGGGGCAAACCAAAAAAAGCAAAAATAACATGCAATGACGTCATCAGAAATTTTCGAAAAAGGAACTTTTTGTTAGGTAAAGATATCGTAAAATGGAAGATCAGAAGCCGTGGCCTGGTTTTGCACTTAACCGGATTTCGCTGAAGAGAGAGGGTTAAAAACCACTACCGGTACTAGTTGAAAAAGTAAAAATGCCTAAATTGAGAGATATGTTGAGTAAACTAGTGTAACTGAAACGTGTCACAGACGGGGGTTTGTGGGCGAAGACGTGTCACAGACGGGGGTTTGTGGGCGAAGCCCACAGCCGCTGGGCGATTTTCTGTATTTTTTTTGGAAAATAAAGCTATTTTAATGCAAGTGAATCACATTTCGCATGTGTTTAGAGCCATTTGAAAGAACTAAATTTTTACATTTGAAAGCCAATTGAAAGAAGTAATTTGTTCAATTCTACTTTAACTTGCAAGGCAAGTCCAAACGACGTTTAAAATCTTGCATTTTGTTGTTAAATTTTGTTGGTGGTTTGGCCCAAGTAGGAGAAAGCAAGGTACATTGCCTCATGCAATATTTTAGCAGTAAATAATAATGCACTCGAAGATTTTCCATCGAGGTTTTTGTTTTGTCGTGAAAATAACCAGTTACTGTATAGGAGAACATGGACCGCCAGGGGCCCAGGCCCCCTCAGTCCAAATTTATTAATTCGTTTAATGAGCATTTCCCCGAGCTAATTTTTTTCAAAAAAATTTTGTAAAAAATGCGAGGAGGAGGTGAATCGTTATTGAAAAGTGTTACAATAGATGAAACTAAATCAAGTTTATTAGCCAGAAAAGTTTTTTGCCAACGTTTAGATACGCTATGCTCATGGCATGTACTACCTATCTTCGTCAGGGCTAGAATGTTACGTCATGGGATTTGAAGTAGAGTAGCGAATAAGTGCGAGGGAATTTGTCATTTTGCTTATCATTCATAGGGTTTTCCTGTAAATGATAAGCAAAATGACAAATTCCCATGAACGATAAGTAACATGACGAATTCCCTAGCATTTATTCGGCTACTCTACTTCAAACTCCATAACGTAATATTCTCCGTCAATCTGCCAGTTTTTCGCTTCTAATTTGTTATAATTTTGCGTTAACCTGTGATTCATTTTGTGACGTAATTTTGCATCTATCTTACGCTTGTTTTTATGTTTGCATTCTAGCCCTGACGATGATAGGTAGTACATGCCCTGAGCATACCGCATCGAAACGTTGGCAAAAAGTTTTTGCCCCGCCAGTTGAGCTAATAAACTTGATTAAATGTATATTCCTGGTGACAACAATTGAAATGCTACAAT
Source organism: Trididemnum nubilum (assembly GCA_963965965.1). Taxonomy (NCBI): domain Eukaryota; kingdom Metazoa; phylum Chordata; class Ascidiacea; order Aplousobranchia; family Didemnidae; genus Trididemnum; species Trididemnum nubilum. The sequence goes on along the minus strand of OZ014479.1, from coordinate 31,995,495 downwards.
AGATGGTTACGCCTACAAACCATATTATTGTCCTGGCCGGATTTACATTACCCTGGGCCCCTGGTAAGCTTCACCTAACATAATTGAAGTAGTAAGCTTCAACTAACATCCTACGTCCCAAAATTCCGTCTGGTTAGGTTTCAAAAATCGTTCAAATATAGAGGTGTAAAATTTTGGAATAGCATAGAACAAGATTTAAAAACGCTTTCTCTAAAAAAATTTAGCAAAAAGTACAAAAATATATTGCTTCAAAGCTATTTAGTTCAAACGCTCAATTGTTATTTTGCTCGAATTTGAAATGTTTTTTAATTTCTCAATTAAATCGAAAATTCCTATTAATTTCGTGGAGCTGTTTGACTCGAAGACCCATCAAAGGTCACTTCACAGCTCCTTTGCTGACTTTATATTATTTATAAATTATTTTCACTTTTCCTTTTTTGTGTGTGTATTCTTACTGTTAGCAATAAAAAGTGTCTGTCTGTTTGTCTGTCTGCCTGGCACTTCGGTGATTTTCGGAACATCTTCCTGCCAAATATTAGATGAAATATGGAGCGCCGTTTGTGGCGTACCCTAATTTGTGCAATGTTTTTTTGCTTATTTAATTAAATAGTCATTTTAATTAAATATACAAAAATAAATTTACAAAAAAAAACAAGCGCAAAAATAAATATGCAAAATTTTATTACATCATAATTTGCGCAACGTTTTTTTGCATATTCAATTAAATAGTCATTTTAATCAAATATACAGAAATATATGACGCAGAATAAACCGTTGCAAAAATAAATAGACAAAAAATTGTTACACAAAAATTTTTTGCGTAAAAATTTTTGACACAAAAATTGTTGTTGCAAAAATAAATCCACAAAAATTTTTGTGGATTTGTTTTTGCAACATCATTTTTTGCATCAAAATTTTTGCGGTACAATTGTTTGTGTCACTAACAGTTGTACATTTATTTTTGATAGCAAAGAAAGAACACACGACAAACTAAATGTGCAAAATTTTGCGACGCAAAAAATATTGATGCAAAATTTCTTGTCGCAAAAAAAAAACGCGTGCAAAAATAAATCGTCAAAAATATTTGACTATTTAGTTCGTGTCCATAATGATGAAAGGTTGGAATTATGCGGGCGGGAATGTACGGGTGAATGAACCTTTATTTTCCAGCCCAACAAGAGGTCTCGTATGCGGGCTAGTACCTTACTACAGGCTGCCGTACAGCCCGAAGCTTTTGTCTTGAAGTTCCAGTTGTATACCTTGCCGGTACCTTCCCACCCGCATAATTCCAACCTTTCATCATTATGGACACGAACTAAATAGTCAAATATTTTTGACGATTTATTTTTGCACGCGTTTTTTTTTTGCGACAAGAAATTTTGCATCAATATTTTTTGCGTCACAAAATTTTGCACATTTATTTCGTCGTGTGTTCTTTCTTTGCTATCAAAAATAAATGTACAACTGTTAGTGACACAAACAATTGTACCGCAAAAATTTTGATGCAAACAATGATGTTGCAAAAACAAATTCACAAAAATTTTTGTGGATTTATTTTTGCAACAATAATTTTTGTGTCAAAAATTTTTACCCAAAAAATTTTTGTGTAACAATTTTTTGTCTATTTATTTTTGCAACGCTTTATTCTGTGGCGTATATTTCTGTATATTTGATTAAAATGACTATTTAATTAAATATGCAAACAAACATTGCACAAATTAGGGTACACAAACGGCGCCCCATAATGAAGACCAAAAAAAGTCTCACCATCTGAGCGTGGGGCCCCTGACACTCCGCCATATGGTAAATCCGGCCTTGGTTATTGCATTACGTTTATAAAAAGGTTAGTTGAGGGCCTGAGATAGCAACTTTTAGGATAAAAACCTTTAATTTCGCACGGTTTATACGTTTAAATTGGTTGGCAAAAATAGAATTGAGGGGGCCCGGGCCACCTAGATTAATTTTATTGTTAATTACTATTGTACACCTGTACTGCTGTACGCGAAAATGCTAAAAGAAACTGAAAAAAACAATGGGCTTTTTTGTCACATTTTTATTATTACTGGTATTTCAATGGGGGGGGGGAGGCAGGCCTCCTGCCCCCCTGGCTGCGCCTATCTCGAGGACTTCACCTCTGACAGTTACCCAAGTGATAATTTTCTTGCAGACTTTAAGATTCTTGTCTTTCTCTCAACTGCAATAGTTTCTGTTCAATTGGTAAATTTTTCGAAATTCTAAGTTTGTAAATATGCGAACAAATGATAGTAGATGGACTAAAAGATTGATGGAATGGACGCATATGACAACAAAAGAAACCAACGGAAACCAAACACTAGATGGTGCGATGAACTATTTAAATAGAATTGGGCTCAAAAGAGCCTTGATCGTACGAAATGAAAGAAATTGGGGAAGATCTTTCAACAGCAGTGGAGCAAATAGGGTTCTGATGAATGATAAATATGATGTTATGATGATTTTTTCAAATACCATTAGGCAAGATGGTTATCATAAATATTACTAAGAATCACTGTTTCAACTCGGAAGTTGGTTCATTTCCCGGGGAAGTCACACGGGTATTTGTTGCGTAGTTTGACTACGGCTTATTGGTCCAGAATGGACTTCTCAGACGTGGCTGCACTCAGTAATTCAAATATTCAGTGAAGACTGTATTTTTATCACGTATTAATCAAATTGAGGTTAAACAGGCAACAAAATTAAGGACGTGCGGTCAGGGGAGGTATATAGGGTTTGTATAAATAAAGTTATGTAAAAGAAATGATTGAAATTGTATAAAAGAAAACAGGATTTGTATATAGAAAACAAAAATAAAGTATATAATTGAAACAAAATGTTTTCACACAAATCAAAAACTTTTTAATTTTTGCCATATTTACTTTTTTTTGTGTATTCACAGCTTTTATGTTATGTTTTTCGCATTAAAACGCCCAAACTATTCGGTGTAATTGCTGTCTCTACGGCGTGCCATTGAGCATCGCTTCAGACAAGGGCGTCGGCAGCAAATTTTTCAGGGGGGGGCCCAATAAGAATAGAGCCAGTCAGTGGCGTATATCCGTAAAAATTATTGGGGGGGATGAAACAGAGCCATCAAAAGTTGCACATATTGCGACGGAATTTCTCGGAATCCTCGGAAATACATTCGTAATTTCAGCCCAAAAACAGATGGTCTCCAAAAAAAAAAAAAAAAAGGTCTACATCGAAATTTAGTCACATTCTTCGGCCAAAATCGAAAATTCTGACGTTCTTTCTGCCAAAAAGTAAGTGTTCTCCAAAAAAAAAAAGGTCTTCATCGATATTGTTTCTGATTTTTCGGTCATAATTTTACGCTGAGACAAAAAAACAATTTTGACAATTTTGCAGGGTACGATAAATTATTGGGGGGGATGATCGATAAATTATTGGGGGGGATGATTGGGGATGCATTCCCCCCTCAAAAATTATTGGGAGGGATGCATCCCCCCCGGGATTTACGCCCCTGGAGCCAGTGCTAACTACTAAAAATGGAAGAATTTTTTGAAATTTGGGAGGTTTAAGAGAGAGTGTGTAAAAATCCATGTGGGGGGCCATGGCCCTCCCTGCCCCTCCTTGCCGACGCCCATGACTTCAGATATGCGAAGTGAGGCATTGTCGATGGTGCCTCACTTCAGCCAAGCAAATTTTAAACCACGAACTAAAAGTATGCCTTTTTTTCTGATTTTGCGGCACGCCTCAAATATGACGTCGTAGAATGAGAAAAAGTCAAAAGATTTTTTTTGTAGTCTTTCGTCCATTGCGAAGTTGAACGAGCTACTTTTCTAGCGAAATATAAACAATTTAACACGAGGAAATAAACCATAGACTAAACTAATATGGAAGAAAATTTAGCCTCAAAGCTGAGAGACTTTTCTAAACTAAGTTTTTAATCCAAACTTGAAGTTATAGCCAGAAGAAAACCGATTTAAAAGATTAGCTCGAGATATCAATACGAAAGAATCCCTCATTTCAGAAAGAGTAGAACCGTACTTAAGAAAAGAGTGGTTGCGCCATAAAAATCGTCATTTTTCTTTCTTGTTTTTAACAATTAATAATTTTGGGACTGAAACCGGGTTTTTGTGACTTAAAGAATTTGCCAAGAAGCTTTGGCAAGCACGAAATCTTCAATTATGTCCACATTCAAAGTCAAATAACAGGCTACTTCAATAGATTTTCGAAACTTCAAGAATTGATTTGGCTTCAAGTGAACTGCTGAGATTAAACGAATAATTAAATATCGAAAAATTCGGTCTTCGTTTAAAGGCTATGAAAGTAGTTATTTGCTTATCATTTATTGTCTTAAATAATTTTTTTGCGGACATGAGTGTGAAAAAAAATTGTGCCTCACCAACCAGAAGCCTCACCGCACGTCAGCGGACAAAATATAATCTACATCATGCCGGTGAAATAAACTTGTTCCAAATTAAATTCTCACAATACAACATAAATGATCAGCGATCTGTTTGCTCCACGCATCACGTGAGTGTTACGTAATTGTGAAGTGCCGTGTGCAAAATTAACGTGTGCAAAAAGATTGGCCAAAAGAAACTCGGTAACAATTACCGAAACCAAAACAGTGTAAAACTGTATGTAAATAAGGCCACTATAAAATTACAATGAAAGGTTAAAAGCACAGCAGTCTGTTCCTTCCTAAGGACTCATTAGGTGCTAATCTGTAATTAAGGCAAAAACGGCAGAGTAGTTCGTTTCGCAATAGATGATGCTGAAACAATCACCGTAGCCGCTACTCATTCATCTCCTCGTCGGTTAGGTTCGAAAACCAGGGTTGCGAACTCGATCGATTTTTATTCTAGTTTAAGTTCGAGTACAGGTTTAGTCTATTTTACAAAGTCCGAGTTCAAGTTATCGCATCTAAGTTTTTCAAGTACGGCAAAAATGTCAAGTTTTTCGAGTTCGAGTTCAGGCTGACAAAAATCCTTAGAGTCGTATGCGCCAAAACAGATTAACTTTAATCCGCGGGTCATCAATTACCTCCTAACCGTAGAATTTACTAGATTAAGCTGAACTTGCAGTAATTCGCAAATTCAGAGAAGTAATCTCTGAATTACATAATAATTCCAAAATTTTCCCGTAAAATTTTGTTAGTCCGCGAATTAATTTTAATCCACTCTGATGTACACGATCTTTAGTCTACGGTACTTGTTTATTGTCGGTACTCATTGCATATAAAAAGACAAAACTATTTCGCTAATGTAGTAGCTTTACGGTCGTATTGGTACCGCTATCAACTGTTTGAAAAAGGCAATCTCTATTTACATGGCTTGATCAACAAAAAATATTTCTTTTTAATCTTTTCGAAAACTTTTTAACCTGCAAATTTCTTTTCAATTAAATCGAACAGTTTTATTTGAGTTCAAGTTCAAGATATTCGAGTTCAAAAAAATTCTTTTTTCAAATTCAAGCTCGATTTCGGCAAAATGAGATCAGTTTTTTCTAGTTTGCAGCTCTGCAGGAAAAAATGCATTGGGTGGAATAGAACTGCAACTATCAGCATTGGTATGGGCAAATCAGAAAGTGCTCGATGGCGAATCATAGAGAAGAGTATTAGTTAATATTTACTACGGTTATTACTGCAATATAGATAACCACAATTTATCATGTCCAGCAGCTTATTCGCGAGTATGTTGGCTCCTTAGGGAGCTATACGTTTATATAGCGTAATCTTATCTTATTGTGCTGCTGTAATTAAAGTAATATAGATGTATGAATCCAAAATGCTTTACAAAATGAACAAAAATGTTTGACGTAATGCTTTGTTTTGTGCTCATCAGGTGCTCGAAAGTTCACTGCTTCTGCGAGAATTAAGGAAACATAAAATGAAAAAAACGATTTTCACGAGATGAATCTTCGTGATTCGCATTTGTTCTCCACCTGATCGTTTCGTGCTCATCACGTGACATTGCTTAATCATTGTTTGCTTAATTTTGAACTAAATTTTCGTCTACCTGATGAGCAGCACTAGTGCAAGAAAAAAGACACAGCCTTCATTCGCTTCGCTTACAATGTAACAACTGCTGGAGGCTATGAGCTGCAATGCAATAGACCTTAGGTGCATAAAATAATTTATCGCTTTCCTTGGGTGCTGTTCGTTTATCAGCCGAATACTTTTTTTGTTGTATATTCGTACGTATATATATGAGCTCCTCAGAAAGCTAAACTTTATTACAGTATACTCTTATCTTATTGTACTGCTGTAATGAAATTAATGCAGACGTATGAATCCAAAATACTGTATACTAAATGAACAAAAATGTTTAACCAAATGCTTTGTTTTGTGCTCATCAGGTGCACGAAGGTTCTCTGCTTTTGCGAGAATTAAGGAAGAACAAAATGAAAAAAACGATTTTTATGTGACGAACCGTCGTAATTCGCATTTGTTCTCAACCTGATCGTTTCGTGCTCATCACGTGGCTTTGCTTAATCATTGTTTGCTTAATTTTGAACTAAGTTTTCGTCTACCTGATGAGCAGCATTAGTGCAAGAAGAAAGATATAGCCTTCAGTCGCTTCGCTTACGATGTAACAACTGCTGGAGGCTATGAGCTGCAATGCAATAGACCTTAGGTGCATAAAATAATTTATCGCTTTGTCTTAGATGCTGTTCGTTTTTTACCCAGATACTTTTTTTTGTTGTCTCTTTGATTGATTGAAAGAAGAAACAAGCAGGAAGATTAATTTAGATTAAAAGATCAAATGACTTATTATACTCGCTGTATTGCACTGAAGCGAGATCAAAAGTTAATTAGAGTGTACTTCAAAGCAAAGGAAACTTGAGTGCATAATTTATAGTCCAGGCGTGGCACAGGGTTACACTCAAATACTCTTCCAGGATTTTGCTAAAGTTTTGCAATTTCACTCTGGCTCCAGCCGCCGGAGTCCAAAACATGTTTAAACGCTTGCAATTTGGGTTAAAATTTCTAAGTGACTTGACTATGGGGGAAGTTGAAACCCTCATAGCCCTCCTGGTTGAGCCACTGGCTACATCTACAGGACTAGGGATATTTCGAGTTTGGTAATAACATATTTTGTATTAGGCAGTAGCGTAGTTAGGGGGGGGGGCAAATGGTGCTATAGCCCCCCCCCATTGGCCTGAAAAGTATGTGAAATAACATGTTTTTTGCAGTTTTGAGGCTGATTTTTGGTCTAAAAACGAAAATAGCCCCCCTCAAAAGAAATAGGGGTGAGTGTGGGAGAAGATCCTGAGATGAATTTCGGCGAATACCTTTTTTTTTTGGACAAAAAAATGCTCTGAATTTCGGCGAAGACCTTTTTTTTTTGAGATCACCTGATTTTGGACAGAAAAACGCTCTGAATTTCGGCGAAGACCTTTTTTTTTGGAGGTTACCTGATTTTGGACAGAAAAACGCTCTGAATTTCGGCGAAGTCCTTTTTTTTTCTTTTTTTTGGAGATCACCTGATTTTGGACAGAAAAACGTCTCAATCTGATTTAAGACTGATGATAATTTGAGTCAAGTTCGTTCAGTATTGTTTCAAGCTTCAAAAAAGCCCTCCCCCCCTTTGCGAAATCCTTGCTACGCGACTGGTATTAGGTACAAACTTTGGTATTTGTTTTAAAATTTGGGCTGCTATAACGAGAAGTTATGAAGAAAAGGCCGCGAAAAAAAAGGACAGAAGCCATAGACCTATCGTTTTAGTTCAATCATGCTCAATAGTTGCAGCACAATTGCAGCTTTACTGCATATTTGTTAGCTATAGCCTTTATTACTTATTGCTATGTCATTGTCACCAGTGGCGTAGAAGGTGGGGGGCCGGGGGGCACTGCCCCCCCCCCCGCTTGGTTTTAAGGTGTCGATCGCGCGTAAAAATTTCGGGCAATTTCTTATTTTTCGGGCAATTTTGCTCAACAATTTTTTTTTTTTTTTAGGAGATCAACATATAACTCGGAGAAAACTAGACTAATTGACACAATTAACCTTTTTTTTTTTTCTTTTGTAGAAGATCAACATTTAACTCGGAGAAAACTAGACAAATTCGCACAATTGACCTTTTTTTTCTTTTTTTTTTTTGTAGGAGATCAACATATAACTCGGAGAAAACTAGACAAATTGGCACATTTGACCTTCTTTTTATTTATTTTTTTTAGGAGATCAACATATAACTCGGAGAAAACTAGACAAATTGGCACAATTGACCTTTTTTTTTTTAGGAGATCAACATTTAACTCGGAGAAAACTAGACAAGTTGGCACAATGGACCTTTTTTTTTTTTTTAAGAGATCAACATTAACTCGGAGAAAACTAGACAAATTGGCACAATGGACCTTTTTTTTTTGTAGGAGATCAACAAAGAACTCGAAGAAAACTAGACCAAATTGGCACGATGACCTTTTTTTTTTTTTCTTTTGGAGATCCACATATAACTCGGAGAAAACTAGACCAAATTGGCACGATGACCCCTTTTTTTTGAGATCACCTTAATTTGGACAGAAAAATTGGCTAAATCTGAGTGAAGACCTATCAATTTTATTTAAGCAGAAAAATGCAGGTGACTAATTTATTTTTCGGGCAAAATTTATCAAGTTACTCTTCGAGAAAAAGTTTGGTGCCCCCCCAAATGATTTTGAGCTCCCACGTCCATGATTGTCACTGTGGTTGTTTCGTACATAGTAGCAGATTGCAGTGTTAAAGCAAAATAAGTGCTATATTAATCTGTGGTTCGGTTACTGCCGAAACAAATTCCTCATAACTCCGCACCGAGGGAAGATGCAGGTAGAATCATAAATCTTACCTACCTTCGTCATAATAAAAAAACAAACAAGGGAAATCCCCAATATTTTTCTCACGTTTCATGCAGATTGCGCGATCACCAGTGACTACCGGCACAAACTACCGGTAGATGGAAGAAAGTTTTTGCATCGTTTATTGAAGAATGAAGTCATAGAGTGCAAACAAACGACAAACGTATAGAACTTTTTCTGTTTTTTAGCCAAAAGATTTGTAAGCGTACTGTTTATATAGGCCTACCGGATACGACCTTACTTGGGCCAATTAGAATTAGCCCATTCTTGATTTATTTGATTGTCTGAAAGATATCTGGCACAATTGCAGTACCGGTACTGATTATTGTAGCTTTTTCTAGCGTTCTCAGTAGTGTATTTTTAATCTTTGTTTTTGAACCACTCTCAGTACTGTACCGCTATCGTGAGTCGACCTTTTTCGTTTTTGGTGATCAGATAGGTTGCCAGTGATTTCGTAACCAAGTGATTTCGTCACAAATGATTACGTGACAGACGGCATTTTGAGCTCAGAAAAGACAGAATAGGCCTATCTGCTAACCGTATTATACTACCATTGTATTGAAATTAAAGCATTGACTAAGAACAGCAGTCATTAAACTATTCTACTATCCCCAGAGCTGTCTTGCCCTAACCCTCACTTTGTGGCGAAATCACCGTGTGACGAGATCACTGGTAACTGGTCAGATCAACCTAGATCTAGAGCTATCAGTAGCCTACTTCCCTTACAGTATTTGTAGCCCACTCTCTGACACTCTGATATTTAACATTGTAAACTGGTGGTTTAGGTCTACCCTTACTCAATTTAGTTTCCAGGTAATTAATACCTATTGGTATCAGTTCCTATTAGTATTAGAATGGAAAATTTTGGAACGCCAAAAGAGAAACTGAAAAAAGAAAAATGTCCTTATTCATCTGCAAACATACTGTCAAAAGCAACATTATGGTATGAAATTTTTCTAATACTAGCCTATATGTTATAATTACTTTAAGGAAGGTTTTATTTCACCGCAAATTTTTATCTAGTTTTTTATTAATTCTTACTCAAATCTAACCCAAACTCAAATGCGTACTCTAAAACTATTCCCAAATCAAACCCTAACCTAAACCCTAATCTTAACCCCTAAAAAAGCAAATGAAAAAAGCGTGGATGAATATTTCTCATTTTCAATTTATTCTCTTTAACTTGAAAATTTTCGGTGAAATAGTCACTACCTTACTTTAATTTCAGTATACCGGTACTTTAGTAGTGTTAGTTTATCAGTGATGTTGTGCTTGTTTTCGAATTACCGTAATTCTCGATCATATAGTTTCACCCAGTGCTGCCATCAAGGGTAGACCTAGCCTATCCCTCTAATCAGTGACGATTGGTGGCAAAAAGTTTTGGGTATTCAATTCAAAATTTATTCCGTCGTTTATTTTCGTACATGAAGTAATTGCACATCCGGTATGTGCATATAGAATTATGTCCATACGTATAGGTGGCATTTGATATTTATACTGTGTTTGTACTGTACTATTTAAAAATAAAAATTGGAAGACAAAGTTTGACTGGGGGGAGTAGCAAAAACACATTTGGGAGTAAAAAGTTTTGGCTCGAATTGAGGGTAGCGTAGCTGAAGTTAATTTTTCTCGTCTCGCTTCAGCTGTTGAGTGAAATGAGAATAGTGGAGGTGTAGAAATATGAAAAAGATAAACTATAACTTCTACACTCAATTCAAGCAATTGATTAAAACTTTTAACGCGTCTTTACCTCATCCAATGATCAGTTGCCTGCAAAAAGCAAAGAAATAGTACAAGCTGAAACAGCTTTGGCCATTTGATTAGCAATTCGAACAAAACTGTTTACTACAAAGGGCAGAGCACTAAAATTGGCAAAGTTTCAGAATTACTGCAGATGCAAGAAAGTCATTAAAAGTAAATCCCATTCGCTTTTCCGCTGAAGCAAATTCTGTTGTTACTGAATCCTGAAAAGATTTGGTTTCCATGTAATTGTGACTCGATGGATATAAGGCCTAAATCTCAAAGTCTGTCTTGTTCCATTTTATTTTGAGAAAATGATTTGATACGTTTTAAGGAAGAAAACGATCTTTCAACGGATTTGAGTCTACCTGCAGCAACAACTGCTTTTTTTCTTCAAAAGTTTTTTGAGTGAAGGAACATCCCAATAAACTATCCACAGCATTCGTTGTGTTATATTGCTGTTGTAATTTACTTTGACGAATTTTAAGTTTTCCACATATTAGGTTATTTTTGCTAAAAAACCTTGCAAGTCTTTTACTGTCAATTGTTTGATACGGAGAAAGTATTATGATGTTTCAGGGTAGTTAATTTAATTGACAGGTCTGTAACGGTCAATCGCGCAACCACAGGTGCAGGCAGCTGAAGGCAAGGTAATCACTCTTGCTATCTGAAAACCCAGGATGACGTCAATCGTGACGTTTCTTCACTTGACCAAATTTGATTGGTTAATACAGAGGCGGGGCATTGCATGGTTTCACTTTGCTACGCCATTTTGGGTTTTCACAACTTCGCTTTGATACCTTCGAGAGCAGTCAAGCTAATAGCGACTGCATACCAACGTTTAGCGCCACAATGCCAAAACTCAAATAATTGACTGCCTGCCACTAGGTTTCGCCAATTGCTATGCAGAATATGCTATGCTTGTGGCCAACTAGCCATAAAAGCAAAAATAACCAAATTATAAAATACTATTTAAAAGATGTATTACTTTGAATAAATATAGATGAGATGATTTTGTTTGGGTATTCAAAGAATACCTTGATACCCCTCATCGATCGTCACTACCTCTAATTTCAACAGGGCAGGTTTTCAGTTTGTAAACCATGCATTATCTGCTGTTTCGCATGGATCTGAGTCCGAACCAAAATTTGGCTGAAAATTGCACCAAATCCTGAAGAAAAACATTACTATTTTTGGTCGTCATCTAATTTCAGGACAAAAACTACAGTAGTCCAAATTCTGGTGAAAACTTTTTGCTGGTCTTCACCTAATTTCAGGATAAAAACTAGTTTAAATTCTGATAAAGATTTTTGGTCTTCATCTATTTCTGGCGAAACACTGCCCAAATTTCTGTCCAAACTTAAGACTTTTCAAGTATCATTTAGAGTAGATAAAAAAATGTACAGCACCAGTATACCATATTGAAAACGGTAATCAGTTGGGCCTACTACCATAGGCTACATAAATTTCCAGATGTAATAATGTGTAAGCGTATCGGTAACTTATAACTCTTAATAAAATTATTGCTCTTTCTCAGCAGTACTAAAAAGAAATTTTGACCAGTAGATGATGAAATTCATAAGTTGATAACTGAGTGATAATTGCAAAAAAAATTGACTTTGTTGCCCAATAAAAAAACATTGAACCTAACTGTAAAAAATTGACTTTAGTTTATTGACCAATCAAATTAAGAATATGAAACTTAAAACTGAGTACTCTAAAAAATTGACTTTATTGACCAATCAAATTAAGAATATGAAACTTAAAACTGAGGTACCGTATATCATCTTTCAAGAAACCCTGATCAGTACATGTTACAAGTGAATGGAGCGACACTGAAGCAGGTAGAGAAGTTCAAGTATCTTGGGGTTGCATTTACGAGTGACTGAAGGCAAGACGAAGAACTGGATACCCACATAAGCAAGGCCAGTGCAGTAATGTGAGCTTTGCACTATTCGGTTGTCATAAAACGAAAATTGTCAAAAAAGGCAAAGCTCTCCATTTTCAAAACAAGTTTTGACCCCATTCTCATTTGTGGTCATGAATCTTGGGTAATGACCGAAAGAGTGCAAGCGTTCGAAATAAAGTTTTTACAAAGAATCGAAGGAGTTTCACTGTTTAACAAGGTGTTTAGCTCTGAGATTCGAAAATGTCTTAACAATGATCCATTACTTAGGAACTCCAAATTGAAAGGTCTCAGCTTAAATGGTTTGGCCATGTAAGCAGAATGCCTCAGGAAAAACTCCTCAAACAAGCTTTACTCGCCAAAGCAAATGGGAAAAGACTAGTTGGATGACCTTGAACTAGATGGACCAATTACATTGAGGATCTTGGATGGAATCGCTTGGGACTTCACCCAAGCGAAATGATGGATGTGATCGAAGACCATGAAGTGTGGTGGCTTAATCTCGAGCTGCTGCCCCGCAACTCTCACGACACTCTTTGCTCATGGCATTTACAGAAAAATAAATGGATAGTGATGACTAAAAATATTAGGAAGCGTATAGCAGCTTATCATCTGTTGACAAATTAATGGGGTAGTTTGGTCATGAACATCTCGCAAACAGTGTAGGCATTGCATCATCAGATCAAACAAAATGTTCATTGCAATTTGCAGCTGCATTGATGCTGACTGGCTTCATTTTTGCTTTGAGAGTGACAATTTGTCTAGTGCTGTTGCCAGAGCAAATGAAGTGAAGGGCATGAAAATAGACTGAACCTTTGCACATTATAACTGATCTTGTATCTCTGCAAATTATGTGCAGTTTCAAAATTCTGTAATCGTGTCTAAAAAAGAGACATGTAAGTCCGGTAGCATTTCTTAGTTTCTTTTGTTTCCGGCCCATAGTCACTTGAATAGTCACTTGATTGCGACCTAAACAACCTTGAGTTTGCTCTACAAAAATAGCTGGTCTTTTAAAAACGAGATAAACGATTTTGGTCGTCTACATTTCTACTCTATACAACACACCCATAAACAGGTGTGCAACCAAGATTTTGCTAAAGGAAGGGGCTTGGATATTAAAGTTTTTTTGTTTGAAAAATGCCTTGATTGGGTGGCGAGCTGAGCAAAGTGCTGCAACTCAATCATCTTGTAAAAACGGAGGTCATGGGGCGAAGCTGCTATCTCTGGGCGATTTTTTTCGAAAAAATAACTAATTCTACGCCATTTGGATCACATTTTGCACGTTTTTAGAAGCCGGTGGAAAAGTTAAATTGCTTAGCCCATTCAGCCCTTATTTTACCCACAAGTCAATTCAAAAACATGTTTAAACACATGCCTTTTAAGGTTAGATTTTTTGAGTGACTTGACTTGGGGAGGCTGAAGCCCCTTTGCTCTCATAGTTCCTCCACTAAATCTGTAAACGCTTAGCGGCGCGTTGTACATCCCGACTCATAGTTTGAGAAACACTGGCTTTTGGCTTAGAATACTTTAAATTGAATATCATGCAAACGTTCATGGTTTTGAAATTGATATAACTAGCATAACTGGTACTTGATGACCTATTAGTGATTAGATTCAGAGGTGTAAACTTTGGATGTTAAATCTGGTGTTTAAAACTTGAACAACTGAACTTTCGGTATTTAAAAACTTTTAACATACTGTTAATGTAGGTAACTTTAATTACGTAGATAGAATTGAATGTTATTATTCCTTTTTGAGTCATTGTTTTGACCTTACATGATGTTCCAAAAAACGTATTTTCAGTAAACCAGGATGGAGGGTAAGGCCCCCCTTGCCCCCTGTAGCAACGGCACTGAATTTGCCAAGTGACAAAACTTTTTCTTTCATTGAAACAAAAATTTGCATTTACTTTTCTATCCTTGAATGAGCTTAATTCTTTGCTGTTGGTTTTTTTTGCATTTAAACTTTTTTTCGGTATTTTGGTAAAATGTTTTTGGCAGTTTGGCTATGACAATTTCGTTAGTGTAATTACAAACTTGCAATCTTTAAACCCAGTGCATAGTTGCATACCCATCAACCTATTGTCTGTTGATTAATAGGTTAATATTTTCATGCTGAGTAAATTTTTATGGCAGCTCATTGAGATAGTGCTTCAAATATGGGATGCGATGCATCGTACCATGCTGCTTACCTTGCAAGAGACTATTTGCAAATGAATGCTTAGCGTTGCAAACGTACAATTAAAATTATGCGTAGCTTCCAGTCTAAACTTACCTTGGTGTGGAAATATGGAATGGATATGGAAGAAAAATTTAGTATGGAATGGAAGAAAATTGCCAGCATGGAATATGGAAAAATCGTCTTACACTCCATTCCATACCATGCCCTGATCATGACACCCCTAATTTTTAAGATTCCTTTTTGGTACCTACCCAGCGATGCTGACAAATTCACTCATCTTGCATAATTAGTTCAAAACTTCACTTTCTTAACACTTCAAGCATTTTTGGAACAACCAAATTTTAGCTTTGGATCCAAGCCCCTCCTCCTCCCCCACCTTAGCAACATCCAGGTTGGGCACCTGTTAGTGAAATTTGCACTACAGAAATGACTGTTTTCATCCAGTTTTGATTTCCAGTATCACAATTGCATGACCTAAGTCTCCCCAAATTGTCATACATGTTGTTTTTTTTTATGCATTCACTTTGTACTGGAAATTAACAATCATTTTTAAAGTTATTACCAAAGCAAATTTGATTTCAGTGTTTGTTTACCAAACTGGTAAAGTAAAATGAAGATTATTCTTTGTAGAGCTGGAGGCATGTGTTGCAAAGTCTCAATAAGATTTAACCAATTTGCAAGTTTTAAAATACATTTGGAAAAAGTGTAACAAACTTCATGAAAAAGTCCTAGAAAAATTTATTGAAAGGTTATGGAATGTCATGAAATTTAAACGCCTAAATAAGATATAACGTATTTACAAGTTTTAAAATACATTTGGAAAAAGTGTAACAAATTTCATGGAAAAGTCGTAGAAATATTTATTGAAAGGTTATGGAATTTATTTTTAAAAATTTTGTGGGAACCCTGTGTGTACTCAACATCTATCAGTATTAATGTTACAAAACTGTTCAGTTGGTACTAGCACTACACTAGAACCATATTTTCATTTAAAGACATTTCCAGCTTAACTAGTGCAGTTAGATGTAAAGCAAAGGTTTCGTAACGTTCAAACATTAGTCAACAAAATTACAGGATGTGTGATACTGTTACGGTATGTTGATAATATTATTGCATGTATTTTAGGTGGATGAATTCATATTTTCAAACAGGATACAAAAAAAAGTTAACAGCATCGGATTTGTATTCTGAAGTTGATGATAATGATAAATCTTCTACAGTAACTGAAATACTTTCGAGGTATTTCATTTTAATATTGCTATCATAAAATAGAAATTTATTTTAGATGTTAGAGTTAATGCTGTGTTATTTTTTTTACTGTCTGACTATTCTTGCTGTATAATTTTATTCCAAAAGGTGGATTTAGTTAATCTTAGTAATTACACATTAAACAATGTAATAGTGGAGTAATTTCTGTATATAGTATACTAAGTAGCATACCAGTTTTGTTTGGATTGTTCAGTATTTTTTAAATGTTGATAAAATAACTGGTTCTCAGTACAATTTTGTAATTGCAATTGCATTTCATTCACCAAGTTGCCTTGGTCAGAAGGCAGTGTAGGGATCTTGCTGTCTTGGAGTGAAGCTGCCACTTGCCCACCTGTCTACCATACAGGAGTTTTCAAACTATATTTTGTTTGTTATTGAAAGTATAACACCTAATTAAAAAAAAGATCACTGCAGGCTCTGTAGCAAATTTTTGGTAAACTTTTGTACAAATACCTCAATTTTGAGTCAGCAAACCTAGTACTAGCTGAATTGGCTGTCGTTTCGAAATGTTTCTGTACTGGTAGTAAATTGATTTATTTCACTCTTCTTGTGCTGGTATGAAATTTTTTGTAGCATGGTTTGACAAACAATTTTTATGATTCTTTGTTACCTTAAATTTATAGTAACTAGGCATCTTTGACCATTGCTTTATTTCTAAGCATTAAAGCAAAAACTAGTTAATTTCATGCAACAGTTCATGTATGTCTTTATCAAACCAGCGTAAATATGTGAAAGTATTTTAATGTAAATAAACGAGAAATGTTTTGTTAGATTTTGCTCACTTTAGCTTTTTCTTGTTATCGCCAATTTCTTCCCAAGCTCTAAAAATTAATTGTTACTCTGTTTCTAAGCATGCCTGCAGCATAGCGTATGGCAATGCACTATTTAGTCGCTTCCAAATTTATCAAGATCTGAAGGTTGAAATGAAGATATAAAAGTTTTTAGAAATTGTTAGGGTAATTTTAATATAGGTGGTGATCTTTAGTATTTTACTTTTGATGTTGTTAATGTGTTGTAATATATACGTATGCTTCAAAAATAGTTACGCTTTAGAGCAAAACTAGTGGTATGCAATACTTATTAAACCATAAAATTGCATCTACTTGTCAGATATCAAAATTAACGTGCTTTGATTTGGTGATGTTTGCTTCCTTTCATATCTGCTGATATTGATACTTTGATAAATATTTAAGTCATTAAAGTCAATATTAATGGTCCTACCAAACAATGCAAAAAAACTTTTTGATGCCAATTTGGTTGCTCACAGTAAAACAATTCAAGTTAAAAGAAATAATTCTTAAAAAAGTTAGCACCATTTTCACCCCAACCTCATCCCAGTATTGTTCGTAAATAGCTGTAGCAAAGTTTGAGTTTGATAAAGCACACTTTAACAAATTTAACGGTTTGGATCAAGATAATTTTTTGTGTTTTGAAAAGTGACCCTTAGAACTTCCTTTAAAAATTTCTAAACAGATGCCAGTTAAAGATGTTAATGCCCTAATTAAACTAGTAGCTGTGCTTTTGAGCTAAAATGGGGAAAACTCAGGAGCCCATAAATTTTCTCAAAACTATTTTCAAAACATTATATAATATATGCATAGCGTGAAAACAGTGTAATATTTGTTATTGCTTAAGACAACATCCTTAGCTAATGTAGCCAATGGCATAAAAAATATGCTTGGTTTTAACAAGTAAATTACATTTGAGTTGTCTTACTCTAAAACACTGATTCAAAGAGAAAATTTAAATATTGTAAAAAAATATTAAGTTTTATTCTTTCAACAATACCAATTTTTATAGTCTTTGGTTTGACCTGAACGGGAATTGAATCCGAGTCTACCGTTTCAGTAGAGACACTCTATCCACTTGACCACTGATCAGTTTATCTGTTGTATTCGTGTAAATTCATATAATCGGTAATTGCTTGTATCATGTCTGAACTTTGTGAGACTTTTTTTGAAATTAAACTTGTTGTATTGCATATTTATCCTCTTTTCTCCACTAACTTTTGGATAATAATTTGTACTTTTTTCGTTTTGTAGACTACTTTGTTCTTAGAGGAATTGGCACCTGTTTAAGATTTTTCAGTGATTCGATGTTTAACTGTGGATTTTTTCCAATTCTTGTCCACTGAATTTGCTGCTTGTTTGAAGATAATCATCATTAAGTGTCTTATTCAAAGATGCAACGACATAACCAGGGTTGCGGTTGTACCCAAATCATATGCTGACAGTCGTCAACATCGCCTTTGCACTCTTGGCCACACTGCCAATTTGGAGTTAGTGACCATGATGTCTTAACTTTATTTGTCTTATCAAACCAATGTTAAATCTTTAATATTCAACTCGGGACTTAAAAATCTTAGTTTATGTTGAAAAGATCTTCTAAAATTTCAAAACTTTCTGTTGCGATAATAATGCTCATAATAGGAACTGGCATGAAGAATGCATAAGTGCTGAGTTGAAAGGAAAGAAACCAAGCTTGGTGCGAGTATTTTGGAAAATATATAGATGGGCACTTTTAGGAACTGGCATTTTATTGCTGATCTCGGTGAGTAGATTATAGATCTCAGTGGGCTGTGAGTAGATTATATACTGTTTGTAAAGTATGTACAAGCGTAATTTAATGAAATACGGTTCATTTCAACTACTTAGAAATATGGCATTTACACAACAATCAAAATAGACTCGAGCCAAGTCAACTGATCGCGAAGCAACGATTTTGTTACATGATTTCGTCACTGATTTCGTCGCAGTCATTTCGTCACAAAGTGAGGGTTTGGGCAAGATGGCTCTGGGGATAGTAAAAATATATTTAGGATCGCAGTTCTCAGCCAATCGGCGTTGGTCGCGGTCAGTTAGTTGCGGTCAGTTGTGGACCCAAGTAGACTATGGAAGTCATTGTTTTCAATTGAACTAGAAATTTAGCACTTATGATTGACCTTACAATTCTAACTTATTTCTTTTTATTTATTTTTTAAATTAATTTTAGTCTAAGTGTGACTAGAACTAGCTATCAAGCCATCTGTTCAAAGTGTTTTAAAGTTAATTTAATGTAAAATTGGCACTAAAGCAATGAACAAAGTATCTAAGTTTGATTAGGTCAACTTCGGTTCAAATTAATGCTTTCAGTATTTAAAGCCTATTGTATTTTCAGTTTTCCAGGGTTGTTCATATGCAGTTACAAATCATTAAGTTAGTTGCTTTTTGACTTGTTTGTAGTGTTGATTTAATTTCTTCAAGTCGGTTTTGAACAAAGCTTGTACTGTAAAGTGCTTTTGATCTGGTAAGCTACAGAAAACTATGCTACTGGTATACAGATGACTACATTGTAATCATTAACGCAAGATTTTTTTAATTTTTAGGAAACCTTAAGATCGATTAGCCCATTTTTTCTTGGAGAGTTGACAAATTATTTTGTTGATCCCTCTGCATCACCAACTTGGTATCCTTACTTGTGTGCTACTTTACTTACACTTTCTTCTCTCTCCTATATTCTTTTGGATACCTGGTTGCGAATGACTTTCCAAATTTTGGGATGGAATGCTCGTAGTGCAGTAGTTGGATTGATGTATGAGAAAGTAAGTTCTACACTCTTTTCTCCAGCAAAGGGAGCAATGATTTATTCTGCAACAAAGTTGGTATATAAACTAAAGATATGTTTGGAAGTAGATGTTACGCAGTGTTCAATAATTGCAAGAAAATTGTGTCCTTGTAATGAAAGGATGACTACGGTGGCTTTTTTTAATAGAATGGAAAAAAGATCATATAATTCTCTCTGTCTGTTTTCAAATTTACATAAAATAAGAAATGTTGGTTGGTGGTACAGAACTTGAGAATTGCTTTGATTAAAATGTTCACGTCTTCAAAGCGGCTTTTCGTCTAACATTTGTCAGAAGAATCGTCAGAAGAACAGAAGAATTGTCAGAATGGAGATAGCAGGAAAAGTAGCTGCTATTATTGGAAAAAGTGAGCCGTGATTGGCTGGAAAAAGACTATTGAGAGATCCTGATTAGTTTACAATCGTTAAGCTGTAAATGAAGAAGCTGTAAGCGACCAAAAGAATTTGTGTACAGCTTAAAGATTGTAAACTAATGATGTTCTCTCATTGTTTTTTTTTTTTCAGTCAATCACGGCTCGACTTTTTCCTATAAATAGTCACTCCTTTTCCTGCGCTCTCCAAATTGTGACGAGTCTTCTTGACAAGTATCAGACAAAAAAGCAGCTCCAAACACATGAACATTTAATCAAAATAGGTAATCTTGCTACATTGTTGCACTAAATTTTGCTTCGTTGTTTTCATCCATTAAGTTTTGTTCCAAATATTATTGATTATATAGTTAGGAGTTTACAAGCTCTCTAATTTATAATTTAATAGCTCTATAATTTACCGAGCCAAGTCAACTGACCGCGATAAACTGACCGCGAACCAACGGTTTTGTCACAGTATTTTCTTCACTGATTTCGTCACAAAGTGAGGGTTAGGGCAAGATGGCTCTGGGGATAGTAAAATACTTCTATAACCGCCCTTCCCAGCCAATTGAGGTCTGTTGGTTTGCGGTCAGTTTGTCGCGGTCTGTTGTCGTGGTCCAATAATTTACGAGCTCTATAATAAGAGGTTAAGTTCTATAATTGAAAGTTTTGTTAGCTTTGAATGTAGTTTTGTTTTTTAGACACTCAAGCTAAATCACAAAGCACGTTCTGAAACCACAGAAGGAAAAATCGTCAATTTATCTTCTACGGATGCTCTAAGATTTGATTCAGTATGTTGGTTTTGTGCACATTGTAAAATGTAAATAGGAAGTAAAATGGTAGGTACTGAATTTGTTTTCCAAGATAGAAAGCCAGTGAAGAACTAATACTGTTTGGAGCAGTACTTAAATTGTAAAATTTTGCATGGGGGGACGCTTTTGCAGCCTTGACCAAACGCATTTAGCATGCTAAAGTACTTTAGTGAAGATTACGTAATTCTGTCGCGTAAATTGAATGAACACCAAAAGAAAAAGGTCTTCGCCGGAAATTGAAGTGTTTTTTCACCAAAATTAGGTGAAGAATTAGGTCTTTTTCGTCTGATCATCAAGTGCTCAAATCTCGATGGGGGGGACACCTAAATCTCGATGGGGGAGGCTAAATCTTGATTGGGGGACGCTAACTCTCGATGGGAGGACGCATCCCCCCTACAATTTAAGTACTGGTTTGGAGGTCGATAGTTCTATGAGAAAGGTTTAAGAAAGTTTTTAGAATGAAATGCTAGAGTTGGCAGTGTGGCCGAATGGATAAAGGCGTCGTTTTTACGACAACCCTGCTTGCATGATTTGAGTTCAACACGCACCCTGGTCAAACTGTTACGTCCTTGGATAAGATGCTTTATGATGATTATCTCTGCTTGGTGGCTTTAAGCAAGCACAAATTCAGTGGACAAGACTTCGAAGACATCCACAGGAACATTAGATTTCTGTAATCCTTAGGAGGTTCGGATTCCTCGTAGCACGAAGTAGTTAATTCAATAAAAAATTGAAAAGTGTGCAGATTGTCCAATAGTTAGCGTTTAACGCTGTCTGGTGACGGGGGGGAAAATATGCAATACAGCTAGCACACCACTGAGCACTTGTACCACAACAGTGAATTGAGTTGTGGGTACCACTCAATTAAGTTAAATTTAGCTTGTGGATGCTTTTGCAAAGCAATCTTTATAACGATGCCTCTTGCTTTTTTTTAAATTTAGGTAATATCTACATTTGAACATGTTTTGATAGCATCGAGCAAAGTTTTACATCCAATACCAATTGTGCTTTTTTAAGATTAAAATTGAGGAGCCTGAGATGAAAGCAGATACCGTACTCTAAGATTTTCCATGAAATAAAGGTTTCCTTGATATTTTTCAGACGTTTCTCGTTTTGCACAATATTTGGATAGCACCAGTGCAGGTAGCTGTTCTCACTTACGTTTTATGGTTGTACATTGGAAACTCAGCGATTGTTGCGATGCTTGTTTTATTGTCTGTCATGGTCACTCAAACTTTAATTGGTAAAGTGTTTGGAAAACTTAGGTAAAGATGATTTAAACTTTTGGTAGTAACTTATTTCGATGTTCTGTTGGTGGAGAATTAACAAAACTAGGGTAAAAGTTTAAACAAGTGACTGTACAAATTCTATAATTATAAAGCAGTTCAAGAATAGTGTCTCTAAACTTGCTAATTCAGTTAATTTAATGGAATAAGTTAGTCTGCTGGTGTAAAACAAGGTTCCCAAACCGGGGTGCATGTACCCCGCCAGGGGTAAATTTTGACATTTTAAGGGGTACTTTAGATTAATATAAGGATATTCTTTCCATAACTTTTAACCGGCACTGAAATATTTTTTATCACCTGATGTCGATAATTTGAAAACCTGGGTGTAAGAACTCTTGAGGAAGTCAGATTTTAACCCCAGGAAAAAGTTTGACTGCAGTAACTACCAAGTCCACTTTCGCAGGTCACATAATTTATTTTTTCGAATCTCGGCACGCAAGACAAAATTGCCGATTGATTGCTACGAGAACCGTAGTTACAAAGGACTAGCAAACACAGTCATTCCTGCTTAATACCGCAATTTTATTTTTTTTAAACAACATTACAGATCACAGGTCAAAACACCTTAACATGATCTTCACTGTGCTGTTGCTTATGTTTCATCTCGTACCGGTGTTAATTAGCTTATTGCTGTAATGCAGGTTCATTCATCACGTTCGCTAGGATTGCCCGGCTTATTCAACAGATATATTGTTAGTTGGTTTAAGCTTGTATTACATTGTTATGATTAACTTTGTGTGCTTTGATAAGTATCACGCAGTTTTTTCATTTTACACTAAAGGTGGCTTTACACAGTATCCGTTTTTTGTACGTTTTTTTTTACGTATGGAAAACGCATCCGCTTTTACGTACGTATATGCAAAACGCACATCCGTTTTTTTGTCGTCCGGACGAAAACGCATCTGCAAATCTATTTGAGCTAGCATCAGTTTCATTGGTTTTGTCAGAGTTATGGTAGTTCTGGGCTGCATTTTGATTAGTAGCTAGGTACGTTAGTGTAGTACCTAGTAAGTGCTTGGGGCTTTAAGTAGTAGGCTAGGTCTAGTCATGTACCGCAGACCGGTACTATGTTCTTTGGGTAGCAGCAGTACTTAAATCGTAGAAGGGGCTCGGGGGGACGCGTTTGAGCGCTGGATGATTAGACAAAAAAGAGTCAGCCAGCACGAATAAATCCCAAATTCCGGCCGAATATAATCCCAAATTGCGGCGAAGACCTTTTTTTTTTGATCTTCATTCAATTTCGGTGACTTAATTTCATTATTTTTACTGAAGTACTTTCGCAGGCCAAATGCGTTTGGTCGAGGCTACAAAAGCGTCCCCCCATGCAAAGTTATACTATTTAACTACTGGGTAGCAGGGGTACTGATACCTAGCCTACCGGCACTTCAGACTTGATTGCTTTTTTTTTTCTGTTGCTTGGGAAAAGAAAAGATAATGGGAGATTGACACTAATCGGCACGCTAGGTTGCCAATTTTCCAGTAAGCAAATTTTATTTGGTTTTCTTTGCTCTTGCGTTAGTACAGTACCTGCCTGAAGTTCAGTTTTGAATTGCTGAAAAGCAATTTCAATTGACTTGACTCTAAAAAGGTAAAATTATAAACTACTGGAAGCAATCAATTTCTATAGTACAATAGAGACCTTTCTCGTCTTTTAAATAAAGTGGCCACTTTCGTCCATTTTGGTTGCTGTATCATCAATGGTCATGATCAAATAGTACTGTATAGTGCACACCGGTGCTGGTCATGATCACATTATTGCCATAATGTATTTCTATTGGTAATTGCTTAGCTTCCAATATCGTAGGCTCTTGACTTTTGTTTAGTTTTAGGAACCAGCCTATCTATTTGTTAACAAAATATTCCGGTAGAGACCACTGGTAGTTGTTGTAGTCTACTCTGCAGTTTGTTTTGTGTGAACAATCGCTGAAATTTTATAGACCTGTTTATATTTTAACTTTTTTTGATTTTTATGTGGCTTTGCAGTGTCTTTGAAGCAGATTTTCGTACTGGTCCCAAAAGTAAAAAAATTATTTGTTTGGTTGAACGGTTTCCATGTTACGCGATGGTTTCCCAGCCCCACGTTTGGAAAAAATTGAGTTTTTGACACTAGAGGGCGCTGCTTTTAAAATATACCTAAAGCAGTAATTTGACTAAATGCCGCTCTGCACTTTACATCGTAGAAAAAAAACTGATCGAATTGGACTTCTAGTTCAGTAGTTATAGCCCTTTTAGTGATATTGTTTGCAAAACTCCCACTAGTGGTCAAAAAATAATTTTTAAATTTTTTAAGAAATTTTTTTTAAATTTGTGTCTATTTCACTATTTTTAATGAGTCATTCTGGACTAGCCACCTATTCTGAAATGCCCATCCCTAGCTGTGATTTTGAATTGCATTCAGCTTTATTTGTACTAGGTTCAATGTAGTTTTGGGGTTACAGTTACTTTGAAAAATCAACGTACCATCTAATCAATAAGAGAAGCAGAGAAAGCATGCAGTGCAAAATTAGAGTTAAGTAATGGTAGTTTCGGTACAGTTCCATTTCAGCTGACAGTGCACGCATATGCTAGTAATGTAGCAGTGTGCAATATCTTACCAGTACAATATCGCTTTGGAATATAACCGATGTGGAATACGTGATATCGATTTCTGACTGAGCACACATAGCGGCACTACTAAAATATACAGGATCATGGAGCACATGAGTTTAGGTTAAGGAGAATTTACACAGTATCCGTTTTTCGTCTGCTTTTGTACGGTTTTTCTCCATGATAAAGTTGTTTTTTTTTTGTGCGCATTTTTATAAGTCCATATCCACACTAAGTAGACTTATACATAGAGATAAAAATTTTGTCAAAAAATTGTGTGTGAATGATGAGAGTGATATTTCAAAATAGGGCTACACCTCTCTACGAGAAATTTTTTCGGAAAACTTTTATCCAGTTTGTGACAGTCTGATTAGTGCGGTATGGACATATAAAAATGCTGACGAAAAATAACATAATTTTTTCATGAAGAAGAAAAAAGTACAAAAGCGGACGAAAACTGATACTGTGTAAATCCACCTTTAGATTTTGGGCTTTTGTGCTGCAGTACTTAGGATCCTGTATGTTCTAGTAGTATGCCATATGCATAGGTGGACAAGTTAATGCAAAACGTTAGGTTCGTTAACCACTAGTCCGTTTGCAAACTTCATACTTCGTTAAATTCCGTCATAATTTGTTATTTTCAGCTTTAATTAACGGAAGGTAATGAAGTCCGTCAATTCGTTTACAGTTTGCGTGTAATTTATACATTTCTTTTTAATCACTCACTCCTAGAACACCTAATGACACTGTTGAGCTGATTGTAAGGAAATATTTATTGCTATGGAGGTCTTTTTGTGTTTTGGAAGTTACATTTTACAGTCTAATATAATTTCAAGATAAAAATAGGTTCAAATGCGCTAACAAAGCTGCGATTGAAAAATCTTTGAAAATTGCGAACAGCGATAATTAATAGACCTATGAGGCTGCAGCTTATTATTTGCCACAAAAAGAGCTCCTATCTTCACTTTTTCTTCTATGAAACTCTTGCTAATACGCAACAAGTGCTAACAGTGCAAACTGGTTTGTGCAGCTAGGATGAATGAATGGTGCAAGATATTAACGGTAAAAACCTTAGCAGAAGTTGACAAAACTTAACGGAAGTTAAGTTAGTCCGTTAACATGAAAAAACTTTTTAACAAATTAACGAGTTAATGAAAAAGTTAGCTTCGTTATTAACGGATTTGTGCTCACCTTTGGCCATATCGTCGCATCAAAACCAAAGTGTGCTATGTCCATTTTTGTCAATTTTATTTTTTTCCATTTTTTTGTCGTATAGACATAGGTCTTTATTTCAGCTAATTTTGGTAAGACTGGTGTTACTAGTTTCGGAGATAGGGTATGGTTTAAGTCCATCAAGTACATGTGTTTTTAAAACATTACTGGTCTATGTTTGCCTTTAGATATAGCTTTTTTGGTAATAGATATATTGTTGAGGTTTATATCCAATGTTGGACATAGACCGTATTGTGAAGTTGCATGACTACAGAGTTATGTCCATACCCTTACACAGTATCCTTAATGAATCAATCAACTCCACTGTTAAAGTTCTCTCTCTTTTTCACCCGCTTTTCCATGAAGGTTGCGGGGCAGCAGCTCAAGATTAAGCCGCCACATCCAGGGGCGCACCAGAAATTTTTAAAGGGGAGGGGGTTGAATTTTTCAAAAAGCTATCAGTACCCGATTGTAGTTAATTTAGTTATAGTCAAACAGGGTTTCGCGGTAATAGTTGCATTGATACAACATTTCTTTATTCAAAAACCTTGTAATAACGATTTTGAAAGTTGTTGATTGTGAAGATTGCTTGCAAGATAACAATTTACCTCTACAGGGGCCTGGGAGCGAAGCCCCCAGCCACTGGGCAATTCCTGCAATTTTGCAGAAAAAAGTAGCCATTGTAATGCCATTTGGATGACGTTTTGCACGTTTTTGGAGCAATTAGAAAAAGCTAAATTACTAAGATAGGGGCCTGGGGGCAAAGCTCCCAGCCACTGTGCAATTCTTGCAATTTTTCAGAAAAAAAAGCCATTTTAATGCCATTTGGAGGACGTTTTGAACGTTTTCAGAGCAATTAGAAAAAGCTAAATTGCTGAGATAGGGGCCTTGGGGCGAAGCCCCCAGCCACTGGGCAATTCTTACAATTTTTTAGAAAAAAAAAGCCATTTTAATGCCATTTGGATGATGTTTTGAACATTTATAAAGCAATTTGAAAAAGCTAAATTACTAAGATTTGGAAGAGTTTGAAAGAATTTATTTTGCTCAGTCCAATCAGCCCCAGCACTCTTTCTGGTCAAATCCAAAATATGATCAAATGCTGAGAGATCACAAATTTGGATTAAATTTTGTAAAATCAATCCGTTTTTTAATTTAAAAAGCTTGTTAGTGGCACAGAATTTCAAAATGGCTTTCATTAGCGTTGGAGCTATAATTTCCATTATTTGAGTAATGGGTAGTCTTGAAAATGGCTGTTTTAGATTGAACGTTTTCATCCAGCTCTCTTCACGAATCTACGCTGAAAGGAAGAAAAACTAAAACGGCGATGGTGTATATATAGGTTGATTACACTGAAATAGACCATGGGTTGTTATTATGACGTATGATGTTGCAAAATCACCTAAAATACTATAAGGTTAATGCAAAAATATAAAAAAATCATTTGGAAATGATAGCTCTGACGCTAGTAGAAGCTGCTTTTAAATTCCTGAATACGTTTGCAGAATAAAAATGTCAATGTTTGAATGTAATTTTGTCGTGGTTTTCGTCTTCAAACAGTGGATTTGTTTGCTTTTTTTTTTTTTGCAAAAGTGCAATTGGCTCAGTAGGTTTTTTTTACGCAAGGACGAATTTTTTTGAATGGCGTCTGTCTTTTTTTAGTGTCAAGCTCTATTCTGCTCAGAAGTTTATGATTGGGTATAATATTTTCCATTATTCAATTGGTATAACAAATACACATAGTTACGCAGTATATCCTTCTTGTAGTTGAAACACTATAGAAGCAATATTGTAGTTGAAACAAATGCAAAAATTTCAATTGCTTGGTAAATATCTTGCAAGATCAAATTACAGCCCTATAACAGCATCTAATCTTGCAGGATCAAATTACAGCCCTAAAACAATATTTTAAGTGATTAACAATTTAGTGAAAACTAAATATGGCAAAGTATTACAAACTGCGTTATGTCAACAAAATTGTGTTGTTTTGTGAGTTCCAAAACGGGGGGTGGTTCGACCCCCAAAACCCCTACCCCCTGGGTGCGCCACCGGCCACACCTCACGGTCCTCCATCACCTTTTTCACTTCACTCGAATGCAGTCCCTAAGCGATTCCATGCCAAGTTCTCCACACAGTCCTACCACCTTGTTGTGGGTCGTCCTACAGGCCTCTTCCCTCTCATTCTTTCAAACAAAGACTGGTTGGAAAGCCTTTTCTGAGGCATTCTGCTTACATATGTTGTTTCAGATTGACAGGATTTGCAAAATTGCATATTTCTTTTTTTTGTCTACAGTACAAGTCTGAAGTTGTGAAGGCTGATAGTTTTGGTGATTTGCTTTTTAGACACTCGGTTTTTTGGTTGATGTTTGTAGAGTAGCTGAGATAGACATTAGAAAAGAAATAAGTAGAATCAAGATAGATTCATTTGTGTCTACTGAAGCTTGGCAATTTGATGAAAAAAGTGTAGAAGAAAATGAAAGATGGTCGTATTCTGCATTTGGAAATAAATGGGGAGATGCTCGTGTATATAGTAGAGTAAAAGAAAGATTAGAAGAGAAGTGGATTGTACTTTGGAGTATAGACAATAATGTAACGACTATTAGTAGTGAAAAATTATGCCTGGGGAGCAAAATACCAAATCAACAGAAACTATTTTGTGACAATTTAGAAAACGAAGAAATTCTAGATAGTGAAGATGATCCTGATTATGATGCAGCAGACGAAGTGCATCAAGAGTCTACCTCAGAAAAAGAAAGTGAAGAACTGACTGCCAGAGTAGATGTTTATGATCATCATGCTGTGGAAAATGCAAGCTCAAGTTCTTTAGAGAAAGCAGCACAAAGCTCAAATACTGGTGCTCCAGAGGATATAGTGCAAGACTCAAATTCTGAAGCAGCAAGTAAAGAACTAACTGATGGCGAAAAAGTCTATCTATGTTTGCCTAACAATGAGCTAATTTTTAGAGCAAATTACAGTAAAGATGGAGACATTGTTCATGGGCATGCTATAGCAATAAATCAAGCTCGATTTTTTATTACTAAAGTGCTGAAAAATTGCTCAAAATGGCAAAACTTCGACAGTGATCTTCACATCGGCGGAACAGCAATTTTGTGGAATCTTGCACATACCTCAAAGCAGCAGCACACATCACCTTCCTCTCTTCAGCTAGGTACTGAGGCAAGAAAACCAAAAGTTCTGCCTGATCAAAAAAGAAAAAGAAACCCTTCAAAGTGGAAAAAGAACGTAAAAAAATTAAAGCTAAATCAAAGTTTGCGAAAATATAGATCTTCAGTTGATACTAACATTATTCCTCCGTTGTAAAATGTGAAACCAGGTTGTGAGAATTGCAGAAAAAATTGCCAAGTAAAATTTACAGAACAAGAAAGATTGAATTTAAGTGAAAACTTTTGGAAATTGGATAATATAACCGCTAAGCGGCTATTCATTACTAATTATGTGACACTGACGCAAAAACAGAGAAACAGAAATCGTGATTCAACAAAAACAGGAAAAAGAAGTGAAAAGGATTAGGTTCGTCAGTACAAGTTTCTTCACCCAAACAGTGGAAAATTAATTGATGTGCGCCAAACTTTTTTACACACTTTGAATATCAATAACAAGATGATAAGTAAGCACTTTCAAAGGTTACAGCAACGGGGTCAATGACCCAAGATTTGAGAGGAAAGAATGGACGACATAACACCATTAAAGAAGAAAGAGAAAGCCCAGTGATGGAGCACATACAGCAGTTTTTAACTTTTGAATCGCACTATGTGCAAAGAACTGCTAACTATCAGTACCCACCAGAAGAACTTACAATAAAAGAGGAGAAGCATCGCATGTACAAGAAGTAGTGCGCGGAGAAAGGTATTGAAACTCTAGAGAGCTATGATTTCTCCCACAGAACTTTTCAAACTTGTTTTAATTTGAAGATGCACAAACCGAAAAAAGAGGTATGTGATTTATGCACTGGCTATGAAAACACATCTCCACAAACAAGAAGTGACGAACAAGTTTTGGTATACGACCAACATCAAGCAGAAAAAAAGAGTGCAAGAGAATACTAAGCACAATTAGAAGAAGTTGGCGAAAACGAGGAAGGTGTTGCAGTGGCAACTTTTGATTTTCAAAAATTGTTGTCATGTCCCTATGACCAAACTTCATCCTTTTACTATTCGCAACGACTTCGAAATTACAATTTTACCATTACCAACATAAAGTCTATGAATACTGTATGTTATCTATGGAATGAAACGCGAGCCAAAAAGGGTTCGTGCGAGGTTGCCACTGGAGTGTTGAAATTTGTAACTGAGTTGGATCAACAATCCAAAAATGTTGTTCATCTATTTTGTGATCGTTGCTCTGGACAGAGCAATAATCAAACCATTGTTATAATGCTTTGCTTATGCCATTGTGGTCTTGCCTAACTTTAAAGAAGTGACTTTAAATTTCTTT
This sequence comes from Trididemnum nubilum, assembly GCA_963965965.1. NCBI lineage: Eukaryota > Metazoa > Chordata > Ascidiacea > Aplousobranchia > Didemnidae > Trididemnum > Trididemnum nubilum. The sequence continues at coordinate 31,965,272 of OZ014479.1, read as the reverse complement.
GTCGCAAGACATTCTCAAAGCGAGAATGACAGCATCCAATCCAAAATTGAAACTGCTAGTAAGCAAAAAAAAATCTTCACCACAGACCAGTGGCAAACTGCTATTTCAATGTCCTTTAAGAAGAATACTCCAAATGCTGAAGTATTTAACTACACAGGTGTCGACAATTTTAAAGATTCATCAGTTATGCCACAGCTCAGCCCAATAAGGAAAAGTAACAAAATTGATGAAGGAGAAATGTTGGAGAAAAACTGGACCAAGATAATGGTGATGAAACGTTGTAAAGACAAACCTGGAAATCTTCAAATACAGTTACACTGAAAATTCATTTCAGAGATGTATCATTGCTTTATCAAAACCAACAACAAGGAACCTGGGATAAGTGGGGAGAAGCACTAGGGTTTGATGAAACTAAGTAGCAAGCAGCTTATCCCTGATCACTTTCATTGCTTTTGTGAAAACCTTGCTGTACTAGACCAAACAAATGATTAATTAATGTAAACTACAATACTCTTTGTTGGTTAGCAACTAGAGTTGGATCTCTTGCAGTTTAAGCCCCCTGAATTTATCCAGTTATTGCTTGTATGGACTTGATTAATCATAAGAAATACAGAGAAAGAGCTGTAGTTAGAATCGTTTATCTTTTAGTTCTACCATACTTTATAAATATCCTTAAGTGGGTGGTGTCAGGAGGGAGGCTTAAAGCAAAAGAGAGCCAAGCGTCTTCTGCAAACTAAAAGAGAATTCAAGCTATGTTCTGCCAATATTGCATTTGCAATAATTTACGTAGTACTCTCACATTAGTTCATAGCATGCATTGGTACAACATAGGGAGTGTTTGAAGTGAAACTACACTTTTCATTCGAGATCTCTGGATACATTCAACTAGTTTAAGCTTTCTTTTCACTTAAACTCAACCCTGACAACAAAAACCAACTTTTTTAAAGAAAATCGTTTGGATTTATGAGATTATTCTTAAATGCTTTTAAGTTAAAAGATAGCTCCGCATGACAGTGAGAATAAAAATCCAATTTTCCAAGCTTATGCCATCTTAACTAAACTCTGACTTATAGCGATTCCGGTTCTAAAAGTATAACATTGAGCCTAATATTTTGATTACAATGACAATTTGTTCAATTCAGCATTTTAGTCACTTAATGAACGCTGAACAGAAAAAACGAAATACCATACAACGTACAAACTTTTCGAGCAGTTTTAAATGAATTTAATGTCTTAAAGTTTTGTCACAAATTGATTTTAACTACAACTGCTGTTAATTTTTTCAACATCTTTTGTGTTGTAGCAGTGTATTCTTTGTAATATGATCTTGATCATACCTTTTGGAACAATGTCTTTCTCGAAAAGTTGGGTAACATGACTTGTGATGATTCGGCAGCTCTACTGTTTATGTTATTTTGTATATACAATTGCCACTAAACTTCCATGACTAGCAATTATTCTTGAATTACGTTTTTCATTTTTTTAGGTGTGTTCTGTTGTTGATATTGCAGGTTATTGTTGGAAAAGTATTTGCTTCAGTGGAAAAGAGTAGTCTAAGACGTTTATAAAAATAACAGTATAAAACAATGGAATCATAATTTAGCTCAAGTAATAATGCTTCCAAAATCATTACCTGCAATTACGACCTGTTTAAAATACTTTGTTTTTTGTTGAATAATGCATAAACCATTCAAGGTGCTTTTCAGTTTCTTAATGTTTTTATGAGCCACTTTCCAATGAAACTTAGACATCTTTTTTTTCGCCTGTCCGTGACAAATGGTAACTTTGACAGATTAAGCAGAAAACTTGTCACCTAAGCAACAATTAATTTCTAGTGCTTTTTGATGAACAATGCATAAACTATTTAAGGTACTTTTCAGCTTCTTGTAATTGTTGTTATGAGCCATTTTCTATTGAAACTTTGACAATGTAGTAATAAATGGTAATTTGGTCACATTCAGCAGAAAACTTACCAACTTAGCAACAATTAGTTACTTGCATATGTGGGCAAGTTAATGCAAAACGTTAGCTTCGTTAACTACTATTCCGTTAACAAACTTCACACCTCCTCTAACGTTAATCCGTTATTTTCAGCTTTAATTAACGGAAGTTAATGAAGTCCGTTAATTCGTTAATATTTTGCGTGTAATTTACATTTCATTTTACTCACTTCTAGATAACGTACTGACGCTGTTGAACTGATTGTAAGGAAAAATTTATTGCTTTGGTGGCTTTTTTGTGTTTTGAAAGTTACATTTTACAGTCTAATATAATTTTAAGATAAAAATAAGTTCAAATGCAATAACGCATTAACGCAGCTGCGATCGGAAAATCTTAGGAAATTGCGAACAGCGATAATTGAAACACCCATAAGGCTGCAGCTTATTATTTGCCACAAAAGAGAGCTCCTTTGCTTTTTTTTTATAAAACTACTGCTGATACGCTACAAGTGTTACCAGTGCAAACTGGTTTGTTTTGGTATAATGAATGAATGGTGCAAAAAATTAACGATAAAAACCTTAATGGAAGTTAACAGAATTTAACGGAAGTTAATTCAGTCCGTTAACATAAAAAAAAACTTCTTAACGGATTAACGAGTTATTGAAAGAGTTAGCTTCGTTATTAACGGATTAACGATTAACGGGCTTGTGCCCACCTATGGTTTCTTGTGATTGAATTACTTGGGAGTTCAAGTCCAAATTTTGTACATTTTTAATCATGCACGTTTTAATTCTAAATAGGTCTATGTCCACTAAGGGGGTAAAAAAAATGTTGGCAGGTGCAATAATTTCTTCAATAAGCTTGGTTGAAACAAGACGTATTCAACTACTTACAGGCAGAATATGCATAAGATTCGGGGTAAACTGTAAAAGTTATCATAAAAATACAAAAAACAACTTTTTTTGCTGTTTTTTAAAAACCACTACTTTGGACTTAACACAGTTTGGATTTCAAGCGACGATATGACAGATGTCTAATACATGATATTGATTACTAGCACGATTCGCGATGCGGTACCACAAAATCGATTTCTGTCAGTGCACTCGGACAATTTGCGATTTGATTACGCAATAGCGATTTCTGATAATGAATCCCGTAAATTGCACATGCTGCATCAGATATCTTTTTCCTTACTTTCTAATATGCTGACTGTTGTTTTCGATGTTAGTCAAAAATTGCAAACACATCAGATATATAGTGAGGTGAAAAATTTTACAAAACTCAATCACTGATTTGTTATCGCAATTTTGAGTATGAAAATTTCTAGTTTTGCAACTAATTTTTACCAGTACTTTTTACTTGTTACATTACTCACTACTGCAGTACTGATTAACCAACCAAATTTGCCAAACCAAATCAAATTCACTGTTTTTGCCAACCGCATCCATTAAAAAGCTTAATTTGTGGTAGTTATCATGTTAGATGTAGACCTAGTCTAGTTTGATGAATATTATATAAATTGTTTGATTCCATTACCAAACCATATCACGGATCTTACCTACTGATTATATATGTCTAAAAAATAAATCTAGTGATTAGGGTATTTGAATTCATATATTGCTTAAGTTTATATTTAATTAGTTCTCCACCACCTTAAAATTGATCCTCCAAATCTAAATGAGATGAATGCAAAAATTGATAGCTAATCACTTAATTTCTGTGATCATATCAGTATTTGACTGTTAATGAAATTCATTTAAATTATAGAAATTTACAAACACGTAAGCTGAAAGTCCACAAAAAATCACAGAAATTTTTTGAAGAGGTCTTTTTGGCTGAGTGATTCAGATGAATCTTGTACTGTTTTTATTTTCCGCTAATTCATAGATGTATAGCAGCCTAGATGGAAACAATTCCAAATAAACTTGAACTAATTGATTTTAAATATGTAGCTAGGCTATGGCAGATAATTGGAGTCAATTTGAGTTTTGTTTTGTAAGTATTTGTTAAATCTGTGATCACTTTGCCCTGATTCAAGTTACCCAGTGATGGTATTGGATAATCATAAAAGCCATACCACGAAGCAAAGTGAATACTCCCTACACCACCAAGCCATAGGCTACCCTTTGGCACAATGCTATAAGTCTACCCTATGCTGTTTGCCCTACTTCCAGGTAGGCCTATACCAGTGAGTGTGTTCTGCAATGCTGCAGAGGTGCAACTAAGTGAAACTAAAGTTATGACTCATCACTTATTTCCACAACAATCACTGATACTTGATAATGATAATAATCGTGGCAAGCACTTCAAAACTAGCTAGTTAACACAACAGGTTAAAATGATCTGACCATCCTTTGGAACACAAACAATCCGTTGTACGATCACTAATTGACCGGGCCAATGCTCTTTGCTCTACCACGAAAAACCGTCAAGATGAAATCAAGCACGTAAAAGATACTTTAAAATTGAACTCGTACCCAAACACGACCCTCATCAAGAAACCTTCAAACCGCACAGAACAACAATTCAAAGGCTTTGCCATTATACCATACTACCCCGGATTGACAGAAAAAAATGCGGCGTTGTGTGTCTAACCATAATGTTAAAACCGTATTAAAACCGTGCAACACTATTGGCAAGAAACTCGCTCATCACAAAGACTCAGTGGACCCTAATTTGCGACAAGGAGCAATATATCAAACTCCCTGCCATGACTGCGACTTCTCGTACATTGGCGAAACAAAACGCAGTTTTTCCATCCGCAAAAAAGAACACTTAGCAGACATTCGGCATCTACGATTCGGTAAGTCAGCACTAACGAAGCATGTTTTTGACTACGAACATTCCATGGATTGGACCAACGCTAAAATTCTAGATTTCGAACTTGACTTCACAAAACGCCGTTTTATCGAGTCGTATTTCATTAACCAAATTCCCAACACTATGAATGATAAGCAAAATGCAAGTTCCCTAGCATTTATTCGGCAACTCTACTTCAAACCACATGACGTAATATTATTGTTTTTTCACGCTCCGCCAATCTGTCAGTTCTTCGCTTCCAATTTGTTATAATTTTTGCGTTAACGTATGATTCACTTGTGACGTAATTTTTCGCATCTATCGTTGCTTGTTTTTCAACTTTGCATTCTAGCCCTGACGAAGATAAGGTAGTACATGCCTTGAGCATAGCCTATCGAAACGTTGGCAAAAAAGTTTTCTGCCCCACCAGTTGAACTAATAAACTTCATTTAATGCATTAAGTAGCTTGTAACTTTATCAGTAGCTCCCAACTCAAGCATGATTTGATGATATGGTGATTACAAAGCCTAAACTTGATGGGCTTATTGATCTAATAACAAAACTGCTATGCAAGCATTACAACCAGTTGCAGGTTGTACGTAACGGTGACGGATCGGTGTGAACCTGACGTAGTGGGGTGCGTGTTCCGTCATTTTGTTTTAGTTAATCACACACAACAGCAAATTTTAAAGATTATATCTTATTCAAATAGAAAACAGAAATTAATCAGTTACATTAAGCAAACATCCAAATTACAATATACTTTAACTTAACAAGTAATTTCTTAATAATAAGTTTTATCATCAAATGCATAAGCTTTACTGTACGCTGTCTTCTCTCAGTAGCACATTCTCATCTAAATGACTAAAATTTGTTGCTGCGAGAATATCAAATTTATGGAAGTTGTAAATAAAACTGTGTCAAATTGATGTGAAAACGGATGTGAAAGTTTTGCAATTTTAACTTGGCGTTGTGAGAATATAAAATTTTTTAAATATATCATCTACCTACGACAATGCTCTCCTCCAGAAAAACTAATCATTTCTTAATAATGAGAAATGAGAGGTGTAAATGCGACTAAACAGAATAATATGAATTGATAAAGAATGCGACTGAATACTCAAATGCGAATAGACATCTAGATACATAAGTGAAGGCGCAGTGGGAAAGACACGTTTGGACACACGACATCATAGTAATTAATCACATAAAATTTTCTCAAATATCAATATTGGGATAAATTGACTTAGAGTTGACAACTTTGTGACTCAGTTCTAGTGTATAGACAATAAAATTGAATTGTGAGTGTTCGAATGCGTCATGGATTTCGATCGAAGAGCAATCCATGACGCAATTGCTTGAGAGCAACATAAAAAAAAAAAACTGTTATGAAGTAAATGAGAAACGTCTGTTGGTTCAAAATCAGCTGATGTTGTGGATGTAGAATTCGATTTGCTATCAATAAACGTTTGAATACGTTGCTTATTGAGATTCGCCGTCGCTAGCTTTGCAAGCACAGCGTTCAGATTGCGACCTTCGACAGATTGGTAATCAATTGCTGCAGCGTCCGCAATGTAACCGGTTCTTGAGATTGTTTCGTTGATTGGAAAAAGGGAACGAGAAAGCTTCACTACATCTTTAGCTGTGCCGGCAAGAGTGTAGTTAATATCTTAAAACGGAAAACTCGGTTAGGACGATAATTCTCGAGGAGTAGTGTTGACGCGGTAAGGTATAAATCTTCATTCAGTTACAGGACACGTTGAAACAGTTTAGTGAGACGGCCGTTCTGCACTGGTTCGAACAACGGTCTTGTAGTAAAGTGCTGGTTGTGAATGAGACTCCTTTTAAGCTGCACTTTAAGAGGTGAACAAGACAATTCGCTGATAGTATCTCCTCTAATAACTGCAGCCCGCTCAGTGCCTAATAGTGTGCGTAAAGTTCGAGAGGGATGCAACTTGGATTGCATGTTTAACGTGTATGTTAGTAAGTTTTGTATTTTGCACTTTAAGAGATTGATTGACGCTTCCAAGCTTTTGATAGTGTCTGTTAAATTATCCTAAAGGTCCTGCAGGTAAGCAGCACATAACTGCAGACTTCTGTCTAGAAAGTTTTAAAGGTTTATGCTTCTTTAGAAAGTTTTAAAGGTTTATGCTTCTTTAGTTGACAATTTTTGCGGAGCTATTCATCAGACTGCATACATTCTGACTTTGCAGAGCAAGTGTACCAATGATGAATTGAAATAGCAAGTTGAGGTATTTCTATACGATAAGGTTCCAACGTCGGCGAAATGTGAATTATCGTTTTAAGTTATGGACAATCTAGCTTCGCTGGAGGGTTCCAAACGAAACTCATGTGAATTAATTCGCTAAGACAACGGATGTGCATTGCAGTGATCAAGTTGTGGCGTGTCAAAAGTACGCGTTTCGATTGCGGTTAACCGGCTCAGTTGTACAACGTATGAGCGATTGACTGGGTTGCTTTATTTAAGGCGGTAAATCATCCAACTAATTCCGGTGGTTTGCGATAGCTAAAATTGAACTATAATTTTTGATATTTTTTGTTTTAATTTTGAGGCTGCGGTTGCAAAGATATTCAACAAATACAAAAAGATATCCCCCGACAAAAGTTTTTGGAAACTCTGAGTTTTGTTCTTCCCGCCTGAATTACAGTCGGCCTAATAGTTTAGAATTCTGTGGTTTAGGCGGGAAGAACAAAACTCGGAGTTTCCAGAAACTTTTTTCGGGGGATATCTTTTCGTATTTGTTGAATATCTTTGCAACCGCAGCCTCAAAGTTAAAACAAAAATCATCAATATTATCGTTCAATTTTAGCTAGTATAAACCACCGGAATTGGCTGGATGATTCACCGGTTTTAACCGATGTTGCTGGAGTTTAGGCTTTTGTTGGTATTTCGTTACTTGATTTTATGAGGTCATTGATTGGAGCAGTGACTGCGACAAAGTTGTTGAAAAGGTGAGAACAATTTATGATTATAAGGATAATACAGCAACGTATATCGTGTTAAAATAGCATTTAGTATGCTGTCTTTAGTGCTAGAAAGGCCAACGGTAGTCATAGCAAGGCTTGTTAATGTGTGCGAAAAACATCTGATGTTTGAGTTAATTTACCTACGATCGTGGCGATGAGGGTTCTATTCCACAATGAACATTCTAATAATGCAAGAACAACCGTATAGCCAGTGATTGAAGAATGACTCTTAGCACCAAAAAATAATATGTAGCTGTTGTAGTAGTAATTTGCTGACAAGCAATTGCTTGTATTTTGTACAGTAATGTTCTTGTTTGAAAACACTAACGTTACATTGTTTTGTTAAATGTGGAGTGTATTCTTTACAAAGATTTGGCCTCGTTTTCTCCCAATTTTGTGAATTGATTTGCCCATGAAACCGGTTGGAAAAATTACCTAAATCATGCAGCAAAACAAAGTTTTGCGCTTTTAAAATGATTTGAATGCTTTTGAGTTGTAAGCGAATAAATGATTGTTCGATAACATCACCGGTTCGTTGATCATATCTGGTTGGTTTCGACAGGATGCAATTAATCGCGACGTCAATTCGGAAGGCTTTTCCTCCGAATTTTTATATCGGATTTTGCTTATGGCGTCAATTTAATTGGTTTTACAAACATCAACAACAGAACTTACAATTAGATTTTTGAGGGTGGTGTAAGGTTGTTCATTTTCAGCTGCTTTAGATAACGATTTACATTTGGCAAAGCAACTAAGCGAGCATTTTCGTCTAGTATATTGCGAGTTGCAAAATATTTTTCTAATGTCACAAAATATGCTGGCATTAAATTGTGATTTGTCCACGTTTTTGGTGAATCTACAGCATGCTCAACAATGACGTTGGGAGTATTTTGTGCAGGATTCGCATTGCTGGAACTGGAGCCGGCCTTTTGAGCTTTTTCTTCACCGCTAGGTGCATTCTCAGAAGGATTGGTTTTTGTGGGATGTGCCATGTTAGTTTTACTTCTAGTTTTTGTGGCAATGGGTGAGGTGACGTGGAGTGTTGCTTTTTTTTTGACAAACTCCAGGCTTGAAATTGAAAAAATGTTACGGACTCACTGATTTAAATTGTAGTTGCGCTGATATTGCTTAAAAGTTTCAAATGGATGTTGGATGTGAACGTTGATATGAAACAGTACCATCCAGTTGTTGTAGCGTCATAAGGCGGTATTTGGTTGTCCGTTTTATCGTTTAGGTCGAGAAACGTCGGGTTCACCAATTGACGTGGTTGGGTGCGTGTTCCGTTATTTTAGTTAATCACACACAACTGTAAATTTTAAAGATTATGTCTTATTTAAATAGAAAACAGAAATTAATCATCGAAGCTTAATGATTGGAACGTTTACGTAATCTTAATATAATAATAATATAAAGCAAAGAGCCAAAACGTGAGCGAACATATTTTTTGCTAAACGTTTCGAGACATTACTAGTCTCATCATCAGCAGATAAATGATTTAGGCAACAGCAGCTTGTCATGAGCAAAGCACAGGAAAAAAAGGCAAAGCAATGACCCATAAAAAAAGAAGGAATCAGCGTAAAATTAAAAGCAATTATTGGTTTCACTCGTTGAATAATCTTTTCCACACGTTAAACGAATGTTTTCAGTTTTTTACTCGTTAAATAAATATAATGGAATTGAAGCTTGGTCGGAATTTAGATCTGGATTTCTTAGTTGCATCATTAAGGTTTCGTTGATTAATAATTTTCGCCAATGGTCAGATCTAGCCAGGATGATGGGGTTATTAAAACAAACTGCGTGATTAGGGTTATCGGTCAAATGCCGAGTGACGTCCTTATCCTGTAGTGTTTTAGAAGAAGGATCGTGGTTATTGATACGGTAATTAGATTCCGTATCAATAACCACGATCCTTCTTCTAAAACACTGTTTATTAGATTCCGTATCAATAACCACGATCTTTCTTCTAAAACACTACAGGATACGGACGTCACTCGACATTTGACCGATAACCCTAATCACGCAGTTTGTTTTAATAACCCCATCATCCTGGCTAGATCTGACCATTGGCGAAAATTATTAATTAAAGAAACCTTAATGATTCAACATAAAAATCCAGATCTAAATTCCGACCAAGCTTCAATTCTATTATACTTGTTTAACGTGCGAAAAACTGAAAACATTCGTTCTACTTGTGGAAGTATTTATTCAACGTGTGAAACCAATAATTGCTTTGCCTTTTTTTTCCTGTGCTTTGCTCATGACAAGTTGCTGTAGACTAAATCATTTATCTGCTGATGATGAGACTAGTAATGTCTTGAAACGTTCAGTAAAAGATATGTTCGCTCACGTTTTGGCTCTTTGCTTACATCGAGCAAAATTCAAAATTATTATGTACTTTAACTTAACAAGTATTTTCTTAATAAAAATTTTTATCATCAAATGCATAAGCTTTACTATACGTTGTCTTCTCTCAGTAGCACATTCTCATCTAAATGACTGAAATTTGTTGCTGAACGAATATCAAATTGACGGAAGTTATAAAAGAAAACTGTGTCAAATCAATGTGAAAACGGATGTGAAAGTTTTGCAATTTTAACTCAGCCTTGTAAGAATATAAAATTTTTCAAATATATTATCATCTAACTACAACAAACCTCTCACGTAGCCGGTTACCGTCACCGCCAAGTAACGGTAGAACTCGAAACAGTGATGGAACGGTGACGTAAGCCCGCTCAACGCGTTCTTATTTCGTCGTTCTTCATCCAAAACAGCTGCGATGGCGCTCAAAAGCATGTGATGATGAGCGGATACCACAGCAGAAGTTTTTTTGTGGTTCTGCTTCATTCTGATATTTGCAAATAAAATGTGCGGAAATTACAGATGCTATGCGGATACAAAACGTGCGAAATTAGCGTATTCGTTTTTATCCGTTTACGTACTGAAAAGCGTATGCGTTTTGCGTGCATATAAAAGGTATGAAAATGCGCATTGCGGATACTGTTAAATCTGCCTTGACTAAAATAATCAATTTCAAAGATTTAACAAATTTAGAGGGAATATAATGGGTTGCCTATGAGCTATAGAAAATGAGTTATGCGTAAGAGCAGGTTGAGCTTTACAGCCAGAAATACTCGTATGAGAAAATTTTGGGGGTATATACACGAGCAAGTTTATAAACTGGCCAAAGGGTACCCATGAACAGAAAGTTTGGGAAACCCTGGTGTGGAAGATAGAAAAACGACAACCCGGGGATATAGTTCATCCACTTCGGTGCGTACGACCCTGAAAGATAGTCATCAAGAAAGTTTTCATTGCTTAAATATATGCCAAAACAGACCTTAAAAGGGCATTCTGGACGTTTTTGTTTAAAATTTTTTTCTGCGAAACAATAGTGAAACAACTTTGGCAATTTTTTAGAATTTTTTCGCACCAGTTTTGATTCTCTTCGGCCAAGAAATCGTAAGATATTCGCAATTATTTTTCCCCTTAGACTAAGGAGAAACGCTCTTTGAACATTACCAAACTGAAAGGACGTACGTCAAAATCGTTCCAAATGACTGACTACATTAGCAACTGTGGAAGAAGTGGCTTTGTAGGTACCTGCTGATAACCGTAACAAACCTAAACGAAAAATGCTGACTAAAATGCTTAGCACTGAAGCTTACAATTTCATATTTACGTGAAAAACTTAACTGGCTTTATCTGGTCTTTATTGCGCAATAATCGCATAAATTTACTGGCTCACTAAAAACTAGAATCTTAGTCTAATATCTTGTCAGGTACGATGCCTTAGCCTTTAACAGGCAACAATTTTTTCAGCACTCACCTTCAGCTCTCACTTAGTTCCAAAAAGCCCGGTACGTAGCAAGACTCGGAAATAGAAGTTACGAACTGATTTATTGCGCAATCTACTTGAAAAAAGATGGCCGAAATTTGGATTCTAAGGGGAAAACATGAAAATTTTTCTCTTAGACTTTCTTAACCGGATGAGTTGCAAAAATCGCAAAGGGGTCATGTTGTTAAACATATTAAGATTTTTTGCAATTTTCCAAAATTCGGGTTGAATGCCCTTTTAGAATAAGTGAATTAAGTAGCACTGTGCTTTCGAAAACTAAGAGAGCTCTTACTTTAAACAGACAGCACACTACTTAGGTAACGTAATTTCTGATTTTTTATTTGAGGGTTGTATTCTCTTATGCATAAATCGGTGCTTGCAACAACTTCGGATTGTGAATGTGATGCAAAACAACACACTCCAGATTATATTCTGTACCTTGCCACTGCCGCATATATCCTACCGAGACGTGATAATCTGATATCATTGAATGAGAAACCATGTAGCAATACTTACTCGACGATTACTATACCATCTGAGATGATCGAAACAACCACTACTCGAGCGAAAAACGAATAAGAGAATATCTGCTCTATCGTGCTTGATACTTTACGATGCATTTTTAGATTTCAAATAGCCAAGATCACGGATGAAAGAGTTCAAAGTACTAACGAATTAATCGCAGGAATGAGGATTGTCAAGATGTACTCATGGGAGAAATCTTTCAAAGAACTAATCACTGTTTTACGAAAGTAAGTTAAAGCAGCAATCGGCACTGATTTACATTCACTAAATAGATTGAAACTAGAAAATTCGATGTAGGTGTTTATTCAGACCGTTAATTAACAAACCTTTTTAGCCCGAACCCTTTAAAATTTCAGACAAAGACGTTCGATCATTTATCAAAATTTCATCGTAGACCAAAAAAAATTTTCATTGCTATTCAAAGTACGTGTCGCAAAATGTAGAGGTGTTTGCTGAAGCAACTTTGTTTTTATAGGAAAGAAATGCGACGGGTGTTATTGTCATCTCTACTTAAATCGATTAATTACACCACTAATCATTCAACGAACCTCATTTTGTCGTTTGTGACCTTTTCCGCATTTTATGCTTTCGAAGGAGAATTGGATTTGCAAACAGTAAGTTTTAAGAGTTTAGCTTGCGCTCACAAAAGTACGATGCTACTCTAAATATTTATTTATTGAAGCAGCTTCAAGGCAGAAGCACACTTGCTTTTTAATTGTGACCTATATAATTTTTAATTTTTTTACGATCCATGTTTGTAACATTACTTTTTTATTATATTCTTGCATAGTGATGTTTATGTTTATTACAGGTGATTGTATCATTGGGAATATTTATCGTTCTTCTTCTCGGAGCTGGTCTTTGCTTTCCTTGGTCTGTTCAGACTCTTTTTGAAACGTTAACTACGATCGAAAGAACTGAAGTATGACTTTCTAGTGTGAATATGTTTTTGAAAAAGTGTACAACAAACTAAACTAAAACAAACTTCAAGCTTAACTTCTTTCGAAGAGAAGATGAAATAGTAGCAAGTGCTTGTTCCAGATTTGACTAGTCCGAGAATCGAACCTCGGACCTCCACTGACGATTTCTTCAAGCTCTTGACCCATTTGTCGGTCATTTAGCGGTTAAATACTGGAGTTTGGTACAATAGATTAAAAACCGGAATGTTCTTGTCTATATGCGGTATTAGTTATTGTTATCATGCCTAATTTCGGTTCTAACGATATGCTGTTTTTGTTGCAATGAAGCCATTTTTTTGGTCTAAAATTTTTGACGGTTGTTTTTTCAGGAGTTCCTTTTACTACCTGAATTAGAGGCTCCAAAAATAACCAACGAGGAAGAGCCTGGAGTAAATTTGGTTGACTTCTCTGCGTCATGGACTGAGGTATAAGCTTAACAAGTTATCGCATGTTAGTACGTATTATTACCGCCAATCTTTCATTTGAAAATTCATGAAAATTTTGTTTTTATTCTTCAACTTTTATTGCACCATACTTATCGTATCAGCTTTCATGCCTTTGCTCGAAAATATCCTTATTGTGTCATCAAATTGGTTTTTTGAATGTGGCTTATGAATTATTGTATATACATTTTGATCAATCAGTTATCGTTTTTCGCACTTTGCAGGCATCGCCAACATTGCAAGATATTTCGATTGAAGCGAAAAATGGAGAATTGCTAATGCTGATAGGGCCTGTCGGTGCTGGAAAGGTAAATTCTAGAAATTTAGGTTTTTACTTGGTGGTTGAATATTTTTTAACTTGTACTTGGTGCCAGTTTAATGGAACACTACGAAATCATGTTTATTTCGGCTTAGTTGTTACATATTAGGTTTGTAGTTTTTGCACTATCTGTTCTTGTTTTTTAGTTGTCTTATGGGGACTTCGCGCGAGCTTAAGTACCTTTGTTTTTGTTCGCGAATTTCGGCAGATGAGGATCGATTTGCTCATAACTAGCAAACGGTAAAACTTAGAAAGTTGAAACTTGGACTCAACATAAGAATTAATGAAAGTGTCAATTTTGGGGATTCTAGGTCACTTGATCGTAAATTGAGACAAACAAAAAAAAAACGGCGATTTTCGGCTTGAAAATTTATTAATTCGCTTATAACTCAACAACCGCTAGCCGCGCGAAGCTGAAATTTGGACGGAATGTGGGTGCTCATGAATTTGGACGGAATGTGGGTGCTCATGCAAACCAAGTTTGGGGGCGCCCGATCACGTGATCAAAGTTTTACTGGCCGAAAATGGGCAAAAATTGATAAATTTAAACTGCTATATCTCGTTAGTTATCGATAATGATGAAAAATGGTTTGTGATTTTTGAACTTATTATCAATCACCTTTTTTTGGTTATGTACGTTTACCCCAAGTTATACTGTTTTTCTTATTTCGTATCTTTTTTCATACTTTTTTTCCCATGCTATCCCATTTAAACCGCTAAGCGCACTGTATTCAAAGTTTGGGCGAGTGAAGATATCAGGGAGGACTAAGGTGGGACTGAAATAGAGTGTGCCAGGTTAGGGGGATCCCCCTCAATCAGGCCCTCCAAAATTTTGAACTTTTAAACCGTTCGATCTAGATGGATCAAATTTTCGGAATTGGTAAATATTAAAAATAAACTAAACCAAACAAAAATTGGGGTGCCACGATGGGTATTACCCCCCCAGGCGGGCCCTTCAAAATTCAAACTTTTTAAGCTAGACACCTGAAATTTTTGAGGTAAGTAAATATAAAAAGATAAAATTTGACAAAATTTGGGGGTATCAAGTTGGGGGCTCCTAAGCAGGTTCTCCAAAATTCAAACTTAAGCACTTCTGCTAGACACATAAAATTTTTGGGGTACGCAAATGTGAAGAAAAGATAAATTATGACAAAATTTGGGAGTATCAAAATTGGAGGCCTCCCTCAATCAGGGCCGCCAAACTTTTAAATCGTTACAGCACGATGGATCAAATTTTGGAAATTGGTCAATATCAAAAGTAAACTTAACCTAACAAATATTGGTGGTTTCCCCAAACGGACACAGAGTTACCAACGGTTTTTAACCTTTTAAGCTTAACACATGAAATTTTTAAAGTAAGTATAGATAAAGAAAAGATAAAATTTGACAAAATTGGGGGTTACCAAAATGGGAGGTCTCCTCTTCAGACGGGGCTGCCAAAATTCAAACTTTTCAACCACACGTGCTAGACACATGAAATTTTCAGGATAGGCAAATATGAAAATATGATAAAATTTGACAAAATTTGGGGGTACTAAAACGAAGCATCTCCTCAAACAATTACGGATTCAAACTTTCAAAATTCAAACTTAAATCATACACGCTAGACTGATGGAATTTTCGGAATAGTTAAGTATGAAAGCAAGATAAAATTTGACAAAATTTGGAGGTACCACAATGGAGGTTCCCCGTCAAACGAGGGCGCCAAAATTCAAACTTTTTAATTGTGCTAGCTAGACATATCAAATTTTTGAGGATAGGCAAATGTGAAGAAAAAATAAAATTCGACAAACTTTGAGACACCAAATGGGGGGCCCCTCAATTGGGTCCTTCACAATTCAAACTTTTCAACCATTCAAGCTCGGCACATGAAACTTTTAGAATAGGCAAATATAAAAGAAAGACAAAATCAGAATAGGTAAATAAAGTGTGACTAGGTCCCACAATTGGGGAGTCCTCCTCCTACGGGACCTTCAAAATTTTTAACCACTCAAGCTAGACAAATAAAATTTTCTAAGATGGATAAAATATAATGTGAAAAAATTTAAGATTCTTATGCTGTAGGGGTTCTCCAATTATGTTGACACCTTCCCCATTAACTACAAAAGCTAAACATAAGATGCACAGAGCTGGACAGCGCTGTTTCGAGCTTTTAGCTCTCATCGGCAGCCCTCAGCTCTCATCGGACGTCAAACTTGTCGGTTAAAGCTAAACATATTAAATTTTTTGGATAGGTTAATATGAATCAAAGATTAAAAGATTACAAAATTTGATAAGCCACATTGAGGAGACCATGGCAAATGGGCCGCTTAAAATGTTTATTACGAAGTACTCCAGCTAGACGTATGCAATTTTAAGAGTACCGATTGGCTAATATTAGAAAAGGACGAAACATGCGAAACTTGGCTCGGCCATGTTGGACAATTAGCTCTTAAATGGATCTTCAAAGCTGTAAGATGAATTTTTTTCACTATGAATTTATATCACAGAAAAGTAGAAGAGTCAAACTTATTGGAGTAGTCCAACATTTAAGACGTTGAAGTACTTAATGGCTTTGATAGATTTAAGCTGATGGCCTAGTTTTTTTTACCGAACTGTCACTTGTGACGTTGAAAAAATCTTCTACAAGGTCTTCAAAGTTTTTGAACAATTTTATTAAGAAAGCTATTGTGCTGAATAATGGATGTAATACAATATTCTGTACAGTATCCAATATGTTGGCCGTTGGGTCGCTCTGCTAAATAGCGCTCTGAGAATAGGAATACCTGTAAAATACGTGTGTATTTCTGGACGTGGTTAGTGTTACGTTTGGCTGATGCAATGATATTTTTTGCTCAAAAGTTGCTGGAATTTCAAAGATCGCTCTACGTTATTTCATAATAAAGTGAAAAACTGTTAGGAACGCCAAATAGCTTTTTGATTAATTTACTTCATTATTTTGACAACTTTTTGAGACATAAACTTTGAGAGCGAATAACCTCAAAGCTGTTAAAATGAACTAAAAAAAGCGTAATGTGCAAAAGAAGTAGATAATACTGGGTAAATAATTGTTTGACTTTAAACATTACACATAGGGCTCTTTGGAAAGCATATAGTAGTGTAAATTAATATAAGTTTTCAATGTAAAGTCATCGTAAAGTTAGATTCAGGCATATCACATTTATGAGAATTTGATTTTTTGTTTCTAAATTTTGTTTGTGTTCGTATCTTTTTCCATGCTAATTGGTAAGGCAGGCATTGCTTTGATTTAGTTTTTAAATTTTGAGAAAAATCAGTACATGCGGTTATATAAAATTCTCAAAAAAAAAAAATATATATATATAGCAGTAGGCTAGTTGAGAGTGTAGATTTGATATTTGGGATAGTGTGTCAAATTTCTGGTCAAGATAATGTAACTTAACAAAATTCAAAAACCATATTGGCATTTTCAGATCAAAAAGTTTTGTTTCTCTCATTTTTGTAGTTTCGATCGGAGCGAAAGGTTACCGTCGAAATATATGTTTTAACGAGAGTTTTGTTTGTAACCGCAATTTTAACAATTGTACTGCTAAGTGAAAATTCAACTAACTCGATAAAAATTGAACCGAGAACTAAGTAGAGTTCTAAAATTTTGATTGACATTTTATAGGTACCTTTTCTAGACATTTAAATTTTGAAAAGCCGTTATCTTCAAAATTGATCAAGTTTATAGAACATTATGAAATTCGAAAGCGATGTATTTCAGATCTAATTATCAACAACCATATACACGTTTAACGCAATTCTGAAGGTCTTAGTTGAGCAAAGTAAGGTACTTTTGCGAAGTCCCCTAATATCGCTTGCAGTGTCATATTCTAGTTCAAAGTACATCTTGTTCTAGGTTATGAATACTGATTGGCTTGTTATGACGATGGTCATGGTTATGCAAGGCTGCAAAATTTGGGATGCATCGTAGTCATTGGAATTGGACTATGCTCTTGTTGTATTTTACGAAAATTTAATAATACATAGTTACAACTATATTTTATTTAACATTACACCTGATAAATCGACCCGTACTGGTTTAACCATTCCTGATTTATGTGTAACAATGTACTTGTAGCATTAAACCGCTAGGGAAAGTTGAAATGAACTCTGAAGAGAGAATCGAAGAGAACTTTTGCAATTTTGTAAAATTTTGAAAATTTGTAAAAACTCCTACTTGCCACATTGCATGATGTTTGCGCAAAAATGCCATTTGTTTTCCGTGTAGTTGCATTGATACCATTGTTTAGTCGTCTGTTCTCAGCGCCATTCTGGGTGAACTGCCTGCGTACTCTGGCAAAATTGATGTTGGTGGAAAGTTAGCTTATACCAGTCAAATCCCTTGGCTATTTTCCGACACCGTTCGAAACAACATCTTGTTCGGCGAAGAATTTAACCTACATCGCTACCAAAAAGTTGTGAAAGCGTGTGCTTTAGGCAAGGTAAACTGTTGTATGTTTTCATTGGCTTTTTCAGGTTATAGAGTTGTTGTGTTAATGCTGGCAGAAAACGAATCACAATATGCAGGTCTACAAGGTATAGGTTTGTTGAGCTTTTTTGGCTCATTTCAGCTTGTTTATCAACTCGTTAACGGAAATGACTTGTTCGTTGAACTCGATTTGCCGTCTGCAATGCATGGGTTTACGATCGTATTCACCAGAGTCACTGAAGTTAAAGCGTGCGCTCAGGTTAAAACGTCATTCATTAGAACGCCGTTTCAGCGAAATGTCAAATCGGAATTCACCCGAGTGTTTCAAAACGTCGCTTAAAATAGCGCGGTGTGAACCAGTTTGAGCAGCAGATTTTGCTGACTTCCTCATTTTTTCTCCCAATGCACAGAGAAATGATACACTGCCGCGATGAATGCACTCGGTCTGAAGCAATAGGTGTGTGAGTGGTCATGCTGGTACAGTACAACTGTGCAATATTAAGATTTCGCGGTTACTGTTGAAGCTTAATTTTTTTAATTAGTTTAGTTTGTCGTGTCCATATAAGCCGACTTTTAAAATGAAAAGTAGTAAGAACTTCACAGAGTAAGAAAAAGTTTTCTTTTTTATTTGGTTAATAAATACAAGCAATGCCGTCGTCAGAGCAAACGGAAGTAAGGGGGCACTAGCCGAAAGTGGGGGGAGGGGGCGGGCACTAAAATAAACTGAAATTTTGCTCACAAAAACTGATATTTTACGGCTACAAACTATGTGCTATTTCAAAAATTTTGTATTCATGTTTGAAAAAAGGGACGTATAAGTCCAGCAGCGTTTATTAGCTCGCTTCGTCTGTGGCCCATAGAATCGCTTGAAAAATGTGTTTGCAGCAGTGAATGCCACCAGAAGCGCAACCTCAATTTAGCTTATAGGGAAGGAGCTTGAACCAAAGGTTTTTTGTCCCTAAAAATTGTCTAGTTTAGATGCCTTTCTGAACAAACCGATGCAACTCATACGTACGTATCACAGAGGTAGCCCCCCAGCCGAGGGTCCACGACTTTTCGTCGCGACCATTTCGGCCCAGCCCTTTTCGGCGCCAATATTCTGTGCTTTTTACTAACACTAACCCAAACCCTAAATAAGTGAACTGTCAAAGAGCACCGAATTGGCGCCGAAACGATCTGTGCAGAAAACGTACGGCAACGAAATAGGTGGCGCCGAAATGGTCGCGCCGAAATGGTCGGGCCGAAGTGGTCGGGCCGAAGTGGTCGCGCCGAAATGGTCGCACCGAAAAGACGTGATCCCCCAGCCGACGGGAGATTTTTTGGATTTTGCTGAAAAATAGCATTTTTAACGCCATTTCAGTTACATTTCGCACGTTTTTGAAGCCATATGAATAATTATAGTAAATTGCTAAAAGTCAGAAATCACTGAAAGAATTAAATTGCGCAGCCCTTTCGCCCCCCTCATACTTAAGATCAAGTCCAAAACACGCTTGTTTTTTTGCGTTACATTTTTTAAATGGCTTGGCTAAAGGGGCCTGAAGCCCTCTTAGCCCCTTCCCCCTGGTTGCGCAACTGACTGCGACCTAAAAAAGTCTTTTGTTCTCTAACAAAACAAAAACAGCTGGTCTTAAAATATTTTCACGTATTGTTACCGGTGATAATCACAAACGAAGTACCGGTAACGATTCTATAGGCTTACACCCCTATTCCGCGGCACATCCGTAAAGGCTGGTTAATAACACGGAATAGCGTGTCACCATTATGAACTGCAGTTGGTGGCCAGCAATTTCGCAAAGAATGGAGAGAGCTTCAAACGAGAATTATGTTTGAACGTTATTGTTCTTTTTTCCATTCTTTTCTGTTGTCTTGTTGGTAGGGATGCTCCAAAAAAGTGTTTTGAGTAAACGGAAATGGGGTGGCACAAGCAGTCGTTACGGGGGCACAGCCCCCCTAGCCTCCCCGCAGCGACGGCACTGAATACAAGTCTACCATTGAATGTAAAAGGACATATGCCAAATCTTCTAGGCAGAAACTCGATGCTGAGGAAGAATTGTGCGCTGAGTTTAACGCAAACTCAGTGTATACAAAAAGAGAAATGAAAAGTCTGCAACGTTATTGGTTGTTTATTCCTTATAAGTGCGTTGTACTAGCTCTGGTTCTTAATAAGTTTTTATCCTGGACGTGGCATTGTTCTTAAATCTTTAGAAAAACTGGGCCTCGTATATTTATAAAATTGCTTTTATAAAAAAAAAAAGCATATACTTGATACTACATAAAAAGTAAATAATTTGTTATAGTTAATTATAATGCGTAGTTTGTATCAGTTGCGTTAACATTGCTACTGCAAAACTTTTTGTAGCTTTTGAAAAGCCTACAGTGCATTCCTGTTTTGCTACATTGCCGTACAAGGCGAGAAAACAGGGTTTTTCCAATGGTGTGATGGTGGTGGTTCTACCCGATTCCTTCCTAGGGATGGGGGCGCGGAGGAACTCCGCGGAGACCCAACAATCGGGCCACACCCCAAGTCTGGACCATAGATCAAGAATAGTTTAAAGGATAGCTGCACCAGCGTCCTGCCACCTCATCGTGGTGGTGCAGTCCCCTCCCCAATGGGTATGGATCGAAATGACAGGACAGATCTCCCGAGGGGCTCGACCAAAAGGTCGCCCCCATTGCCATGAACTGTTTTTTTTCCAATGGTGTCGCTGGTTCAACCGCCAAACCCGGCCGCTCAGTTTCACGTTCAAAACCAGACATTTGAGCGCCGATTTAGCCAGTATTCGACATATTGTCGTCTGGTGAATACAATATGCGCAGACTTGACGCAGTTGCAGCGGCGCTTACAGTTCAGTGGAGTTTGAACTCGCTTGGTGAATACGACCCTTTGTCTGCTTTTTTGGTTCAAGATAGCAGGCACATAGCCAGAACGAAATTTTTTGACGGTAACCAAAATTTTGAGGGGGCAATGGCTTTCCAAATAATTTTGAAAAGGAAATATGAGAGCTGGATTTCTCCGAAAATTTAGGTGATGACAACAAAAAAAGAGGTCTTCCCAGACTGCAGTACTATATTTCTCGCGAAATTTAGGTTAAGACCAAAAAAAAAAGGTCTTCACAACCTGGAGAGCTGCTTTAGAGAAGAGTAATTTTTCTTCAACTCGCAATTAGCGAGCATACAACGTTCTTTTCCAAGTGTTTTTGTGGGGGAGAGGACAAAATAGCGGATTTAGGCACAAAATGGATGAAATTTTGTTAAAAATGACGTTTAACTGAAATTTTTGGGGGGCCAAAGTGAAATATTGGGGGGGCAGTTGCCCCTCCTGCTCCCTCCTGGCTATGTTCCTGCTAGGGAGTATGTGATACTAATCCTCACCAGTATATGAAAATCAACTCGTACCTATTATACTACAAACTTGGTTTATTTTTTTTGCGCAGGTTTTTCGCTTAAATGTCTGAATTTTTCAATTTCGAAAAACTTCTGATCCTTTTTTGCAATTTCGCGCAATTTTAGGGTTAAATGCAAAAACGTATGCAGAATTTTTCAAAAACTTTTTTGACCGTAGTTACTGAAATGGTGATTTTTTCACTGAAAATTTTGGTCAATGACAAAATAACTCGTTTCAAAGGTCTATTGCGATTATGATTTTCACAACTGATGCTCACTTCTCAACGCACGTTGTGGTTTTGATTTTTCAGGACTTTACCAGTTTTCCTGCCGGGGACCAAACTCTGGTCGGGGAACGAGGGATCACCCTAAGTGGGGGGCAGAAAGCCAGAGTGAGTTTGGCGCGGATGGCTTATCGGTCTGACTCAGACGTTGTTGTAATGGACGATCCATTAAGCGCTGTAGATCCCTCTGTGGCGGATCATTTGTTCGAGAAATGCATTTGTGGTCTGCTGAAGAAAAAGGTTAGAGTTTTCTACAACCAGCCTCTTGTTTTTTAGGATATTGGAATTAGTTGCTTTAACGTTGATGTGTATATGCTAGAACAACCATAACCGATTTAGATCCGCAATTTTGAGACGCGACCACTTGGCTTGAAGACGTTCTGAGGCGAAATTTATGGCTGCTAATTTTAGTACTAAATGGTTGTTACATTGATTAGTGATTAGGATGTTTCATTTTTCCACCATTTTCGAGAAAAGCGTAGTTGCGGCGATTTAATGACGGGGTTTTGGGTAGAAGTAACGAATCGAGCATTGATTGGCAATTATGACGTCATTTAACGTGGCACCGGCCGTTGGAAGGTTGTGACGTCATATGAGCCACCGAAATCTGCATATCTCGCGAACGGATTGGGTTGTAAGCCTCAAACTAGTGTCAAACGACGCAGAAGAGCCGGTTTCCTATCTGCTCTCAATTATTTTGACATGTCTATCTCCAACCGCAAACCGATCATTTCGGAAAAACTTATTTTTCGACAAAAATTTTTAAATTTTCTCTACACCGCACAATAATTGTTACTCAAAGTCATCTTGTGATACAAGTTTTTGATTTTTACAAGTACCTAAACTTAAAATTTTATATAATGGTCCATAAACTCATTTTATGCTGCATTGTTTTTCAAAACGTCTTGCTTTCAACTACCTCTCAGTCAATGTA
This sequence comes from Trididemnum nubilum, assembly GCA_963965965.1. Classification (NCBI taxonomy): domain Eukaryota; kingdom Metazoa; phylum Chordata; class Ascidiacea; order Aplousobranchia; family Didemnidae; genus Trididemnum; species Trididemnum nubilum. The sequence continues at coordinate 31,942,429 of OZ014479.1, read as the reverse complement.
CATGGGTGTTAGATCCTTGCTCCTTCTTGCAACGAAATGTAAGAATTTTTTGTGCAACAAATGCTGTTACAACACTCAAAACAAAATGCCAACCATTGCACATTTTGTACAAGACGATCAAACCCCAAAATGCAAAGGACATCAAACCAGTTTTCTCACTCGAACACTTACAACGTGATCCCATTTTGACGTGAAGTAACCCACTGCCTTGCACCCTTAGGTATCCCACGGACGTGTCATCTCAATTTCCTAAGCTTCGCGCAATCAAATTGTTGCAATGGATCATTTTTTCAAAATATTTGCCTTAGAGAACTTGCACCAATGCAGGTGAATTATCAACATCGTATACGTATTACGTAAAAACCGGTGTTGCACTGCGAGTGAAAATGGATGACTAGTTTATATTTATATATTTCGAATGGGTTAGTCATAATGTGCTAGGAATTAGGTTTTGGATAAGAGTAGGAATAAATGCGCAGTGATTGCCCTCTCCAACCTAGCAATATCAGTAATAAACAAAAATCACACTGACAAATGGTTTGATTTTAAAAGAAATGAGCTCTCACGAGGCTAGTTTGTCGAGTTTTACTACGCTTCTTTTTGTGAAGTAGAAGGTAAAAAAATATCCGCGGTAAAATTTTGGCTTTCTCTGTTTAAGAACTTTCCCATGATTGAAGTTTATTTTAAAGAATAGAATTGTTGATTTTTATGGCTGCAAGTAGGTTTCGACTCCTTCCAAGGAATGAAGCGCGGTTATGCTCTGCATGGATATGACAGTCAGGTCATACCCAAAGGCTCGGACCACGTGTCTAAAATCGTGAAGGAAGAGCCTAACTAGCTCTTCGAAGAGGCTCAGGTGACTGGACACAAGAGAAAAAGCTGAATTAGATCCAGTAGAGGGGTGCCCGCAGCCACAGCAAAAGGAGTTTATCGTTCGACTGATCGTACATGGATATTAGAGAAAGATGCTGTGACTACGGCAGCAAAGGCGGGAAAGTTCACAGCATTCAGAGGGAAACCGGCTATATCCTCCGCAGAGACTGAAGGAACTTAAGAATTTAGATAGAAATGCGTAATGTTACGTCGTCAGGTGTGGTCAAAATATTTTTGGAAACAGTGGAGAAAGAGTAAAGAAGGTTAGCCGGTGTAGAGATAGGAATAGGGTTTCCATTTAATCATGAACGTACGGTAAATTTATAGATCAGATTTTTAGAATACACAAGAGGGGCCATTTCATGAATTTTAGAAAAGCATTCTGCGTACAGTGAAAATATAGCACACCAAAACGTAAGTGCAATTAGTCGATTCGAAAAATAGGAATTTTGAAATTTTTGACGAAAAATAGGTTTTTCCGAAATGATCGGTTTGCGGTTGGAGATAGACGTATTAAATGTATTAAGAGCAAATAGGAAACCGGCTCTTCAGCGTGGTTTGACACTAGTTTGAGGTTTCTAACGCAATTCGTTTGCGAGATGTGCCGATTTCGGCGGCTTACGTGACGTCGTTATCTTCCAACGGCTGGTGCCACCGTTAAATGACGTCATAATTGAAAATCAATGCTCGATTTGTCATTTTTACCCAAAACCCCGTCATAAAATCGCCCAAACTAAGCTCTTCTTGAAAATGGTAAAAAAATGAAACATCCTACTAGTTATATTATACGTAGTTTACGATTATATTATGACTAATCTTGTACCGTATTTTCATTCTTATACTATAATCTTATAGCTTACCGTATGCAATATAAATAGTACTTAGTACCATATTTTCATCGGAATTTTTTTGTCGTCACAAGTTTGGTTTTTTTCTTCACAAAACTGGATTGGTTTCGAGAGTGATGTTTGGCCTTTGACGTTTCAATTATCTTAAACGTGCACACTATTGCGCCGATAGTTTTCAGTAACGAGATTAAAATGTACTTTTTAGTTAATGCAATATGTCTTCGCAATGACTCAACGTCATTCGTTCGCATAGTATGCAGTACCCTGACTGGGATTATTGAGTTTAATCGTTTAGGTCACCGGGACATTTAGATGCCAACGCAAAAAAAATTACAAAAAATTTTTTCAGAAATTTGATTTTTTTTTGTTGTATTTCTTTCGAAAAAAATTTTTTCCTCTGCATGTTCACGAAGTTTTGTTTTTTAAGCCAGACGTATGCAATCTGCAGCCCGTAGTCTGAAATTCACCGATGCACGGCACGAGTTGCTTGTGTAATCTTGGCACATGCAGCAAGCCGCGTAGCGTTTCATGGTTATTTTAAGTCCACCTGTACCAACCAACAGTACAAAGTTTTTCGGGAGCTAAGGATTCATCTCCTAGCAGATTCCTATTTATGATTGTTACTCCTTGTAGTAATTATAGTAAAGACAATGTTTAAGTGGATATTTTTAGGTTTAATTGTTAGACCTTGTTGTAAATAACTTTAGTAAAACCAATGTCAAATTCTTGCAGTGAACTTTTTCAGAATTGCATGAAGAATTTTTGAAGTTGTACAGGATTGTATACTGCTTCAAATTATTGTTAATGATTGCATACGTCTGGCTTAGGAAATAGAACTTTCGAACGTGCAGTGGAAAAAAATTATTTTTTTTGAAAAAAATACATTAAAGGAAATTAAATTTTTGAAAAAAGTTTTATTTAAAAAAAATTAGAAAAAATTTTTTGCTCAGGCGCCTAGAAGTCAAGTTATGGCGCATAATAGTCTCGGCTTTTAGTTATCCCTCGCTTAAACGTTCGCGCCTAAATGTCGTATACCTTGCAGTACCTACAAAGCTGCAAAATGGACTCACAGAAATCTTGTGTTTTTACGTTTTGATACCGGAAAAGCAAATACCATGCTTAACCTTTAGCTATTGGTGGTGTATTTTTATGCTATCTGCGTTGAAAAATTGATATTTTCCAGGTCAGAATTTTGGTTACCCACCAACTTCAGTTTCTTGAAAAAGCAGACAAAATCATTATTTTAAAAGAGGTATTTTTAGCAAGTTTTATTAGATAAGAATTATGCTCGGAAAAATGCTGTACTCTGTTTATCACAAAGTCAATTCTATGTTAGCTTTTGTTTTCATTAAATCTTTTTGTAATAGTTGAAGATTTTCAAGCTGATGGGCTACTTTTGAATGTTTGCACGCTCTTTATTGGGAATAGAATATTGAAACAGCGGGTTGTAGGAGGCGACCCATGGGTACCCATAACGCTAGCCGCCTGTGTCGTGATAGGTTGCCCATGCCCACTTAGTGATGGTGTGAAAATGGCCACTTTCTCTTCCAGGCTATTCATCCCAGCTGAGGTTCTTTGATTTATCATCTTTGCTGTTCCATCCATCGGAAAGAGCCTACTAGATCCAACCAACCTTAAATGGATCAATAATTGTTATTGTTGATATATCTTTATTTACCAAGTGGCCTTGGCCAGGAAACAGCAAAGGGACCCTTCGGTCTATAAAAATTTGATATTCACAGCTTTCCTGCTTGGCGTTCAGCAATAAAAACTGACAGTGTGAAGCTTCCACCGTATGTGGTAGACAGAAGGACAAATGTGAGCTTGATTCGAAGATCGAAAGGCCTATTGGATGTCTCCTACCAAAGGCAAGTTTGTGAACAAAATATAATTCCTATAGTTTCCATACAATAGTGGCTCTTCGGTGTTGAATTGCTACCAACATTGTAAGCATTAGCTCTATTCTTTCAGGGGCGCGTTGATGACTGCGGAACGTACAAAGAACTTTTGGGCAAGGGGACCGACTTTGCATCTTTAATGAAAGTGGAAAAGGAAGAGAATAACGATGAATGCGATGTTTTACATTTACCTGAAAGTAATGGCTACCTTCAGAAAAGTTTTAGTGACACAGGTTTGTTTTTTGTAATTAGATTGCTCGTTTGTCCGTAATGTCATACTTCAAAATTGTTAAGGAATATGATTGGTAAGCCAAATGACCTCGCAATTTTAGCTATAGATTTAATGAGCGCTTGTGTTTGTAGATAGCCACCTAAGTGGTTACGAACTGGAAAACGAAGACAAGACTGAGCATGGAAATAGTGGCGAGGTATATGCTATTTCAAGTTTATTTATTTATTATTATTGTTTTTTACTTTAAGATAAACTCCATTCATTAGAAGAGGCTTCGCTGTTTGTTTTTTTAAACGATGTACAAAGTTTTTCATATACTGAAATGTTAAATGTTTTTCATATACTGATATCATAGTGAATTTACCGGAATGACGAAATTAAATTGACTTTTATGATGCAGAGTTCGAAATTAGCACTTGCCTGCTTGCCCGAGGCAAGCTGAAATCGCCTCAGGCAAGTTCTTATCTGGCTTCACTTGCCCGATGGGCGAGTTAATAAAATTCAGCATATGAAGTTAAGCAACTTCGAACAAGATTATTTAAAAACGCAAATTACCGCTTTTGCTACGGTACAAAAAATAAATGCAATGCAGTAAGGTTTTGGTTGCTTTTATTTTAGCGCAATCACCGCACTTTAGGCTTAGTTTAATGGCACACACATGATTAATCGCAATTAACACTTCTTAATCGCACGTAGATTTGTTCGATACCCAAATGCGCTTTGCAATTCTTTCGGCGCAAAATGTTTCATTCTTTTTCACCGAAAATTTTCCCACGCTTGCCGCGCTAATCCATCTTTCAGTTATATCAAGTACTAAACCAGTGCTGTAAGAAAGCGAGGTCGAAAATTTGGCAACTTTTTATTTTAGTTTTTTTTAAAGATCTATCTTTCACACAAAAAGTTAAGCGTTTTAGCTGGTGCAGTTTGCTAAATATTCGCGATTGAAAAGCGAAATGCGTTTGTAGCAAAAGTCAACGTGAATTATTGTTAACGCAACAATTAAAATGACTGCAATCCAAAAATAAATTTTTGTAAATTGAAGGATTGAAAAAAGCAGAGACGGTAATCGCATCGATGACTTGTGCGATATTTGTTACGCTGCACCAACGTCCTGCACCCCTCCCCAATGGGGATGGGTCGAAATGGCAGGACAGATCTCCCTAGGGGCTCGACCGAAAGGTCGCCCCCATTGTCTCGGACTGTTTTTTCGCTGGGCCGCCCGTTGACCGGTCACAACTGGGCGGCTCCTCTACTTCTTATTGACCGGACCCCCTTTCGGCGTCTCCTTATCCTGGCATTGCTCCTTATTAGTGGCAATGTCCACCCTAACCCAGGCCCCATCAGCAACCATCCTCACCCCAGGTACCCCTGCTCCATCTGTCATCTAGATGTGGGCAGAGATTCTCTTCAATGCTCTGCTTGCCTTAAGTGGGTGCATTTTCTTTGCTCCTCCCTCACCCGTGCTGACTTTCGCACAATCTGTGCAAGTGGCACTGCAGTCGGCTGGCGATGCCCAGCGTGCCATCCCCAAAACACAACTGACTCCCCCACTCAAACCAGTCTCCTTGTTGCGCCGCCTGCGTCCCCTCCACCCCCTCCCCCAGGGTTCCCCCCCACTACCGCCTGGTTTTTACCAATCACGTCCACCTCGGGGCCCCCCACGTTACCCTTGCTCCATTTGCTTTCTCGAGGTTGGTAAGGATTCTTTAAAGTGCTCCACCTGCTCCAAGTGGGTGCACTTCTCCTGCTCCTCTCTGACCCAGGCTGACTTTCGCAAAATCTGCGCGGCTGGCTCCCCCATGGGTTGGAATTGCCCTGCTTGTCTTAATGAGGACCTTGCCTCTCCCACCCTCCGTCCAGCGTCCCCCCGCCCCTTCTCTCCAGCTCCGCCCCCACCCACACCCCCTCCACTTGCTTGCTCAGATCTCAGGGATTCATCTCTGCCTCTCCCCTCACATCCTCCCCTCCTTAACACCTACCCTCCTTCCGCCTTCACCCTTCCTGCCTCATCACCACAGGTTCACAGTCGGTCCACATCTTGCCACCCCACTCTCAAGGAAATCCACGCCCCTCACAAAATCTTCGTATTCTTCAATGGAATGCCGGCGGTCTTCCTTCCTCCCGCCGTGCCGAACTGATCGCGCTTTTCTCTCTGGCAACCTCTATGACCTCATTTTCCTCCAGGAAACTCATCTTTCCTCAACCAAAAAGTTCCAAATCCCTGGTTATTATACCCTCTGCACGGACCGGACATTCGGTAGACAAGGCCCTGTTTCCTCTGCTACTCATAACACTGGTGGTGGTGTCCTCACTCTCATCCACTCTGACCTGGCTTTCTCTCCTGTTTCTGTCTCCTCTCTGTCTTCCCAGGACCCCTGCTCAGACTACACCTGTGTTAAAGTCCTTCTCTCCAACCACTCTCCTCTTCAATTTCTTAACCTCTACTCCCCTCCCATCAGAAACACTCCTTCTGACTACCGCACCAGGACCTTCTGTCCTGACATCCTTCCTAACTCCCCCGACACTTTTATCCTCGTAGACTTCAATGCTCACCACCCAACATGGTACAGACTCATTCCTCCTAACCCACTCGGAAATGACCTGTTTCGCTGGATCACTTCCTCCGGTCTGGAAATCCTGAACGACCCCGCCTCTCCCACACTCCTTCACCATTCCACTGGGAGCCGTTCTTCCCCTGATATCTCGTTAGCTCCTGCGTCTCTCGCTCCCCACTGTGAATGGCGCACTCTCCCTGGCCTTGGCTCGGACCATCTCCCCATTGAAATTGTCCTCCCCCTCTCTCCAGTTCGTCGCCCAAACACTCGTCCTCCCAAATTCAACTACAAAAAGGCCAGTTGGGATATTTACCAATCTTATATTGCTGAGCACCTTCCCTCTCTTGATTTCGATGCACTCAACATCCACCAGGCTGCCCACTCCTTTTCCCTCTTCTTAGTTGAAGCTGCCAAGGCCTCTATCCCCTTTGGCCGCCTTGGTCGTTCCCCCAAAGCCTGGTGGTCCCAGGAAGCGGAATCTGCAGTGCGGGAACGATGGAGGGCCCGCTCCGTAGCACACCGATCTGAGTCGCACCGACTCAGATACATAGACGCTTCTCGTAGGGCGTCCTCAGTCATTTCTAGAGCCAGATCTGCAACCTGGCAAGCCACCTGTTCTAACCTGTCTCCCCGTTCTGATCCTCGTGCTGTCTTCCGGCTTCTCAATGCCATCTCGGGCAAAAAGAATACCTCCCATGACCCTTCTTTTCCTGATTGCACTTCCCCTCTTGATACTGCCAACCACTACGCCTCTTATCTTCGCTCACATCTATCTCAAGCGACACCCCGTTCCTCGCGCAGAGCTGAACGACAGTTCATGAATGAACTCCGGAAAGCTAGCTTTGAGGATGCTTCTTCTCTCCACAATTCTTTCTGCTCCCCCTTCTCCTTGACTGAACTCTCCACTGCCATCAGTAATCTCTCCGCTTCCACTGCGTCTGGCCCTGACCAGATTGCCTACCCTTTACTAAAGCACCTGCCCGAACCTGCACAGCTCCTCCTTCTTTCTCTTTTTAACAGGTCCTGGCACTCTCACACCTTCCCCTCTTGTTGGAAACCTTCCACTATCATTCCCATTCACAAACCTGGAAAACCCACTTCCTCTCCGTCCTCTTTCCGCCCCATTTCCCTCACCTCCTGCATCTCCAAGCTTTTTGAGCGCTTGATTCTTTCTCGCCTAACTTTTCACCTTGAATCTAATCATCTCCTCTCCACTTGCCAAGCTGGCTTTCGTCCTGGTAGGTCATCCCTTGACCAAATTCTAACTCTGTCCCAATCAATCTGGGATGGCTTCCAAAAGAAAAAACCTCCAGACCGAACCATTTTGGCTTCTGTTGACTTCTCCAAGGCTTTCGACTCGGTCTGGCACTCTGCTCTTTTTCACAAACTCCTCTCGCTCAAACTCCCCCCTTGCTTCGTTCTCTGGGTGCGCTCCTTCCTTTCTGATCGTAGAGCTAAAGTCCAGGTTGGTGGTTCCCACAGCCGCTCCTTCCGCATCAGACGTGGGGTCCCACAGGGCTCGGTTCTTGGTCCAGTCCTTTTCATTCTGTTTGTTGATGACATCACTAAGGATCTACCTCGGGATGCCCATACCTCCCTGTATGCTGACGATCTGGCCATCTGGTCCTCTTCCCCAGACCCGCTCAAAGCCTCCTCTGTTGTCCAATCCTCCCTCACCGTCCTTGAAACATGGTCCAACTTATGGAGACTTCCACTCAATCCAAAGAAGTGTGAGTCCTCCTTTTTCTCTACAGATCCCCATCAAGCCACTTTCCAACCCCGACTGAACCTCTTGGGCTTCCCTCTTTTGTTCAATCCCACCCCTAAATTCCTTGGAGTAACCTTTGATCGGACTCTATCCTTTGGGGCCCATGTCCAATCCCTGTGTTCCAAATTCTACCCACGCCACAAAGCCCTTCGCTCAATTGCCACTGCCTCTTGGGATCCCACAAAAGAATCTCTCTCCCTACTCTACAAAGCCTTTGTCCGTCCGGTGCTCACATATGCCTCTCCTGGATGGTTTCCGTTCCTCTGCAACACTGCAACCAATCATCTGGAAGTTCTACACAGAGCTGCATGCATGGTCATTACTGGTTGCCTCTCTTCCACCCCCTCCTCACTACTCCTTCTCGAGGCCCAACTCCCTCCTCTAAAGCTGACTCTAGAGCATCAGACCCTCTACTCCTTTGAACGTGCTCTGCGCCTTCCCCCCGACTTCTCCAGCCTTTATGCCTTGGCAATTAAAAACGTTCCCTGTCGACTAAAGAAGAAACCCTCCTGGAGATCATCCTGTTCTTCAGCCACACTACCACTCCCATCCCCACGCGAGTCTCTGATCACTTGCCCCCCTTTTCCACCATGGTCCACCACCCACTTCACTGTTTCCCCCTTCATTCCCGACTGCACAGGCAGCAGTACAGCCCGACTCCAAATTGCTTCAAGCAGACTATCCTCCGTCCCCCCTCTGATATCCAAGTATGGACTGACGGTTTTGTCCCCTCCCTTTTCGGTCCTGGTGGCGCAGGAGTCTATGCAACATGCTCCAAATGCAACACATCCCATTCCCTATCCTTTTCCTCTGGTCCAATTGCCTCCAGCTTCACAGCCGAAACCTTTGCCCTCAAGCAAGGTCTTGCTTGGTGTACTAGACATTTCATGACCTGCAAATTCCAGTCAGTTCTTTTCCTAACCGACTCTCAATCAGCTCTCTCTATCCTTTCTTCAGCCCCCACTTATCTCCTGCCTGAGTCCCTAGGGAATGTTTGGTCCCTTGCCTCCTCCCTCTCCAACAATACCACTTTGAGCTTCCAATGGGTCCCCGGACACGCAGGTCTGCCCGGAAATGAAAAAGCTGATTCACTTGCCAAAACCGGTGCCTCTCTGCCCACTGATGCGATCCCAAGCCCTCTCCTCCCAATTATTGCCAAAGTCCGTTATTCCCAATACCGCAATTGGAGACGTCACATCTCTCACTCCCACCTGAACTTCCAAGTCCCCGAAGTCTCTTCGGAGGAACTTCTTCTTTCTCGCTCCATACGCAGTGAACTTTCTCGTCTTCGCTGCCATGGTCACAGTCTTCTTTTATCTTCTTATCTTCACAGGATCAGTCGGAAGGAGAATTCTGATTGTAGTGCCTGTGGACACCCTCTACAGGACCTCAATCATCTCCTTCTCGATTGTCCTGCTTCTGAACCCCTTCGCAAATCTATCTTTGGCTCCTCTCTCTCTATTCTCGATCTATGGTCCAGACCTTGGGATGTGGCCCGACTGTTGGGTCTCCGCGGAGTTCCTCCGCGCCCCCATCCCTCGGAAGGGGTCGGGTAGTACCACCACCACCACCATATTTGTTACGCAAGAAAACTGCGATGCGATGCAGAGTAGAACATTTGATGTGATATTTTTGGGAAAAAAGCGTGCAATTCGATCGCCATCCCAGAAAATAGGTATCTATTACGTCACTTTGATTTAAAAATTGCACCCAAGAACTGGATTTTCTCGAAATACGATATTATGCAAATTCGGTAGTAATCATGCTCTTTTTCAAAATTTTTTTTTTTTTTTAAAAACAACATCAAAATGTGCTGTGCCTCTTTTTCGGGCAAATTGAAATTGCTTCATACAAGTAAAGATTTGTTATAACTTGCACGACGGCAAGTTGTTGAAAAAGTTAATTTCGACCCGTGTGATGATAAAAATTCTCGAAATATTTGCTAAATAAGACGAAGAACAAACTGACATTTTTACCCGTATGCAAAATTTACACTTAAAAGAAAAATAGGTTAGTAGTTTTCAGGATACGCATGTTCCTCTTAGCAACTAGACAACATCCAATCAAGAGGAAGATTTTTGTACGCGTACGCGAGTAACTAAAAAAAGTTTAGGGCGAACTGGACCATTCGGTGTTAATAAAACAACCGAAACACAAGCTCTACGCTGAAAACAACCAACAAGACAAAAATGGAGACAACCCGAGTTCGATTCGCTGGCAGGTCTACCGCCATTATTTCGGCGTTCGCACCCACTGGTTCATTATTCTGTTGCTGATTGTTGTGGTGATTGGAAGCCATTCTCTTTTCATGCTTTGTGATTGGTGGTTGGCGCGTTGGTAAGTTGTCAAATCTGAAATAGTTAGAAAACTCTTTTTTTCATTCTACTCGCTGTATTACGTCGAAGCGTGTAACTAGTTGGCGGGGCCCATCTCCGAGTCATTGCGCCAGCGGACAACACAGCTTATTTCGAAGAAATATCGCAAAGGTGGCGAGTCATTGGCAACACTGTGTTCCTTTTGACCGGCCTGAGATTTGAACCTCGAACCTCCCGCTCGAGAGACGAACGCGTTACCGCTCGACCAACTAGCTGGTAGTTAAAAAAAAATTGTAACGCATTGGGTGGTAGTTATGGAAAATTTGTGAATTATGGGAAATTTGAAAGTAAAGCCGATTTGCTTATAATTCTGAAATTCTGCTATCCGCACACGACCAGTTCTTTTTCGTGATCGTTTTCTCAACTTTCACTTATTCATATTAAAAGAATTACGTTGATGCTAAATCAGTTTTCGGGGTTTTGTTCTGGCCGCATTTTTAAGGTTTCTTTATCCTAGGATAGTTGTTGAAATTGCAATATTGAGAAGAATTAATAGAAAGCGTTATTTAAAGTGCGATATTTTCCCAAGAATTGTAACAAAGTTGTTGGAATTATAACCCGAAAATTAGACTGACTGTTTCTTAAAATGAACATTTTTTAGCTCTTCAATAACTTTTTGATTCACTATAGGGCTCTGGCTTCCAGCGAATACTTGGATAGAATGAAGAAACAAAACCTTTCCTCTGTTTATCCGACTTCGTCGTCACGTGACAATGCGACTTCATCTCTTCTTGTTTCATCAGTTCCTTCAATTGAAGAACCGTTTGATCACCAATATTATCTGTACATATACGCAGGTAAGCGTACGTATCTGCTAATCAAAATATTACTCGTGATGGTAAACTTGCTATTTTGTAGTTGAATGGCGCTAACATCTCCGCCATTGTAGTAAGTACTCTTTAGTACCTCGACGGCCCGGGGTATGTTATCGAGAGATGAGGTTTTTGGTTCTACCGCCCACCAAACATATACCCCAATTCGGTCAACCGTAGTACTGATCCAAGAATATTTCAATTATAGTTGATTTTTTATGATAACATAAAACAAACCAGAGCCCAATCTCTTTACTACGGTTTTTACTGTGCTGTAAGTGAAGAATATGCGAAAGCTTGACATCTTTTTTGTCGAATTCTGATATATCAAAACTACCTCCACTAGAAACAACCACAAACACTTGGCTAGAACAACCTCCAACCCTGCAGCCGCTAGCAGTTCGAGTCAATGAGAATCAACGTCTCGAAACATCGTTTTCCAGCGTAGCGTTTGAAAAGAATAGGTTGGGGCTTTTTATTTTTTCGTAACTTTGATTGTTTTGCAGCTTTGACCTTGTCGTATTTGGTGGCGATGTACACGCGATCAGCCATTCATTTCTACATGTGTGTGCGTTCTAGTATAAATCTCCACGCAAAGATGCTCGCTTCTATCCTCAAAGCAAGAATAAGATTTTTCGATACAAATCCGATAGGTAATTTGAAAAAAAAACGGACAAATGTATAGTAGCTTTGAATGACTCTCATCACAGACCAAGCGCAGAATTTCCTTAACTTATCTGTAGCACTTTTTCGTTGTTTAGTGTTCACCGTTATAGTTGCCGATTTTGCTGCCTCTTATAAATGACTCACGAAAGCGACCACGAATTGCATTGCTTTGTGGCCTTCTTCGTAGTTGGTTTTGTCCTGATTACTGCTTTCGCAACTTCCTCCCCCAAGCAACAGTTCCTGCGATAGACATATTACACCTGGAATCGGCAACGTTTTGAACTAGTGGGCCACATTTAGTCCAAACAAGGTTCCGGCTGGCCGCCACCATTCCAGCAGACCAAAAAGAGAAAGGTCTTCGCCAGAAATTCAGGCATGTTTTTGGCCGATTTTGATGGCAAAGACCAAAAAAAATGTCTTCGTCGCGAGATGAGAATCATTTCGGCGGTTAATTGCTGCATATCTGTCATTGAAAAAGAAAAAAGTCGCGGGCCGGATGACAATAAAAGGTCGAGGGCCGAGTAAAATGCCCGCTGGCCGTAGGTTGCCAACCCTTGTTTTACACTGGTGATGTCGTTCTTTCAGGTTTAACGTAATATCATGCTTTGCTAATTTTTGCCCCCCCCCAAAATAAAAAAATTCTTTGGTGTGAATTTGTGCCTCAGTTGAACGAATAGATATGTAGTTTGTACATTTGTTTTAAAAAACGTGTTAAATGTTCAATATTTTGCGTCGCACAAGTAAATCGAAAATAAAACTGCATTGATCTTTTCGTACTTAGGGGCTGTATTGAATCGATTTTCGAAAGATATGAACCAAGTGGATGAGATGCTGCCCCTTCTGCTGCTGGATGTTTTCTTCGTAAGTTTTGTAAATACTCAACATATATTATCATCGGCTACTATATAACGTGTTTGAATGAAGGTTGTTATTCCTAACTTGTAGAGATTCTCTGGATAGAAAGAGCTTCTGAAATTGTCGGAATTTGAAAAATAGGTAAACACTGCTACAGGTGTGGATGCGTTAGTTGCAGAAGTGATGTAAAACCAAGTCACAATCTATAGACGACTTTTAATTGATTTTGTTTTAGACTATTAAAAAAAGTACAAGCGAAACATACCCAGTAATTTTTATTGTTTAGATTGCCGGTATTGTTTCAACAATCGTTATCTTCGTCATCACTATCAATTATTTCGTCATCATCATCGTCATTCCGTTGGTTGTATACGTCGTTTTGGTCCGAAAGTATTTTGTTGCAACTTCAAGAGAAATAAAACGAATCGAAGGCCAAGGTAAAGTTGGACTAACATTTACAATCTTCACAAGCGAATTCGAGATTCTTTGTCTGATTTGACATATTTTGGCTCCATTATAAATGTAGGTTATCGTTTGTTGGTTGTGGGTTAGTCAAAGGCTGAATTCATTCATGCTTGCATATAAACCAGGCGCTCTGCGTCTGTCTGATCACTCCAAGGTCGAAACCTTTCTTGGCTAGGTCACTATTGCTGTTCGACTACTTTGCCGTAATGGAAAATAAACGTCAAATGTTTTTCCTCTTTCCCACGAAAAAAAAAGTTTGATGGAAAAAGTTAAATTATCTTACTTTTCTTAAGTATTATTCTTAATTGCAATTTAACATAAATCTGTGATTGTATTTTATCGGAAATCGTCATCAACCAACAAATAGATAAAGAAAATTGTTGCGTTCAAAAATGTTATCCGGTAAAAATGGAGACGGCTCGATGTTCGCAATTTCTTACCGATGGTCGGGCTACCAATCGTATTAAACCACAAAATATTATGTAACTGAAATTACATGTTTTTTTTTTATCCTGCAGATCGTAGTCCTGTCTTCAGTCATCTTTCGGCGACTCTCCAGGGTTTAGTGACAATACGAACATTCCAAGTTCAGAAAGCATTTACTCAGATATATCACAAGCTTCAAGATACCCATGGTAGTAAGTAAAAAAGTTAGTGATGTTCTGAAACCTTGTAGTGAGTAGAACAAGTAATAAGTGAACGATCATTATTGCCAAGAATTAAATATGTTGTAAAACTCTGTAACGAAGATATCAGTGGTCATGCAGCTTGTGAAGTGTGAAATGTATTTTGTAGATTCTCTGAAACTGTGCTGCATTTGTGTCTTTTTGCTCAATGGTTAAGTGGTAGTTCTAAAAAAAATCCTAGTGGCAATGTGTTGTTTTATGTACGAACATACAGTGCCAACAGCACTATCCTACCACTGTTATCGATCAACTAAATGAAAACGGTGGACTGTGGTTCAATTCTCAGTTGGATGAAACCAATGACTTAAAAATTGATATTCGCAAATCCTTGCTTAAACGTTCCACATTAAAAGGCACAAGGTGACGCCTCCACCGTGTGTGTTAGACAGTTGGAGGTTTTACTCGGAATTAGATCGCAAGGGTCCTTCGCCTTCTTCCAACCAAGACATGTTAAGAAATCAGTTGGTATATCGGCCAGAAGGCCAACGTAAAGGACAAAAAACGTTACATAACTATTTCATTTCAGTTGCTTGGTCAGCTTATATCTTCGCTAACAGATGGGTTGCCTATCGTTTGGACTCGGCCACCTCCATTTTCATCGGAGCTTGCGCTTTTCTAAGCGTTGTGTTGGTAGCAATTTTACCGGATGATTGGCCGATTAATGCTGGAAATTTGGGTCTGACCCTGACCTATTCCTCTCAACTCCTTATTTGGTTTCAATGGGGAATAAGGCAAAGTGCCATAGCTGAGAACATGGTATGAACAATGAACATTAATGATTTGTTTTTACATAGAACACAGGCAGATGACATCTTTAGTAAATGTCCTCTCCAATAAATTTTTCTTTCATGCCCGGCAATTGCAGTACACTTTGATATTTCTCAGAAGTTCACTTAATCGCGAAAGCTTTATTAAATGATTAATATTCTTCCCTCTTCCTCCCCAAAGAATAATTAATGAAAGACGTATCATCGAGAAAAAGACGTAATAATAATGTCACCAGAAGCTTTATTTATTTTAGCCCAAAACTTTTTTCGGATTTCCACCTCTTTTATTTTTAAGATGACGTCAGTTGAAAGAATCCACGAGTACCATAATCTACCGGAGGAAACAAATGTGAAGAAAAAGGGCAAAAAACTTCCTGAAAAGTGGCCACGCGAAGGCGCTATTTCTTTTTCCAAGATGTCGTACGCTTATTTTCGTGACGGCCCTGTCATTTTGAAGAACATTGATCTAGAAATCCGGCCAAGCGAAAAAGTAAGTTTGCTATAGTATAATTCTATCCCGCTGTGTACTTGGCGAACGTTGAATGTAGCCGTGAGTTAGTTGGCTTCTAACTGCTCGAAACATCATTGTACGAATAAGATTAAGCGTTGCCAAAATCAAGTCCAGTCTTCTCACGTGCGATTTTAAAGCTGGCAACACTTACGGCGTTCATGGAAAAAAAGTAATGCACATGTACCAGTGTTTTACGTGTCATCGCTTGAGAATGTTGTTATTTCACTGTTTGCCCATTATAACAAAAAGTAAAATGATCACGTCAGCTGCCGATGTAGAAATTTTATCACGCATCTCCTAATCAAAGCAGCTAATCGCCGAGAAAATTATTATGTGTACAAGATTCGAACCCAGTACTCAACAGTTGCATGCGCTTACCAGAGTCTTCAGAATTAGTTTGAGCTCACAATAAATCTACGTGGCTTACACTATATTAAGTTACTCTCCTTGTTCGGAGAAATGGGCCATTGGCAAAAAGCATGAGTTACCTTTTTTTCGAAACATATTTTGTGTGGTTTATGACTTGTTTTATTTGCGATGGTTTCGCAATAGTTTGTTTAATGGTTGACTTTGCACCATATTGTAATTTGATGATTGTTTGCTGTGTCGCCAAACGACAAACCGGTTACCGAAAGCAGCTTAGTTTCATAAGATGTTTTATAAGATGTTTGGTTTTGTTAGGTCATCCGAATTGCGTCATTTTTTTGCTGACTATAATGACCTGAATTAGTTAAATGGCGGTTTATGATTACGATTGTTTCAACTAGTTGCTTGATTATTTTACGGCTAATTTTACAACTCATACTTGCAATTCCATCTTTTTTTAACGCTTATCATCAATCAGAGAAGCTGTAAATACCTCAGGTTTTTGTTCAACCTTACTTGGAATCAAACTAGAGTCTTCTGTTTGAGTAGCAGGCACTCTTTCTAAATCACCGATTGGTAAACAGTAACTGCAATGCAGGTCGTTGACAGCTGGTTGTTTAGCTTGGAATTGTTGGTCGAACCGGGGCGGGAAAAAGTTCGATTGTTGCATCGATATTTCGGATGTCGGATGAAATTTCTGGTTCGATCAAAATCGATGGCTTGGATGCAAGTGAAGTGGATTTGATGAAATGGAGGAGCGTATTGACTATCATACCACAGGTAGAAAGGCAATGCATTTGACTAGATTCTTCAAAGGCCGAATGTAGGTTAATTATATGGTAGGATGACGTAGTTGCCCTTGCCAACTTGCTACTTTGGCAAATAGTTTGAGCGACTTGAACTGGTCGAATTAGTGTTAATCGTTTCTCAGTGATTGACTGTGTCCTCAAACTCTTTCAACCTGTCTGTAAATTGCGTATTTTGTTGTTAACAGTTGGTTTGTTAATTTTCGGTTACCATTTAGCTTTGCTAGTTTGTCCCAAATGAAGTTAAATAGTTCGTATGACACATTGCAATATTCGAACTGTAACCAAATTGTACACTGTTTAAATATCCATTTTATGTTCTTTTGCTGTGTAGGATCCTGTTCTCTTCGCAGGAACAATGAGACACAATCTGGATCCTTTTTCATCCTACACCGACAGCCAGCTGTGGGATGCTCTAGAAAAGGTAAGATTAAACAAAAGACATCTTTGAATACTCTTTGTTTACGACTTTACGCTGTATTTTCCATCCTTCAGCTCTTGTATAAGCCTAAAGAATTAGACTTAAAATAGTTTAATCATGGGCTCCCGCAGATGTGTTTTTTATTTACTTTATTTTGCGACATTTTGATCAAAATTTAAGGGTACCAGACGCTGTGCCGTCGCCAGAGCAAACGAAGTGAGGGGCCACTAAAATAGACTGAACTTTTGGACATAAAAACTGATATTGTACGGCTACAAATTATGCCCAATTTTTAAAATTCTGTATTTATGTATAAAAAAAAAGAAACATATGAGGCCGGCAGCATTTCTTAACCCGTTTCGTCTGCGGCCTGTAATCGCTTAAAAAATCTGTTTGTCGAGTGAATGCGACCAGACGTGCAACCAGGATTTTGTTAAAGAGGGAGGGACTTGAACCAAATGTTTTTTTTTTGCACAAAAATTATCTAATGTAGGTGCAAAAAAGTATGTTTTTTGGTTTGTTTTAGCATCTTAACGTACAGCAGTAAACGTGTACACTGTACAACTGTACTACAGTAATTAACAATAAATTGACGACCAGGGGGCCCGGGCCCCCTCATTTCAATTTGGACAACCAATTTACACGTATAACCTGGGTGAAATTTAGGGTTTTTGTTGTAAAAGTTGCAACGTCAGGTCCTCATCAAACCTTTTTTATGAACGTAATACAATAACCAGAGCCAGATTTACCATATGGCACAGTGCCAGGTACCCTGTGCTCAGATGGTAAGATGGTCTTCACCTATATTTGGCAGGAAGATATTGCAAAAATGCCCAAAGTATTAGGGGCCCCACTCAATGTAAATCCGGCCCGACCTATAACATGCTGGTAAGTAGGTCTGACCATGTATTATACTATTTCTCAATAACAATTTTTTCCACCTCGCTAGTTTTTACACGAAAAAATTCTTTCAAAAAAACAACTAGGGGAAATGCTTATTGAGCAAATTATTAAGGTTGAATGAAGGGGGCCTGGGCCCCCTGGCCGCACATGTACTCCTACAACTGCTTATGCTCATGATAAAACGAAAATCTCTTAAGGAAAATCTTCGAGTGGATTATTATTTACTGCTAAAATATTGCAGGAGGCAATGTGCCTTACTTTCCTCCTGCTTGGGCCAAATTACTTACAAAATTTAGCACCAAAATGTAAGATCTTGAACTGGTTTTTAACTTAAATTTTAAGTAAAAGGAGGATTGAACAATTTCATTTTTTAGTTGACTTTCATATGTTAAAAATCTAGTTCTTTCAAATGGCTCTAAACACGTGCAAAATGTGATCCAATGGCATTAAAATAGATTTGTTTTCAAAAAAATCACAAAAAATCGTCCAGCGGCTGGGGGCTTCGCTTTCAGATTCCCGTCTGGGATCCATTTGAGTTACACAAGTTTACTCGACACGTTTCCTGCTTTAGACATTTTTGCTATTTAACTTTGGGTTTAAGCCCTCTCCCTTTAGCAAAATCCTGGTTAAGTGCCGAAACCAGGCCTCGCCTTCTGATCTTCCACTTTACGATATCTTTGTCCCACAAAAAGTTTCTCGTTTGAAAATTTCTGATTGCGTCATTGCACGTAATTTGTGCTTTGAGCCCCCCCGCAATCAAAAATCCTGGCTACGCCTATGCTCAATGCTGTTCCTTATTTTGTTGCGTGAATCCTGCTGGCAAAACCAGCAGGTTATACGAGCAAAAGCAAAGCAAGCGCTCTAACTTCTGTACTGGCCAATACAGTAATCAAAAGAACTGAGTTTTTGATAAGCATATATACCGGTTACTGCATTAGTTGACGTCACGACCGAAACGAATTCTCTCGCAGATTTGGCTGACCGCAAACACGCCATTCTGAGCAGAGCCAAAATTAATACACGTCAGATAGACAACGACGGAAGAGGAGTGTAATATCGCATCATTGCCCGATATCCAATATCCATAACATGAGAGATTAAAATTGGTCAGGCGTGACAATAAACACGACAAAGCACACCAGAGTCGCCACATATCTCTGCCCCAGATTGAGGAATATGGTGACGTCTGTATTCCAGAAAATTAGCGCTCTAACCGATGGCCAACATATTCGACAATCGACAAAGAAATTGTGGCGATAGCATTCTGTAGCAAAATTTCGATTGATGATGCAGCAGCGAAAAACAAACATCAATGCACTTTTCACTCAAACCTCTTCAAATTTAGAAGCAAAACTCTAGGCATACGACCAGCTTTCAAGTTGAAACAAGTTTATTAATGTACGTTATGACATCCAATCTTTGGTGAGACGCATATGGGCTATCTGCTTCAACTTGCATGTAGCTTTTGTCTGCCCTTTTGTTTGCATAGCACGTGGCTGCCTGGGTTGGGGCTTCTTTAGTAGGAAGAATTGAACATCACGCTAAAACAGTGGTTCTTAAAGTATGGGTCGCGAAGACTTAAAAAATGGGTCGCGTGACTCAAATCGGTCAAAGCGATTTTTGCAAAATCAGAATTTTCAAAATCTGCAGAATTTTTTCTTTCCGTTAATTAAGTCTTTCAAAATTATTGCATCATACACATTTAGTTGGCTTCATCTCAATAAAATAAGATAATTCATCATAAGTAGTTTTCTAAAAGTTTTAGAGGTAGACCAGCTGCTGCAGAACTAGCGAAAATTACTTTTTATAGTGGTGGAACAGTTTAAAACAATTTCCTAACGTAGCACATTAAATTGTTGGTATTATTGTTAAAAATTAGCATTATACTGTAATTAGCGTTTAAGAATGAGTATGTATTCCTACAAGCAAGAATTTTCGAACTTGCGATTCACTTCTATCAAAGATCATGGTGCTGAAAAGCGCAGCAATGTGTACTGTGTTATAAAGTGCTATCCAACGAATAGCTGAAGAAAAATAAATTGAAGAGACATTTGGAAACGAAGCACCCGTAACATATGAAAAAGAATCGCATCTTTTTTCAGCTCCGAGAAACGGAATTATGATACGAAGTAGAATTAGCTTAGAAACGAATCCAGCGCTTTTAGCCTCCAAGCAAGCCACGCTGGCATCGTATGTTGTCTCGCTACGCAAAGGTAGGGAAATAAAATCGCATACGATTGGAGAAAGGCTCGTAAAGTCTGCAGCCATTGACATGGCCAGACTCATGTGGGGCGGCAACGTGGCCTTAAAACTGCAATCTGTCTCCCTATAGAACGACACAGTCAAAAGTTGCATTGCAGACCTTTCATTGAACATAGAAAACCAAGTGGTTGCGCGAATGAAGAAGGCGGGAAAGTGGAGCAATCAACTTGATGAGTCAAGCGACACAGGAAAAAACGTTTAGCTGATGGTTTATGTGAGGTACGAGGGTGACATGGGCCTCGAAGAAGAATTTCTATTTTGCACGCCGCAAACAACAATCGCAACTGGCCCCGACATCTTTAACGTTGTTAACAACTTCCCACAACAAGAAGGCAAGATGGGAAAACTGTGTCAGCTTATGCACTGACGGCGCTCCCGCAATGCTTGGTGCTCGACACGGGTTTACTGAACGAGTTGGGAAAATCAATCCTAGTGTCCAAGTCGTCCACTGTCTTCTGCATCGTGAAAACCTTGCTGCACAACATTTGTCTCTGGATCTTTCGGCAGTGATGAAGGAGGTGGTAGGTGTAGTCAACTTTATTAAAGCCAGTGCTGTTAACTCTCGTCTTTTCGTCTTCAGTTTGTTTGTTGATCACAGGTGTCTATTCCAACATCTCCTATTTTACTCTAATGTTAGATGGCTTTCTCGTGGTAAGCTCTTGCGCCGTCTTGTAGATATATAAACAGAAGTGCAGGTCTTTCTCAATGAAAAAAAGCATCGACATGCCATTCGGTTTCAAGATAAAGAGTGGATGCTCAAAGTATGTCACCTAAACGACATCTTCACCACACTGAACGAGCTTAACGTATCAGTGCAAGACAAATCAAAACATCATCACTCTCTCCGAGAAACTTTCTGCCTTCAGAGAAAAGCTGCAACTCTGGGAGAATGAACTGGAGCATGGACGAACAGCAGCGTTTCCATCCATGAACGAGTATCTGGAGGAATGGAATCAGACTGATAGTAGCAGATTTGATGTCACAAACTCATTCTAGTGGAGCATTTGGAAAACCTAATCACGGCGTTCGATCGCAACCTTTCCGACATAAATTTGGGAGCTCAGCTGTGGGTCAGAAATCCGTTTGTGGCAAAGGTTGACAACTTATCAGAAGATATTGCAGGGCTGCAGGAAGAACTTATTGACTTACATCATGACCAGTTCCATCATCAACGTTTATCCACGGCGTCACTTGGAGAGTTCTGGACCTCAGTTAAGAAGGAAAAGCCATTAATTGGTAACGAAGCAATGAGTTTTCTTCTCCTATTTTCGACCACGTATCTCTGCGAGCAAGGATTTTCGGCATTAACAGATGTTAAAACCAAGGCTCGCAATCGCCTCAGTCCTGGTAACAATTTGCGCGTTGCGCTCAGTAAAATAGAGCCATGCATTAGAGAAGTTATCAAAGGGAAATATCAGTTTTATCAATTACACTGAACCAATGATCTGTTCTTAATTACGGTAATAGTTGTGTCAAAATACTGTAAACTATAACTGGTTGTTTTACAGCAGACTGGCAGAGTGCTAAGATTAAAAATATTTTTTTCTACTTTTAAGGTTTGGGTCGCGAGATAATCATAAAAGTCAGATTTGGATCGCGCTCAAAAAAGTTTAAGAACCACTGCGCTAAAACATCAAAATGAGGCCCTTTTGAAAAAAACGATTGATCTGGAGGACAGCATCGTATCTCATGCAAAAAATCGCAGTGTAGAAAAATGACTACTCGAAGCATGATACTTTAGGACAAAAAGAAAACTCAAAAAATGGCAGATAGAAAATCGACTTGTAAGCGGATCAAAAGTTTGGACTCAGCTGCCTTAAACTATCAAGAATGAAATGCGTTGCGTCATTTTAATAAGCTTGTCTTTGATTACTTATTGCCCGTAACCAACTGAAGTCAAGTGTAAGAATATACAATTTAGTTTGGTGATAGCGGTCAATGTTTTGAGCGCATAATAATGTCCAGTGAATAGATAGGTTCGTTCAATAATTTTTTTGCTTTTGCGGTATCAATTTGTTCCTCCCTGTTTTGAATTAAATAAGCTTGAGGAAGGTAAAATATTTGTCGATATTCAATAACTTATTTGCAAGATTGCTTTGCAATGAGAACTGTACCGTTTTTTTTTTTGTTGTGTGGAGATGATTTTTAAGATGGTGTTGAGTTTTTTATGATTGTAAAATATGATTTTTTGTGCGTGTCGTTTTAAATTGTTTCAAGTAATTGAAAAGTTTCTCGTTGCTGTACTGTTTGTTGGCATTATTAGACTTAATGTTTAGGACATGCATGTAACAAAATAAGGCCAGGCTGTTAAGTTTTAGTGTTTCAAAATTGTTTGCCTTTATTCAAATATTCAAGGCGGTAGAGATTAAAATAATGTTTAAGTTCCTTCCTACCTCTACATCACACATTGAAGCATCAGTAACAAATCGACCACGGTCGTTAACTGTTTTGTGGGCTGTAAATAAACGCTGTTTTGTTCTGACTGCGACTAAAAATCTTGAGTGTGCTCTAAAAAAAATAAAAACAGCTAGTCTTCAAAAATGGTTTTCATCTATTGTTTCAGGTCAAAATCACTTACGAAGTAGGCTACCGGTAACGATTCTGTAGGCTTACGTCTGCCGCGACAAATCCGCAAGGGCGTGTTAATAAGACGGATCATTGCGTCACATTTGTGTACAGCAGTTGGTTGCCAGCAATTTTGCAAAGAATTGAGAAAATGTCAAACGAGAATAATGTTTGGATCTTACTCGTTTTTCCATCATTGTCTGTTGTCTTGTCGTTGCGTGATGTTCCAAAAGCAGTATTTTTAGTAAACCAAAATGGGGGGGCACTAACAGCCATTAGGGGGGAGCCTGACCCCCCCATAGCGACGGCACTGACACGACTTAAGCTTTCAAAGCTATTCTGTAATGCATTTAGTGCCATTTAGCATGTGTATCTGTTAGCTTCGTCAATGTTTAATGGTTTATTGATAATTTCAGCGTGTAATACTGTGTAAAACAATGCATCTAAACAAACATACCTCAACATCTCGGTTATTATGTATTCAGTATGAACTTTTTGCTACTCCGCTCCTTGGAGACATTAGATCATAACGGACATGTGATTCTTCAATTTCAATACCTTTGTTTTTAGGTTCACTTGAAGCCTGTTGTGGAAGAATTTTCTTTGAAGTTGGAAACGAAACTGGCTGAATCCGGTTCAAACCTGAGTGTCGGCCAGCGTCAGCTGGTTTGTCTCGCTAGAGCGATTTTAA
This sequence comes from Trididemnum nubilum, assembly GCA_963965965.1. Lineage (NCBI taxonomy): Eukaryota > Metazoa > Chordata > Ascidiacea > Aplousobranchia > Didemnidae > Trididemnum > Trididemnum nubilum. Next base: position 31,919,104 of record OZ014479.1, on the reverse strand, counting down.
GAGACAACAAAATTTTGATTATAGATGAAGCAACAGCAAATGTAGATAGCAGGTAGCTATATATTTTGTTCGTTAGAAAGAACCTTCTTCTAAATCAATACGAGATCCTTTCTTCACATTTAGGATGTTCAATTAATTGCTTAGATACAATTCATCATTGTAATTGTAATTATATTTTGTTTACCAAGTTACCCTGGCCAGGAGACCGCGAAGGGACCTTTGGGTCTTCGAGTCGAGCTGTCACTTGTCTGTACGCCCGATGGAGGCTATTTGGTGTCCGTTTGGTTGCTGCACTGCACGTTAAGCAGGGAAGCGGTAAATATCTATTTTTAAAGTCTATAGTTTGACCCGACTGAGGATCAAACCCGAGTCTACCGTTTTCGTTAAGTGTGACGGATGAAAAATATGAAATGCTAACTTCTATGTGATAAAGTCATCATACGTCATAAATCTGGCGATATTTTTAGTCAATAGCTAATTCGGGCCAAGTTTTCCCGATTGATTGATTGATTGATTGGTGCATCTTTATCCTGCTATCACGAGAAAGCGACGGTGCGCTATATTTTGGACGAATCCGCACCCGCTTAGGAGTTGACCATTTTCCAAGCTTTCCTGTTGACGTTTTGACTTCTTCCCACGTAAATTTGCTGCTTGTTCGAAGCCACCAAGCAGAGATAATTATCGTAAAGCGTCTTATCCAAGGACGCAACGACGTGACCAGGGTGCGGGTTGAACTTATGATCCTGCGATCAGAGTCGTCGTAAAAACGACGCCTTTACCCATTCGGCCACGCTGCCGATTATTTATCTAGCTACCTAGGTTCTAGCGGCTTTAGTTACTGTGGATTTTCTCCACCTTAAACCTTCATTTATTTCCAGAACCGATCGTTTGATACAAGAAGCTATTCGCAAAGAATTTCAACACTGTACAGTTTTAACGATTGCTCATAGACTTGATACGATCATTGATTCTGATCGCATATTGGTACGTTTTTGTATTGGCTAAATTTTACGTTGAAAAAAAAAAAAAGATCCATTACCAGTAGTTCCTAATCTGTTTAGTTTCAGAGCCAGATTTTGAACCTCAATGCCGTAAGAAGCCGCCTGTGAACACGCACGTTAAAAAGCAAAACTAAAGCGTGTATTAAGGACACCAAGCATTTTTAAAACCCTTGGTTAACTGATCCATGCTTGCAGTTTATTAAGGCATTGAGCTTCTGACAAAAAACAAAGCATAGCAAAATTATGAAGAAAGAAAACGGTATTTATGATATACGCGGTAGTAAAAATTCTAAAATCAATTCGAAGTAAATATTACTTTAAAAACAGCCGATAACAATGTGTTAGATATCCCAACATACGATAAACCAATTTTGTTGGGGGTGGGTGGGGGCTTAAACCAAAAGCTAAACTAATGTTTTCTTAAAAAAATGTATATGCAGCTGGAGTCATGTTGATTAAATTGCGCTGTGTCTCGGGTGCAGCTTGTCGTGTACGAGGTGCGGAGCGATTTTTGTAATTTTTTGAAAAAAGAAGCCAGCTATTCAACTGGTCAAGTCAAAAACAAGTTTAAAAAGTTGCATTTTTGGGTGGAATTTTCTAAGTGGCTTGGCTGCAGAGAGGGGGACTTCGATTCTTTTAGTCCCTCCTGGTTGCAGCATTGCTGTAAACGTTTTAACCTCTTAGGCCCGTTTATTTATAACGCGTATTTACGCGCGTAATTACTCAAAATTAGAAAAGACACTCTCTGCGAGTAAATATTGGTGATCAGTAAAATCCACTCGTATTCGATGAAAACTCGTGATATGATAGGTAATAAGTCTCTTGTGTTCCAAAAATTTATTGTAAATTGTAGGAAATTGAACTGGTATTATTGCATTAATACTTAATAAAATATATTGCTTTTACTATTAATGAAGAATGAGAAATGAATTTTCGATAACCTTGCAAAACCATATGAAATGAATAAAAGGGTTAATGAGAGTCGCAGAAACGGCAATGAAGCGGTTGAAAACCACTGTATTATGTAGTATTGGATAGTAGGAAATGAATTTTAATTTTTAATTTGTACTTGTATTACAATAAGCATTATGTTTGATCTAAGTAGATACGAAAGATCTAGTTTTGCTCCACCCAATTTGCTGACCTTTTGTTGTTTAATTTCAAAACTACTCAATATTTTTAACGTGATATTTAATCACATGACTTAATCACGCGTTAGTAGGTACAACATATCGATCAAATATTTTTGCGTTTTCAGGTTTTAGACAATGGAAACATACTTGAATGTGATCACCCTCATTTGTTACTACAAAACGACAAAAGCGCTTTTTCGGACTTCGTGCGAATGACTGGTGGTCGAGAAAAAGAACTGCGAAAAATGGCAAAAACGGTAAGAAACGGAATAAAATTTTGTATGTTTTTCAGTATCCACTTGTGTTTCTACCGGCTGGAATGAAGTATAAAAATTGAGTAACTTTGTAGGGGTTAAATTGCATTAGTTTTGATGATAACTACCGAGTTGAGCTCATTCTCCATCCAAAGGATTTGTTTTTTCTCAGAATCCCAAGATTGTTTTAGGAAACAAGGCAATTAATTTTTTTGATAGTGTGACATATCTTGGTGTCAAAATTTCTGCAAACTTGTCTGATGATGAAGATATTTTTCGCCAAGTGAGATCTAGTTACTTTGTGCGGCGAACAAACTAAAGGCAAAAGTTTCAAAGTGTTCGTATGTAGTAAAAAATGTGCTGTTTTGCAGTTATTGTATGCCTTTTTATGCTAGCCGTCTTTGGAAAAACTTTCGTAAGTCGTCATACAATCGAATCAAAGTAGCCTATAATGATGCCTATCGAATTCGTCACAATTTACCTCGATTTGTTAGTGCGCGTGAATTACAGGTTTCATCTCGTATTACTAGTTATGAAGCTTTGCAACGAAAATACATGTTCTCATTTGTCAGTCGATTACTGCAATCTAAGAATTGCCTCATTGCGAATCATACGTTATGAATTCTGAGGCTTTTTACGATTCCGTGCAAGGATGGCAGTACGGTACGTTCAGAGTTTGCGTACTACCTACTTCGCACCTATAACCGTACCGTACCAGCGTACCGTACTTCAGTTCAGTTTTTAAAGCGCACCGTACCTACGCACTGTACCTAAATAGTAAATACGGTACGTTTTTTTGCGTACCGTACCTTCAATCAATCTGGTTAAAGAGCAATCCATAAATGGCATCTGCGACCAATGTAGACGTGTTTTTTGTTTATATCGGATTCGGATTGTACCGAAAGATAAACTTAAGGCAACGTTTCTTAAAAGGGTGAAGGGTTCAACCCAGAGCGAGTTAGATTTTTGTGAGGGTGAACCGACTTTGCAACTGTCACTTTTAACTACTCGCAACTAGAATTGGATTGAATTTGAATTTTAAATTTGAATCCGCTCACGAGTTATTGATGAATTTGAATTCGACTTTTGCCAAGTCAATGAATTTGAATTAGTTTTTTTCTAAGTTAATGAATTTGAATTTAGTTTTTTTTTAAGTCGATGAATTTGAATTTAAAAATCAAAAACAGAATGAATGGATCCAACCAGTGCCGTCACTTTGGGGAGCCAGTGGGACCGTACCCCCCTTAACTGCTGCTAGTGCCCCCATTTTGGTTTGCTAAAAATACTGTTTTTGGAGCATCACGCAACGACAAGACAATAGAAATGATGGAAAAAGGAATAATTGCGTTCAAACATAACTCTCCTTTGACGTTTTCTCGATTCTTTGCGAAATTGCTGGCAAGCAACTGCTGTATATTAAGGTGACGCAATAACCGTCCTATTAACACGCCTTTACGGATGTGTCCCGGAATAGACATGTAAGCCTGCAAAATCGTTATCAGTACTTTGTTCGTGATTATGACATGAAATAATACGTGAAAACTTTTTTTTTTCAAAGACCAGCTGTTTTGATTTTTAGAGCACACTCAAGATTTTGAGGTCACAGTCAGTGGCGCAATCTGGGTGAAGCGGCTTAAGCCCCAATTGCCAAGTCACTTATGAAATTTAAACCTTAAAATACGAGCGTTTAAACGTGTTGTAGACTTGACCTGAAGTAAGGGGGGCTGAAGGTGCTTAGCAAATCAGTTCTTTGAAATAACTTTTGAATTTTAAGAATTTAGTTATTCATATGGCTTCAAAAAGTGTGAAACGTGATTAAAATGGCGTTAAAATCGCTATTTTTTGCATCAAAATCGCCCAGCGGCCGGGGGCTTCGTCCTCAGGCCCCCGTCCACATTCACTAAGTATTCAGTGAATACGCCCGTCTGTGACACACTTGAGTTGCATCAGTTTGTTCAGCACGGGGGCTAAATCAGGCAGTTTTAGTGCAAAAAAAATTTACTTTTGGTTTCCCCTCTAAGCAAAATCCTGGCTGCGCGATGCACGTCTGGTAGCATTCACTGCTGTAGATAGATTTTTCAAGCGATTATGGGCCGCAGACGAAACGAGCTAAGAAACTTTGCCGGCCTTATTTCAAAATGGCGCATAATTGTAGCCGTACAAGATCTGAAGATCAGTTTTTATAAGCAAATTTTAGTGCCCCCCTTTTTGGCTTGTGCCCCCTCACTTGGTTTGCTTTGGCGACGGCACTAGATCCAACCCTGGATTCAAGCAACTTTAGCTGTTAGTTTATTGCGTACTTGTGATGCGCTAATACACATCTGCGACTGCGAGACTGCGATTTACTAGGTGCAAACTGCGAAGTCCTCTTTGAATATTTGGTGTGAAAACTAGGGTTTGATTGAATTTGAATTTTTAATTTAAATTCGCTCACAAGTTATTGATGAATTTGAATTCGACTTTTGTAAAGCCAGTGAATTTGAATTTGAATACAGCTTTTGATCTTATTGATGTTGAATTCAGAATTTGAATCAGCTTTTGCAAAGTTAATGAATTTGAATTTAAAAATTACAAACGAAATGAATGGATCCAACCCTGGTGGCAACTTCACCTGACCTTGAAATCACTAGCCTATAAACCAGCGATCTCCATTTACACATTCAGCGTCGGCGTCAACTGTCTTGTCTCTGCATACAAAAACCGGCGCAATGTGCGAAAAGACTGGGGTTTCTACGTTGGCGCAGCCAGGGGGGAGGCCCAGGGGGCCCAGCCCCCCCCCTTCCCGTATTGAAATGACACCAATGATAAAAATTGACAAAAAGGTCTATTGTTTCTTCAGTTTCTTTTAGCGTATTCACGTACAACAGTACACGTGTATAACACTGCTTAACAATAAGATTGACAGCCCGGGGGCCCGGGTCCCCTCAATTCAATTCTTTGCAACCAATTTAAATGTATAACCTGGATAAAATTAAAGGCTTTTGTTTTAAAAGTTTCAACCTCAGGCCCTCATCTAACCTTTTTCATGAACCTAATGTAATAACCAAGGCCGGATTTACCATATGGCTTTGTGCAAGGGGCCCCGCGCTCAGATGGTAAGACTTTTTTTTGATCTTCACCTATATTTGGCTGGAAGATGTTGCAAAAATATCCAAAGTACAAAGGTCCTCACGCAATGTAAATCCGGCACGAGCAATAACATGCTGGTAAGTAGGTCTAACCATCTATTGTACCATTTTCAATAACAATTCTTCTCCACCTCGTTAGTTTTTGCGCGACAAAATACTTTTGAAAAAAAGCTAGGGTAGATGCTCATTAAACAAATTATTGAATTTGAAATGATGGGGCTTGCCCCCCCAGCCTTACACGTACTCGTATAACTGCTTATTTTCATTACAAAACATAAATATCTCGGAAAAATCTTCGAGTGGATTATTTACTGCTAAGATATTGCACGAGGCAATGTGCCTTCCCCCTACCTGGGCCAAATCACTTTCAATATTTATCACTAAAATGCAAGATCTTTACCCGTTTTGGACTTAATTGCAAGTAAAAGGAGGATTGAACAATTTAATTTTTTACTTGGCTTTCAAATGTTAGAAATCTAGTTCTTTCAAATTGCTCTGAACATGTGCGAAATGTGATCCAATGGCATAAAATAGCTTTTTTTTCCAAAAAATTACAAAAACTTGCCCAGCAACCGGGTTTTTGCCCTCAGGCCCTCATAGCCTCCGACGGCTGGGAACTCCGCCCCCAGACCCCTGTTTGTGATCCACTTGAGTTGCACTACTTTACTCAATGTAGACCTTTTCGTTTTTTAAGTTTTGGTTCAAGCCCTCTCCCTTTAGCAAAATCCTGGTTTAGAGCCAAACCAGGCCCGGGCTTTTGATCTTCTATTCTACGATGTCTTTGCACCACTAAAAGTTCCTCTTTCGAAAATTTCTGGTGACGTCATTGCGTGTGATTTGTGGTTTGCCCCCCTCCCCCAATCAAAAATCCTTACTACGCCTGTGGGTTTTTAAACCACTGCATATTCAGCTAAAGTGTCGCACTTGTTTATGTGCATACTTTGCTTCAATTTGAGACAAGCCACGGTATTCTTAGCATCCATAGGCAATAGTTATGACATCACAATTGGCCATCCTTGTAACTTTGTGAGTTGTGACATAATAGAGGCTATAATGATTACTTGAGAATACATCATGCAGTCAACGTGACTAAATTAGATTGAGTCTGAACACAAATACGGGCTAGCAAATGGTGCTCTATCGTGTATTTTTAATTGTGTGTGTACGGTCGCACGAATCTTCATTGACGGCTGCAGGTTGCACACAAAACGAACCGAACCGAAAGGTACGGTACGTTTGGTACGCAGATTCAGATAGCGTACCGTACCATACCTTACTGCCATTCTTGATTCTTGAGTATTTTAAATCATTTAAAAAGCGCTTGTATGCCAAACATTATAGTCTTTGAACTGCTTGCTTTTTGGATTTTTTTTGCGTGTGTCTTTTTTGTAATGTGTAAGTATTTTTCATATGGACTGCATTTAGTCTAAAATGAATGTTATTATTATTATTATTGGAGTATGTTTTGACTTTTTTTAGTTCCCATATTTCGACAAAAATCCCGTTTAATTTGCATTGTTTCAAATGAAATTTTCGTATGCAGTGATTACGCATTAAACATACTGTACTCGATTTCTAAAATGCACACAAAATTCGATACGCAAAGACTAACATGTTTTTCCTGTCGACAGGCCTATTTGCAAAAACACAAGGATCAAAGTGTGGTTGGAGATGAAGTTGATGTCCAGACGAATAAAACAACAACTCGAATTGATTAAAATCACCAGTGAGAATTTGAATTTGACTACAGTGTTGGTGCAAAAGATTTTAATTAACTTTTTGAAATGACTCTGAGATGATTCTCCAGCGCAGTATTAAATGTCGATTAAGAATCGTCAGTGTGCTACTTGTGAAAGGTTTTTCAAGTGCCTTGTTCTTTGTACAAACACGAGAATTAGAACCGTATATCAACTAATGAGCGCTTGTTGATTTATGAGTCATACTGACGAGTCTTTCGCTCTTAGCGGAATGATATCCATTATTTTGCTTCGAATTAACTTGACTTCTACTTGTGATTTACTTCGCGTTGCCGATATTTTCCTTGTTGATGTTATGTTTCGTAAATATTTCGTGGAGATTTTTTGATGGTATTTTCTTTGCTATTGCAAAACTGTATTGTTTTTTTTTTAGGAAATTTAGACCAAAATTTCGCACAGTTTAGCATTTACAAAAAATTATTAAATCGAGCCAAATTAAGTGACCAAAGCAACATTCTACTTTATTTAACTACTCGACTTCTTAACAGAGCGAGCTGTTAATAGCCTAATTCAATAGACTGTTGTAGTACCGTCGATTTTTCTAATTAGTTTCTTGCATTTGTTCTGTTTTTGTGTTGAAATATCTCGAGAAAAATTCAAAAATCATGTTATTTTGAATTGCAAATTAATCGTGTTTTTTTTGAAGCACCTCAATGTGGCGTTCTTGATATTTACAAGGTCTGAATGTCTCTTTCTGTAGTTTCTTAATGTCGTTTTGTGTTTGTCATTTCGTGTGTGTTTAAGTCTCTTCTAGTGACAAACCACTGATGTTAGAAATAATGCTTGATATAGTACTTGACCTTAATTTGAGCTTTACGTCAAGAAGCATGTTATACTGTAGGATGTTTCATTTTTTCACTGTTTTTGAGAAAAGCGTATTTAGGGCGATTTTATGACGAGGTTTTGGGTAAAAGTAACGAATCGAGCATTAATTTTCAATTATGACATCATTTAACGGTAGCACCGGCCGTTGGAAGATACATTGCCTACTGCAATATTTTAAGTAGTAAATCACAGATCACTCAAAGACTTGCCTAGGAGATTTTTGGTTTGTCATGAAAATAGCCAGTTAGGAGTAACTGTACATGTACAATTTTAATTCAATAATTTGTTCAATAAGCATTTCCCTTGGCTAACTTTTTTTTAAGTATTTTGTCGCGGAAAAACTGGTGAGGTGGATTGTTTTTTGAAGTTGGTACAATAGATGGTTATTACTTACTAGTCATGTTATTGCATTTAAGTTTATAAAAAGGTTAAATGAAGACCTGAGTTTGCAGCTTTTAGGACAAATTTACTAAATTTCTTTCGGGGTATACATTTAGATTAGGTGGCAAAAATTTGAATGGAGTCGGCCCGAATCCTTTGGCCGTGGTGGTGGTACTACCCAACCCCTTTCGAGGGATGGGGGCGCGGAGGAACTCCGCGGAGACCCAACAGTCGGGCCACACCCCAAGGTCTGTACCGTAGGTCAAGAAAAGAGACAGAGGAGCCAACGATAGATATACGAAGGGGTTCCGAGGCAGGACAGTGGAGTAGGAGATGATTGAGGTCCTGTAGAGGGTGTCCACAGGCACTACAATTAGAATTCTCCTTCCGACTGGTCCTGTGAAGATATGAGGATAAAAGAAGACTGTGACCATGGCAGCGAAGACGGGAAAGCTCACAGCGAATGGGTCCTTTGACTGTCGTTATTAATATTGTTAGTTACTGGTGTACACGAAAATGCTAAAAGAAACCGAAGAAACAATTGGCTACGTTGTCATTATTTATATCATTGGTGGTATTTCAAATGAGGGGCGGGCGGCCGCCCCTGGCTACGCTGATGGTGCTGAACGAGTTGATGAAATTGTAATTATTTTATTCACCAAGCTGCCACCTGTCTATCACACACGGTTAAGGCTTCACACTGTCACTTTAATTGTTGAACGTCAAGCAAGGAAGCTTTGAATACCCATTTTTTTAGTCAATGGTTTGACCCGACCAGGAATCGAACCCTAGTCTACCGTTTTAGTAACAGACGCGCTATCCACTCGACTACTGATCGGTTATGGGTTACCACCAGAACTTAAACAATAAAAGTTTGCATGGGGGACGCTTTCGCTGCCTGGAGCAAATGCATTCGTAACTCATTGTTGTCCAAGTTTTTCCCGAATGCTATTGAAGACCAAAAAAAAAGTCTTCACAGAAACTTGAAGAGGATTTTGTCCCCGAATTCGGTGGAAGACCAAAGGAAAGGAAAAGGTCTTCACCGCAATTTAGCACTATCTTCGGCCGGGCTTTGAGATTTAAGTACTATTAAGTACTAGTTACTACTGATCGATGCTAAAGCCCCCTTAACCCATCCTGGTTGCGCTATTGCTTATACGTGCCTAAACTGCATGGGAGCATAATACATAACCCTAAAAAATGCTTCTGTGAAAGTAGGAATTCGAAAATTAAGAACCATTTGAGTACACTGAGAAGCCATTGAATAGCAAAGCACAATCCGTACTTCCACTTACTACAAAATTTTCTAAAAAAGAAAAAATTTTGAGGCCATGTGTTTTTTGAAAAATAAAAACACGTTCTTTTTTCAAAAAACGAAGGAAAACCAACACAACACTACTTATGATCCACGTTTTTGTATTGGTATCTAAACTTAGAGTTTCATTAAATGGTTCATAACCTCGCTTTATGCTGAATTGGTTTTCAAAATATCTTGCTTTTAACCACCTCTCAGTCAATGTACATGGGGTGTGAGATCCTTGCTCCTTCTTGCAACAAAATGTCAGAATTTTTCGTCACTTTAAAACGCAAGAACTGCTCAATAGACCTGTTCAACTTTGTTCATATTTTAACTGGTTTTGATTTTGATGTAGCTTCGCAGTGTTTTCGAAGCAGATTTTCATACTGATCCAGACCCGGCGCCACGGGGGGCATATCGGGGCCGTGCCTTCCCAACTGACTGCTTGTGCCCCTCCAAACAAAAATTGTGCCCCCCCAAGCGAGGACTGTGCCCCAAAGAAATTAACAGGCTCGGGGCTTCTGGAGCGCAAATCGAGGTCCAAATTAATGTTTTTTGAGGACTGACACCAGATTTTGTGACGTTTTTGGAATGAAGACCTTTTTTTTTGGAGATCACCTGTTTTCGGCCGGAAAAACCGCTTGAATTTGCGATTTCGGCCGGAAAATTCCTTGCAATTTCGGTGAAGACCTTTTTTTTTTAGGAGATCACCTGTTTTCGGCCGGAAAAACCGCTTAAATTTGAGATTTTGGCCGAAAAATCCTTTTGACTTTTTGCTCCTCACCTTGTTCAGACTGGGATGAATTTTTCGTGCCCCTGTGCCCCTCTCGAATTCACACAAAATAAACTTCTCTTGCCCCCCCAAAATTTATTTATGCCCCCCCAGTCACGCTATCCTGGCGCCGAGCTTGTACTGATCCCAAAACTAAAAAAAAAATTGTTTGGTTGAGCGGTTTCTATGTTACGCGATGATATCCGATCCCTACTTTTGAAAAAAAATGAGTTTTTGACACTTGAGGGCGCTGCTTTTAAAATATACCTAAAACAGTAATTCAATTAAATGCCCTCTGCATTTTACATCAAAGAAAAAACTAAGCGAATTAGACTTCTGATTCAGTAGTTATGGCCATTTCGGTGATATTATTTGCAAAACTTCCTCTTGTGGCCAAAATGTAATTTCTTTATTTTTTAATAAAATTGTTTTAAATTTGTCTATTTCACCATTTTTAGCAGGCGCGTAGCCAGAAATTCGCAATGGGGGGCTGTTTGGGGAGTCTGGGGGCGGAGCCCCCAGCGCTCGAAATTTTTGCATTTTTTTGCAAAAATAACTTCATTTTAGGGCTATTTTGATTAAAAAATAATGCTTTTAAAACGTGGATTAGAAATTGGCAGTGCAAACAAGATTAAACTGGTGGCATAAATGGGCTATTTGGGAGGTGGATAATGGTAAAATGTTGTTCTCTTGTTTAGATGCTGGTAAATTATAAAATCGAATAGTTCAATAAAACTCACTCGGAGTAATCTATTTCGTATACAGTTTATAGAGAAAAATAATTTGGGGGGAGCTAATGAAAAGAGATTTGAAAGAAATGATTGGTAATTAACAAATACTGAATAGCCCCCCCCCCCCCCCCCCCTATTCCTTAGTTTATAGTATGTTTGTTGAAGACACCTATGTTCAGCATTTTTACACTTGCGATCAAATTTGATTGCTTATTTCTTACCATTTATCAAAGTTTTCATTTATTTGTTGGTTTTATTTTTGACAAATTAGCCCCCCCCCCCCTGAACATATGTTTCAAAAGATGTTTTAAATCACTATTTAGTCCACTTCAGTGCATAAAACAGTCTCAAAAGTGCTAAAAACGTTGTGTTTCTCCCATTCTGCATTTTGGTCAACATGTCAATGGAGGGGGCCCCCCGCCCCCCCTGGCTACGCTACTGGCTAAAAACGAGGTATTTTCCTAATTCTGCATTTTGATCGGCAGTTCATTAGCCCCCCCTAAATAAACGTTTCAAACTATGCTTTAGAGCATTTTTTAGTCTAATCCAGTGCAAAAGACAGTCTTAGAAATGCTAAAAACGTGGTATTTTCCTAATTCTGCATTTTGGTCGGCAGTCTATTAGCCCCCCCCCCCCCCAAATAAACGTTTCAAATTATGCTTTAAATCATTTTTTAGTCTAATCCAGTGCAAAAGGTTGTCTTAGAAGTGCTAAAAACGTGGTATTTTCCTTATTCTGCATTTTGGTCTGCAGGCCAATGGGGGAAGCTATAGCTCTCCCCCCCCCCTGGCTACGCTACTGATTTTTAGTGAAACGGACTTCAATTTTGCTGCAGTGCCACAAGAGGGAGTAGTTTGCTATTTGCGTGTTGATTACAGTTATATACGCTTAAGTTAATGCCACTGCAAAATTTGAATAAATTATGATACGGCGTGAGTTTTTATAGTTTTTTTTTTTAATATCGACCTAGGACGCAGTCGCGTAGCCAGGGGGGGCTACAGCCCCCATTGGTCTGTCAATCAAAACGCAGAAAAAGAAAAATACCACATTTTTAGCTCTACTAAGATTGTTTTTGCGCTGGAATGGACTAAAAAGTGATTTAAAGCGACTTTTGAACCATATACTCACGGAGGGAGGACTAATTTGTCCAAAATTATAGTCACAAATGAATGAAAACTTTTAAAAATGCCCAAAAATGCACAATGAAATTTAATCGCTAGTGTACAAACGCCAAACATAGGCTTATCAACAAATATATTATAAACTCAGGAATAAGGAAGGGGGGGGGGGGCTATTCAGTGTTAGTTAATTACCAATCATTTCTGTAAAATATCTTTCCATTAGACCCCCCTCTCCAATTATTTTTCTTCATAGAATATAGACGAAATAGACTACACCGTGTGAGTTTTATTGAATAATAGGATTTATGATTTATCAGCATGTAAACAAAATAGCTAGTTAGCTACAGTGTTACGGTTAGCCACCTTTCGCATAGCCCATTAATGCAACCAGTTGAATCATGTTGCACTGCCAATTTCTATGCCACGTTTCAAAAGTGTTATTTTTTTACTAAAATAGCCCTAAAATTGAGTTATTTTTGCAAAAAAAGTTTTTTCAAAGAACGCAGGGGACTCCGCCCCCAGACCCCCAAAATAGCCCCCCCTATTGCGAATTTCTGGCTACGTACCTGCCACACATGGTGGTAGACTAAATTATCCTAATTTTAAGCTAATTTATTAAAATTTTCTATGATGAAACTGGTTTATGTAATTCTCTGTTAGTCTACCTCAATCACAGAGAACTACGAGTACATAAACTGGTAACAAATCTTAACTTACGTCGTAATAAAAAAGAAACAAGGGAAATCCCCAATATTTTTCTCACGTTGTTGCAGGAGAAGATTGCGCCATCACCAGCAACTAGCCTAGGCCTACCGGCACAAACAAGATGGAAGAAAGTTTTTGCAGCGTATGAAGTCATGAAGTGCAAACACATGACAAAAGGTGTAAAACTTTTTCTTTTTTTTAGCATGAAGATTTGTAAGCCTACTGTTTATATGCGACCTTACGTGGATCAATTAGCCCATTCTTGATTTACCGGTTTGATTGTCCGAAAGACATCTGGCAAAATTATGAACTACCAGTCTGCCAGTACTCATTAAGATAACTTTTTCTGACGTTCTCTGTATTTTTGGTCTTTGTTTTAGAAGCACTCACAGTACAGTCGACTTTTTTAGTTTGTGGTGATCAGATCCCCATACCAATCTGGCCTAACAGCCTAGAGCTATCACCAGTAGGCCTACTTCGCTTAGGTTGTTTGCTGCCCACTCTCTGATAAACTGAAATTCAGCATTGTAGACTGGTAGCCTAGGTCTACACTTATCATTATTATTTAATAGGCTAGGCTGTAGTTTATTTAATAGGCCTATATGTACCAATTTCTATTAGAATGGAAAATTTTGGAACACCACAAGAGAAACTTAGGAAAAAAGAATGTCCTTATTCATCTGCAAACATGCTGTCAAAAGCAACATTATGGTGAGAAATTTTTGTAATACTGTATTATTTTAATTTCTATGTACTACAGTTCCCTGGTACCAATAGTTGATCATTAATAGTTCTGAGTTGATCAGCTTGTTTTGTAATTAAATCTCTATTGTATAGCTTCACTCAATGATTGCCATCAAGGGTAAGCCTAACCTATCCCTCTTAAATTTTTACAGGGTAGGTTCTTGACTTGTAAACTATGTGTTCTCTGCCATTTCTCATGGATCTGTGATGAGTCTGGACCAAAATTTGGCTGAAAATTGCACCAGTTTATGGAGAAAAACTTTTTTTGTTGTTGGTCTTCATCTAATTTCTGGACAAAAACTACATGTAGTTCAAATTACAGTGAAAACTTGCTGGTCTTCACCTAATTTCTGGATGAAAACTAGCTTACATTTTGGCATAGGTGGGCAAGTTAGTGCAAAACGTTAGCTTCGTTAACCACTAGTTCGTTAACAAACTTCACACCTCCGTTAACGTTAATCCATTAGTTTCAGCTGAAATTAATGGAAGTTAATAAAGTCTGTTAATTCATTAACATTTTGCGTGTAATTTGCATTTGTTTTTATTCACTCGCTCTAGAACACGTGTTGACGCTGTTGAGCTGATTGTAAGGAAATATTTATTGCTATGGTGGTCTTTTTGTGTTTTGAAAGTTACACTTTACAGTCTGATCTAACTTCAAGACAAAAATAAGTTCAAATGCACTAACGAAGCTGCGATCGGAAAACCTTTGGAAATTGTGAACAGCGATAAATAATACACCTATGTGGCTGCAGGTTATTATTTGCCGTAAAAAAGACCTTCTTTCTTCGCTTTCTTCTATAAAACTCGTGCTAATACGCAACAAGTGTTACCAGTCTAAACTGGTTTGTACCGGTACAATGAATGAATGGTGCAAGATATTAACAATAAAATCCTTAACAGAAGTTAACAGAACTTAGCGGAAGTTACTTTAGTCCGTTAACAGAATCTAACGGAAGTTAATTTAGTCCGTTAACATGAAAAAACTTTTTGACGGATTAACGAGTTAATGAAAAAGTTAGCTTCGTTATTAACGTACTTGTGCCCACCTATACATTTTGGTGAAGATTTTTGGTCTTCACCAATTTTTTGGCAAAGCACTGCCCAAATTTCTGCTCAAACTAAGACTTTTTGGGTATCGTTAAAAATAAGCCATCCTCTTTTTTTCGGAAGCTCTGCAACCCATGTATGAACATGCAAGCTCTTTCTCTCCAATCTAACCATTCTAAGCTATTCCCCAAAATCTAACTCTAACCCTATTGAGTGCTTCAACTTAAACTATTCCGCAAAATCTAACCTTAATGAGTGTACTGATGAGAGCAGAGAGAGAGAGCGCACGCTCATATACCAGTATACCGGTACCAGTTGCAGAGCTTCCGAAAAAAAGCAGATGGCTTATAATTAATAACACTCTACTTTTCCTTAAGATTTTTAACAATTCATTGGTTTGAATTTACCTGGAGACCACCCACCTCTTTGTTTAGGATGGGAACACTGGTTTCTGGTTTCACTATTTTAACTCGGAACTTGAGCACTGAGTAGGCCTTGTAAGGCTATACTAATCTACTGTCAATATCAGATATTTGTGAGCCTACTGATCTCTGATCTGATTATAGTGAAACAACATTTCTTCAGGTGCCAGTGATTTTGTCACAGTGATTTCGTCACAAGTGATTACTGTTCTAGACAGACGACATTCTCAAGGCAGAAAAGATAGAATAGGCCTATCTGCAAACTGTATTTGGTATTGTACTATTGCATTATTAAAATTTAAGCATTCACTGAGAACAGTGCAGTCATTAAACTATACTGCGATCCCCAGAGCTGCCTTGCCCTAACTCTCACTTTGTGGTGAAATCACTGTGAGTATGACAAAATCACTTTGTGATGAGATCGCTGGTAACAATTTTTTCAGTTTCAGATTAAGTCGTACACTTATCCAAGTCTGAAGCTATCATAGTATCAATAACTTAGCCTACTACTTTTCATAAAAGTTAACCTTCTAAATCTTTATGTGTGTGTATACTCAACATCTATCAGTATTACTGTTACAAAACTGCTCAGTAGACAATAGCACTGCACTAGATTACTAGAACCGTATTTTCATTTAAAGATTTGTTTGTTTAAAGGTATTTCTAGCTTAATTAGAGCAGTTAGATGTAAAGCAAAGGTTTTATAACATTAGAACATAAGTCAACAGCATTATGGAATATGTGCAGTACTGTTATGATATGTTGATAATATTATTGCATGTGTTTAGGTGGATGAATTCATATTTTCAAAAAGGATACAAAAAAAAGTTAACAGCATCAGATTTGTATTCTGAAGTTGATGATAATGATAAATCTTCTACAGTAACTGAAATACTTTCAAGGTATTTCTTTTTTATATTGTTGTCATAAAACAGAAATTTATTTTAGATGTTAGAGTTAATGCCTTACAGTTTTTTTGCTGTCTGACTGTTCTTGCTGTGCAATTTTATTCCAGAAGATGGATTTCATTAATCACCTGAATGACATGTTAAGCAATGCAAAATATTAAAAACAGTGGTGTAATTTCTGGGTCCTTGACAACTAACCACAACAAACTGACCGCAAACCAAGTGATGCCAATTGGCAGAGAAGAGCAATCATGAAAATCTTTTACTATCCCCAGAGCCATCTTGCCCAAACCCTCACTTTGTGACGAAATCACTGTGACAAAATCAGTGACAAAACCATTGGTTTGTGGTCAGTTTGTTGCAATCAGGTGACTTGGCTCGTAATTTCTGTATCATATTAAGTAGCGTACCATTTTTGTTTGGATTGTTCAGTGTTTCTTCAGTCTCGATAAAAATAACTGGTTCTCAATTCTCAGTGCAATTGTAATGTAATTGCATTTCATTCGCAAAGTTGCTTTGGTGAGGACACAACGAAGGGACCTTGCTGCTTTGTAGTCAAGCTGCCACCTGTCTACCATACAGGGTGGAGGCTTCACGCTGTCCCTCTTATTGCTGAACGTCAAGCAGGAAAGCTGTAAATACCAATTTTTATTGTGTTTGGTTTGATGTGATCGAAAATTGAACCAGAGTCTACCGTTTTACTAGCAGACGCTCTATCCACTTGACCACTGATCAGTTTATCTGTTATACTCGTATCATTTCATATGATCGGTTATTACTTGTATAATGTCTCAACTTGATGAGATTTTTTTTTAATTAAACTTGTTATATTGCATATATATTCTCATGTCTCCATTAACTTTTGGATAATTTGCACTTTTTTGATTTCAAGACTACTTCATGCTTTTGAGGAATCGGCACCTGATTAAGATTTTCCCGTTATCCAATGTTTTACTGTGGATTTCTTCAAATTCTTGTCCACTAAATTTGCTGCTTGTTTGAAGCCTTCAAGAAGAGATAATCATTGTAAAGTGTGTTATTTATGGATCCAACAACATGACCAGGGTTGCGGTTGAACCCAAATCATGCGCTCACCGCAGTCGTCATAAAACAACGCCTTAGGCCTCTTGGCCATGCTGCCAACATGTAGTTAGTGACCATGATGTCTTAACTTTATTTGTTTAATCGAACCAGTCTTAGATCTTAATATTCAACTCAGAACTTATGTTGAAAAGATCTTCTAAAATTTCAAAACTTTTTGTTGCGATAAGAATGTTTTTAATAGGAACTGGCATGAAGAATGCAAAAGTGCTGAGTTGAAAGGAAAGAAACCAAGCTTTGTGCGCGCATTTTGGAAAACATATAGATGGGCATTTTTAGGAAATGGCATTTTATTATTGATCTCGGTGAGTAGATTATAGATCTCATTGGGCTGTGAGTAGATTATATAGTTTTTGTGTAGTATGTGCAAGCCTAATTTAATCAAATGCAGTTGATTTTAAATAGTAAAAAATGTGGCGTTTACACAACAATCAAAGTGGAATATGGAATTCATTGTTTTCAATTGAACTAGAAGTTTATATACTACATTTGCTTGACCTTACTATTCAAACTTATTTCTTTTTATAAATTTTTTTAATTAATTTTAGTGTAAGTGTGACTAGAAGAAGCTATCAAACCATCTCTTTGAATTGATGTAAAATTGGCATTATAGCAATGAATGAAGTACCTGAGACTGATTAGTTAAATTTCAACTCAATTCTGTTAAACCAAGGGTCGGCAACCTACAGCCCCCGAAGCTATTTCATGCGGCCCATGTGCTTATATGCTCATCCAGTCCACCACCTTTTTTTTGTTATGATTGAAATTCACCACTGTGAGTCTATGAATTGGTAGTTCCACTATGAACTGCCGATTAAAAGCCATGTTTGGGCTTTTCATGGACCCTGCGGCGTCACATTTTATTTTATTTCGTTTTAATCAGTTTTGTAATATTTGACGCCGAAATAAATAAATCAAAAAATCACCACCATCCCCGCCGAAATGTACCTAATTTTGTGGTCGAGACCTTTTTTATTTTTGTTCCTTTTGGTCACTGCCATTGAATCAGCTGTAAAATGCCTAATTTTCAGGCGAAGACCTTTTTTTTAGTCAGCGCCATTAAATCGGCTGCAAAATGCCTAATGTTCTCCAATAGATCTTTTTGGTCTGTTGAAATGGTGGTGGACCGCTGGAACCTTGCTGGGTTTAGATGTGGCCCATGGAATGAAAAGGTTGCTGACCCTTGTATTAAAGGAAAGATTTGGATCAAATTCATGCTTTCAGTAAATCCCTATTGTATTTTCAGTTTTCCCGGGTTGCTCATAATTTATGCAGTCAAAAATCGTCAAGTTTTTTTTTTTGCTTGCTTGCAGTGTTGAGTTAATTTGTTCAAGTCGTTTTTGAACAATGCTTTTACTGTTAAGTGCTTTTAATCTGCTACCTTACCGACAGCTATGCTATACAAATGAATGTATGCTTTATTATTATTATCACAAGCTTTTTAAAAATTTTTAGGAAAGCTTAAGATCGATTAGCCCATTTTTTCTCGGAGAGTTGACAAATTATTTTGTTGATCCCTCTGCATCACCAACTTGGTATCCTTACTTGTGTGCTACTTTACTTACACTTTCTTCTCTCTCCTATATTCTTTTGGATACCTGGTTGCTAGTGACTTTCCAAATTTTGGGATGGAATGCTCGTAGTGCAGTAGTTGGATTGATGTATGAGAAAGTAAGTACCAGACACTTTTGCTGCAGCAAAGGGAGCAATAATTTATTCTACAAGAAAGTTGGTATATATACCTACTAAACATATGTTTGGAACTAAATGTTATGCAGTGTTCAATAATTGCAAGAAAATTATGTCCTTGTAATGAAAGATGACTACGGTGGCTTTTTAATACAATGTAAAAAAAAAGATCATATGATTATCTCTGTCCTGTTTTTAAATCTTCGTAAAATAGGAAATGTTGATTGGTGGTACAGAACTTGAGAATTGCTTTGATAAAATGTTCATGTCTTCGAAGCAGCTTTACGTCGGACACTTGTCAAGAAAAATTGTTACAATGGAGAGCGCAGGAAAAGTAGCAGCTATTTATAGGAAAAAGCTGAGCTGTAATTGGCTGGAAAAAGACCTATGAGAGAGCGTCATTAGTGTATATACAATCTTCAAGCTATACACGAAGAAGCTGTAAGTCACAAAAAGAATTCGTGTAGAACTTAAAGATTGTGCATTAATGATGCTCTCTCCTTGTTTTTTTACAGCCAATTTCGGCTTGATTTTCTATGAATTGTCGCTCCTCTTCCTGCACTCTCCATTTTATGATTCTCCTTGACAAGTATCAGACGAAAAGCTGCTTCGAAGACATGAACAGTTGAATCAAAATAGAAAATCTTGCTTCATTGTTGCACTAAGTTTTGCTTCTTTGTTTTTATTCATTAAGTTTCGTACCAAGTATTATTGATGATATAGTTTAGAGTTAGCAAGCATTAAGTTCTATGATTGAAAGTTTTGTTATCTTTGAATGTAGTTTTATTTTTCAGACACTCAAATTAAATCACAAAGCACGTTCTGAAACTACCGAAGGAAAAGTTGTTAATTTATCTTCAACAGATGCTCTAAGATATGATACAGTATGTTGGTTTTGTGCACATTGTGAAATGTAAATATGAAGTAGAATGCTAGGTACGGGTACGGAATTTCTTTTCCAAGATAGAAAGTTAAAGAAGAACTATTACTGTTTGGAGTTCGATGTTTCTTTGAGAAAGGTATACGAAAGTTTTTGGAATGAGATGCTAGTGTGGCTGAATGGGTAAAGGCGTCGTTTTCACGACTCTCTGAATGCATGATATGGGTTCAACCCTCATCCTGGTCACATTGCTGCGTCCTTAGATAAGATTCTTTACGATGATTTTCTCTGCTTGGTGGCTTCAAACAAGCAGCAAATTCAATAGACAAGAATTTGAAGAATCTCATCCACATTACTGCTGGAATCTCCTAATCAGGTTCGGATTCCTCCAAGCACGAAGTAGTCAATTCTATAAAAAATTGAAAAGTGTGCAGATCGTCCAATAGTTAGCGTCTGACGCTGTCTGGTGACTGGGTGGGAAAATATGCAATACCACTAAGCACACCACTGGTCACTGGTACCACAACAGTGAATTGAGTTGTGAGTAGCACTCAATTGAGTTAAATTTAGCTTGTGCATGGTTTTGCAAAATTATGTGTAAAACAATGCCTTTTACCTTTTTTTAAAAGGTAATATGTATTTCAAAAACTTTTCTACGTTTGTACATGTTTTGATAGCCTCCAACAATGTTTTACTTCCTGTAGCAATTGTGCTTTTTTTGGATTAGAATTGAGGAGCCTAAGATGAAAGCAGATACCGTAGTCTAAGGTTTTCCATGAAATAAAGGTTTCCTTAATCTTTTTCAGACGTTTATCGTTTTGCACAGAATTTGGATAGCACCATTGGAGGTAGCTGTTCTTACTTACGTTTTATGGTTGTACATTGGAAACTCAGCAATTGTTGCGATGGTTGTTTTGTTGTCAGTCATGGTCGTTCAAACTTTAATTGGTAAAGTGTTTGGAAAATTAAGGTAAAGATAATTTAAACCAAGTGTGGTAGTAATTTATTTCAATGTTCTATTGGTCGTGTACACCAACGTGAATTAACTTTGATTCGAGGATTAACAAAAACTAGGGAAAAGTTTTTCATAACTGGCCTCGCAAATTGCTGTAATTGTAAAATAATTCAAGAATATTGTCTCTGAACTTGCAAATTCAGTTTAATTCAATCGAATAAGTTAGTTTATTGGTGTAGAAAATTGACAATCCGCAGATGTAGTTGATCCACTTCGGTGCGTTCGACCCTAAAGGATATTCTTTCAGAAAATTTTCATTGCATAAAAATATGCCAAAACAGACCTTAGAATAATTGAATTGTTAAGTAGCACTTTGCTTTTGAAAACTATAAAAGCTCTTAAATAGACAGCACACCACTTTAGATAACGTAATTTCTGATGCATAAATCGGTGTTAGCAACAACTTCGACTGTGAATGTGGTGCCAAACAGCACACTCCAGTTTGTATTCTGTACCTTACCACTGCCGTATTTATATCCTGCCGAGACTAGATAGTCTGATATCACTGAATAAGACACCACTTACAAGAATGGCAGTACGGTACGTTCAAAATTTGCGTACTAAGTACCTCGTATTTTGAACCGTTCCGTATCAACGTACCTTACTTCAGTTCAATTTTTGAAACGTACTGTACCCGTACATTACAAAAAAGGCGTACCGTACTTTCGTACCGTACCGTACTGCCATCCTTTCTTTTAACTATTCGTAACTTTACCTGACTTTGAAATCACTAGCCTATAAATCACCGATCTCAATTTACACATTTAGCGTCGGCTTCAGCTGTCTTTTGCCTCTGCGTACAAAAACCGGTGCAATGTGCGAAAAGTCTGGGATTTTGAAACCACTGCGTATTCAGCTAAAGTGTCGCACTTGTTTCTGTTCAAATTTTTCTTCAATATATCACATTAGGGTTGTCCAAATTGTGGACATGTTTGAAAAGTCATGGTTACTGGAGTTTTTCCCATCCGTATGACCTTAAAAATAAGAATGCAAATTTTTTTTGAAATTAGACATCGTTTTGCTCCTCCTCATCGCTTCTAAAAATTTTCTCTCCAAATCGCTATAATTAGGGAATTCCCCCAAGGTTAAATGTGCGTTTTTGATGTAAAGCTTTGTTATTTAATGCCAAAGAGCAGAATTTGGTTGTATATGTGTGTATAAGCGATGCTAGTTGGACAGGGGTAGGTTTTAATGTTAACCCAGTTTGTGGATTCCTCGAATTTACCCAAAATTGTCAAAAATCAGCTAATTTAACTAAAAATCAAGGATGGCAGTGCGGTATAGCACGTTAAGAGTTTGCGTACTACGTATCTCGCACCTAAAACCGTACCAATTTGGTGCCAAACAACACACTCCTGATTATATTCTGTTCCTTACCGCTGCCGTATTTATATCCTGCCGAGACGAGATAATCTGATATTACTGGACAAGACGCCATCTAGCAATAATTGCTTGATGATTACTCTACCATCTGAGATGATCGAAACAACCACTACTCGAGCGAAAAACGAATAACAGAATATCTGCTCTATCGTTATTGATACTTTACGGTGCATTTTTAGATTTCAAATAGCCAAGATCACAGATGAAAGAGTTCAAAATACTAACGAATTAATCGCAGGAATGAGAATTGTCAAGATGTACTCATGGGAGAAATCTTTCAAAGATCTAATCACCGTTTTACGAAAGTAAGTTAAAGCACCAATCGGCACTGATTTACGTTCACTAAATAGATTGAAACTAGAAAATTCGATGTAGGTGTTGATTCAGACAGTGAATTAACATAACAAACCTTTTTAGCCCTAACCCTTTAGATTTTCAGACAAAGGCGTTCGATCATTTATTTTAATATCAGGCTAAATTCAAAATTTTAATATCAGGCTAAAAAAATTCCCCATTGTCGTTTTTGCAGAATGCAGAGGTATTTGCTAAAGCAACTTTGTTTTTTTAGGAAAGAAATGCGACGGGTGTTATTGTCATCTCTACTTCAATCTGTTAATTACACCACTAATCATTCAACGAATCTCATTTTGTCGTTTGTGACCTTTTCCGCATTTTACGCTTTTCAAGGAGAATTGGATTTGCAAACAGTAAGTTTTAGGGTTTAGCTTGCGCTCAATAAGAGCGCGATGCCACTACAAATATTTTTTAAACCAGCTTAAAGGCCTGTATAATTTTTAATTTTTTTTACAATCCATGTTTGTTACATTACTTTTTTGTTACGTTCTTGCAAAGTGATGTTTATGTTTATAACAGGTGATTGTATCGTTGGGAATATTCATCATTCTACTGCTCGGTGCTGGTCTTTGCTTCCCTTGGTCTGTCCAGAATCTTTTTGAAACGTTAACTACGATCAAAAGAACTGAAGTATGACATTGCAGTACGAATATTTTTTTTGAAAAAGTGTGGAACAAGCTAAACTAAAACAAATCTCAAGCTTAACTTCTTGCGAAGAGAAGTGAAAATAGTAGCAAGTGCTTGTTTCCGATTTGATTAGTCCGAGAATCGAACCTCGGACCTCCACTTCACTAACGATCTCTTCAAACACTTGACCCATTGGTCGGTCATTTGGCGGTTAAATACTGGAATTTGGTACATTAGATTAAATCCTGGAATGTTCTTGATTATATATTAGTTATTTTTATTGTGCCTAATTGTCACAATAATAATAATAATAATGATAATGAGTTGTTTTCTCGAATTGTTTTTGCCACGTTTGCTCTAATTTTTATCGTGGTCATTTATTATCAAGCTTGTCAGCGTGTGGTTTAAAGTTGCACAAAAGTTTGTTCTGGTGATATCATATTACGTATAACGAGCTCTTTTTCTCTCTAAATCTAATTTGTACTACCGGTACCACATTTGTTAACTAGAGCGACAAATTTGAGAAACTGTAATGTTTGTGAGAGTGTAGAAATTATTGAAGTCTTGCTGTTTTGCCCCATGATCTTGTTCGAGATTATATTATTCGTAAATGGCAGTCTACGAGTCGAGCTATAAGTGTTGTTGTGTAACTTGGTTTAGCTAATGCAGAAATAAGAATATTTTGAGTTTGGGATTTTAGCATAGTTGTCGCATCTGAAGTGCGAGTTGTAAATTGGTTGCCATAAGTTTGTCTTTAATACTTTCGATTAATACTTTTGATTACTTTTACTAAATTTCTTTTAATTGATTATTTTGATATATTTTATATTTGCGCTAATTATGCTTTATTTTAATTCTATTTGAATAAGGGGTATTTGTACCGTTGTGGTAGTAACTAGGTGTATGAGTATTTGGAAGACCTCAGCAGCGACGAGCTCGCATTTTTAAAGATCCCGCCGTCCTTACTTCGCTTCTTCTTGCCATCTGGGGCATTAGTGTAAGTGAGTTTGTGACATCTGGGGGCTCGTCCGGGAATTATAATTTGAAAAATGGCGAGTGAGTTTGTTTCTGAGGTATTTGAGAAGTTGCGAGAGCAAGTAAATAATATGGGACTTGATGAGAAGGCGAAAAATAAGTTTCTGATGGATGAGTGGAAGAGGTGGTGTGACAAAGAGGAAAGAAAGGAGAAACGAGAGGCGGAAAAGGAAAAGCGTGCAGCAGAAGAAGCTCGACAGAAGCAGGAAGAGGCCCAGCGTCAACGGGAGTTTGAGCTGGAGAAGTTGAAATTGGAAGTCGAAGCCAAAAAGCTGGAAAGGGCACAACAGGATGCAAACCGAGATGGTGTGTACAGACCCTTAGGCAAGGTGAAGTCGCCGGAGCTTCCTTCGTTTGTGGACGGAAAGGATGATTTGGACAGCTACCTTCTCCGTTTTGAGAGATACGCTGTGGTCGCTAAGTGGGAGAAAGCAAGTTGGGCAACCCATATCAGTGCGTTATTGTCTGGCAAGGCGTTGGATGTATACTCGAGATTATCCGAGGATGAGGCATTGAACTACGATAGGCTTAAGACAGCGTTGCTTAATCGGTACAATTACACGGAACACGGTTATAGGCAGAGATTTCGAGAAGCAAAACCTGAAGGATCGGAGAGTCCCGGCCAATTTATTGTTCGGTTGAAGAACTACTTTGGGAAATGGGTTGAACTTTCCGAAGTTCAAAAATCTTACGAAGGAGTGGAAAGCATAATAGTACGAGAACAATTTGGCAACGCATGTTCTAAGGAGCTATCCGTTTATCTGATGGAAAGGAAGCCGCAGACGCTGGATGAGTTAGCGAAGCTAGCCGAACAATACTTGCAAGCGCACAATAAAAAGTTATCGGCTAGAGATGTGGTTCCAAGACGCGACTTATTAAAGCCTAAAGAGAGTGGAAGACCAAGTTTCAACAATGATTTGAAGTGCTTTGCTTGCCACGGTTATGGCCACAAGGCTGCTGATTGCAGAAGGCGTCCCCCCAGGAATTATGTTTCTCTGAGAAGTAGCAATAGTGCTCCAGGAAGAGACAGACCTGCAACCCACAGTGCTGGTTGCGCCGTTCCCCTTCGGACAAAACGGGAAGAAGTAAATGGTGCGCAATTAAATCAGAACTCTGCACATGGGAGTAGAGATAACATCGATGATGGAGAGTGGTTAGAGTTAAAAAACGGCGAAAGAGTTAGGGTGCTAAATGCTGCGTGCTTGGAGAAGGTAGAAGAAAATCAGATGCCAGTTGTGACAGGTGTGGTTGGAGGCAAGGCGGTGCAAGTGCTGAGAGACACCGGGTGTTCGGGAGTGATTATCAAGAAATCATTGGTAGAGGAAAGCCAATTTACCGAGGAGGTTGGATACATCATGACCATAGATCGTCGTGCGTTGAAAGTTCCGACTGCCACCATTGAGATTGATACTCCTTACTATTCTGGAATGGTGGAGGCAATGTGCTTGGAAAACCCGTTATATGATCTTATAATCGGGAATATACCAGATGCGAGGGATCCTAATGATGCCAATGAAAAGTGGTGTGTTCCTGTTGCTGTGGTTACAAGGGCGCAAGCCAGGAAGGAGACCCAACAGCCGCAACCGTTAATCGTCGCTAAGGGAGCAAATAATCTTTCAATTACGAAAGAAGAGCTGATCAGACTTCAAGAAGAAGATGAGTCGTTGGCGAAATTCAAAGGGATAGAAGAGATCGTTCGAAATGGCTATGGGGTTGGCTACAAAAAGAAGGGAGGAGTCCTGTACCGTATGTGCAGAAGAGTGGATGGAGATGAAGCACCGAACAAACAGATACTAGTGCCCAAAAAGCTTAGGCGGAAAGTAATGGAGATAGCTCATGATTCTATTTTTGGCGGTCACATGGGCGTGAAAAAGACGGAAGATCGCATTTTATCAAACTTCTACTGGCCTGGTATGCATCAAGATGTGGCTAGTTATTGCCGATCGTGCGACGTTTGCCAAAAGACTGTTTCTAAAGGTAGTGTGTCACGAGTGCCTTTGGGCAAAACCCCTCTTATTGATATGCCGTTCAAGCGAGTAGCCATTGACTTAATCGGTCCGATTATTCCATCCAGTGATAAAGGGCACCGCTATATCTTGACGTTAGTTGATTATGCCACGCGCTACCCTGAAGCTGTACCTTTAAAGAACATTGATACAGAAACGGTTGCAGAAGCGTTACTTGATTTATACAGCAGGGTAGGAATTCCGGAGGAGGTTCTCAGCGACTTGGGGACCCAGCTTGTATCTGAGTGCATGCAAGAAGTTTCAAGGCTGCTGTCTATACGACGACTAACAACAACCCCTTACCATCCAATCTGCAATGGACTCTCAGAAAAATTTAATGGGACATTAAAGAAAATGTTGCGACGTCTGTGTGCGGACCAACCCAGACAGTGGTATCGGTTCATCAACCCGTTGCTGTTTGCCTACAGGGAAGTACCTCAAGAGTCGACTGGTTTCTCGCCATTTGAGTTGCTTTATGGCAGAACAGTGAGGGGCCCAATGAAGATCTTGAAAGAGTTATGGGCAGGAGAGGATGAAGGAACGGAAGTGCAAACAAGCTACCAGTATGTCTTTGAGCTTCGTGAAAGACTAGAGGAAACAATGAAACTGGCTCAGAGTGAACTGCGTAAAAGCCAGAGCCGTTATAAGCGTTACTATGACAAAAAGGCTAAAGAAAGATGCTTTAAGGAAGGAGACAAGGTCTTGATTATGCTGCCTACCACCAACAACAAACTGTTGATGCAATGGAAGGGACCGTATAAGGTTGCAAAGAAGCTGGGAGAGAACGACTATCAAATATCTGTTTCAAATAAGTTGAAGACTTATCATGCTAACATGCTAAAGCTTTATCATGGTCGCAGTGCTGCCGAAGGTGAAAGCCAAGCTGCTGTGGCGACTGCTGTTGCAAGTTTGAGGGAGGAGGAACTGCCCAGTGTTGATGACGAGTCACTGCTTGAGCTCGGCGTTCATCATCAAAAGGAGGATGTCAATGACGTTAAAATAGGGCATGAATTAACGGAGGAACAATCAGAGCAGCTTAGAGACTTGCTGGGAAACTTCGCTGAAGTATTTTCTGACGTGCCGGGGAAAACGGACGTGATCGAACATAAAATTGAATTAAGCGATGATGAGCCTGTTAGCAGCCGACCATATCCGTTGTCATATGCCGTGAGACAAGATCTGAAGGAAGAAATTAACGATATGCTAAAGCTTGGCATTATTCGACCCTCAACATCGCCATACGCCTCACCTATTGTGATTGTTAAAAAGAAGGACGGCTCAAATCGCATATGTGTAGATTATCGCAAGCTCAACAAATTAACTGTGTCTGATCCAGAGCCGATGAAGACGGCTGAAGATTTGTTTCAAAAATTGGGACAGTCCAAGTATTTTTCAAAAATTGATTTGAGCAAAGGCTATTGGCAAGTTCCAGTTAAGGAGAGCGACGTTTTAAAGACTGCTTTCGTTACTCCAGATGGCCAATACGAATTTATGCGCATGCCTTTTGGTATGAAAAATTCTGGAGCGACATTGGTTAGAGGACTAAGGACTGTTTTAGCCAAGCTCGATGGTGTGGAGAGTTACATCGACGATTTGCTAGTGTATTCGGACACTTGGGACGCTCATTTATGCACCGTCAATGAACTGCTACGGAGATTAGGTGATGCCAACCTAACAGCAAAACCCTCTAAGTGTACTTTTGGATCTACGTCTATTGAATTTTTAGGGCATGATATAGGGTTCGATTGGATTAAACCTAACCAAGATAATCTCAGCAAAATCGAGGATGCGAGGCGCCCTACCACAAAGAAAGAGGTACGATCGTTTTTTGGCTTATTGAACTATTACCGAGACTTTATTCCTTCGTTTGCTACAATCGCAGCGCCTCTAAGTGATTTGACGAAAAAGGGCATGCCTAACAGGGTATCTTGGGGAGAAGCCCAAGAGAAAGCATTTGTTACTCTTCAAAAAGCGTTGCTGAGCAGGCCGATTTTAAAATTACCGGATTATTCCAAACCATTTGTTTTGCAAACGGATGCTTCGAATGTAGGCGTAGGTGCATCTTTAATGCAAAAGTATGAAGATAAGCTGCATCCCATAGCGTTTGCAAGCAAAAAGTTGACTGCTGCTGAGCAAAAGTATTCCACGCTAGAGAAAGAGTGTCTTGCTATTGTGTGGGCCGTTAAGAAATATAAATTGTTTTTAGCTGGTACCAAATTCGTTTTACAAACTGATCATAAGCCATTGTCATATTTGAATAGTGCTAAATTTCAAAACGACCGGATAATGAGGTGGTCGCTATCCCTCCAGGATTATGATTACCGAGTGGAAGACATACCCGGTAAGGATAACCACTTGGCAGACTATATGAGCCGGGTAATGTAAAGAATCCGAATTGATTTGATTTGTGCTGTGTATATGGTGATTTGTTTTGCTCTATGTGTATTGCTTGTGCTGAATGTCTCAAATTGTGTATTGGATTATGAATTGGATTGTGAGTGGAACCCCCAAGCACAATTAATTGGATAAAAGTCTTACTGCATGCTGTTGTTTTGTCATCGCTTTCTATTTTTGCATTAATATTTTTTGTGTTATTAGGCATTTATTGTATCTGACAGGGGTTGAACTTAAATAAGCGATAGGGTAGCGTAATCGTGATTAATTTGGACTAACCTTGTTCTCTAAACGTAGCATGTCTGTCTATTATGCTGCTAGACGTAATGAGACCAAAAGTAGCTTGCCAGGTGATTTAATTGTCTTGCGAAGAGTGCTCTGCTTTGCTTTATTTTGCCAAACCGTTTATGCTTTCTTAAGTGCTTCGTACGTGAAGTTGTTCACATTCATCAGGGTACATCAAATTAGCCCGTTGGGTTGGATATCCGTTTTTGGATTGGGGTGACTTAATGACATTTATAAGAGTTTCAAAACCCTGTTGCATGTGCTGAGCGTAATTATTATTATTGCTATGATTTATGAATATTTTCTCTGATAATATTCTTAAGGTGGGGCATATGTCACAATAATAATAATAATAATGATAATGAGTTGTTTTCTCGAATTGTTTTTGCCACGTTTGCTCTAATTTTTATCGTGGTCATTTATTATCAAGCTTGTCAGCGTGTGGTTTAAAGTTGCACAAAAGTTTGTTCTGGTGATATCATATTACGTATAACGAGCTCTTTTTCTCTCTAAATCTAATTTGTACTACCGGTACCACATTTGTTAACTAGAGCGACAAATTTGAGAAACTGTAATGTTTGTGAGAGTGTAGAAATTATTGAAGTCTTGCTGTTTTGCCCCATGATCTTGTTCGAGATTATATTATTCGTAAATGGCAGTCTACGAGTCGAGCTATAAGTGTTGTTGTGTAACTTGGTTTAGCTAATGCAGAAATAAGAATATTTTGAGTTTGGGATTTTAGCATAGTTGTCGCATCTGAAGTGCGAGTTGTAAATTGGTTGCCATAAGTTTGTCTTTAATACTTTCGATTAATACTTTTGATTACTTTTACTAAATTTCTTTTAATTGATTATTTTGATATATTTTATATTTGCGCTAATTATGCTTTATTTTAATTCTATTTGAATAAGGGGTATTTGTACCGTTGTGGTAGTAACTAGGTGTATGAGTATTTGGAAGACCTCAGCAGCGACGAGCTCGCATTTTTAAAGATCCCGCCGTCCTTACTTCGCTTCTTCTTGCCATCTGGGGCATTAGTGTAAGTGAGTTTGTGACACTAATTTCGATACCAAAGATATGCTGTTTTTTATTGTTGCGATCGCAGCCATTTTTTTTTGTCTAACATTTTTTCAGGAATTCCTTTTACTACCTGAATTAGAGGCTCCGAAAATAACCAACGAAGAAGAGCCTGGAGTAAATTTGGTCGACTTCTCTGCGTCATGGACCGAGGTATAAGCTTAACAAGTTATCGCATGTTAGTACGTATTGCTACCGTCAATCTTTCCCTTTGAAATTCATCAATATTTTACTTTTATTCTTTAAATTTTATCGCATCATACTTTTCGTTTCAGCTTTCATGCCTTTGCTCGAAAATATCCTTGTTGTGTCATAGAATTGATTTTTTGAATGTAGCGTATGAATTATTTGTATGAACATTTTGATCGGTCAGTTATCGTTTTACGCATTTTGCAGGCATCGCCAACATTGCAAGATATTTCAATTGAAGCGAAAAATGGAGAATTGCTAATGTTGATAGGGCCTGTCGGTGCTGGAAAGGTAAATTCTAGAAATTTACGTTTTACATGGTGTTAGAATCTTTTTTTTACTTGTACTTGATACCAGTTTAATGGAACACTACGAAATCATTTTCATTTTGACTCCGTTGTTACATATATATTTGGTTTGTGGTTTTTACATCATCAGTTTTTGTTTTACAGTTGTATTATAAAATGGACATTTAGATCATGACTTCATTTGAATTTTCAAAGTACATCTTGTTCTAAGTTAAGAATACTGATTGGCTTGTTATGAGGATGGTCATGATTACGCAAGGCTGCAAACTTTGGGATGCATCGTAGTCATTATTTTGTGGTTGGAATCGGACTACGCTCTTGTTGCATTTTACGTAAATGTAATACAAAATCACAAGTGTATTGTAATAAACATTTTACTTGAGAAATCGACCCGTACTGGCTAAACCGTTGCTGATTTATATGTAACATTGCACTTGTAGCATTAAACCGCGAGGAAAAGTTGAAAAGGGCTCTGAAGAGAGAGAGTCAAAGAGAACGCAAAACCGTCCGAAATTTGTAAAAACTCCTGCTCGCCTAATCGCGTGATTTGTGCACGAAAATGCCGTTTGTTTTCCGTGTAGTAGCATTGATACCATTGTTTAGTCGTCTGTTCTCAGCGCCATTCTGGGTGAACTGCCTGCGTACTCTGGCAAGATTCATGTTGGTGGAAAGTTAGCTTATAGCAGTCAAATCCCTTGGCTATTTTCCGACACCGTCCGAAACAACATCTTGTTCGGCGAAGAATTTAACCTACATCGCTACCAAAAAGTTGTGAAAGCGTGTGCTTTAGGCAAGGTAAACTGTTGTATGTTTTCATTGGCTTTCACAGATTTAAAACTTGTTGTGTTACTGCTAGCAGAAAACGCATCACAATTTGCTGAACTACAAGGTATAGGTTTGTTGAGCTTTTTGGCTCATTTCAGCTTGTTTATCCACTCTTTGACGGTAATGACTTGTTGATTGAACTCGATTTGCCGTTTGCAATGCATGGGTTTAGTTTGCTTTTTTGTGTCAAGGGAGTATGTAATACTAATATCATAACTTTGAGTTTGGTATTTTAACCAGTGTATGAAATTCAACTCGTACGTATTACGACGAACTAGGTTCATTTTTTTGCTCAGATTTTTCACTTTTATGTCCGAATTTCTCAATTTCAAAAAACTTCAGGTCATTTTTGCAATTTTAGGGTTGTATGCAAAAAGATGTGCAGAATTTTTCAAAGAATTTTTCGATCATAGTGACTAAAATCGTGATTTTTCGTGGTCAGTCACTAAAAAAATTTCCCATAACAAAAAAAAAAACTCGTTTCAAAGATCTATCGCGATTATGATTTTCACTGCTAAAGCTCACTTCTATACGCACGTTGTGGTTTTGATTTTTCAGGACTTTACCATTTTTCCTGCCGGGGACCAAACTCTGGTCGGGGAACGAGGGATCACCCTGAGTGGGGGGCAGAAAGCCAGAGTGAGTTTGGCACGGATGGCTTACCGGCCTGACACAGACGTTGTTGTAATGGACGATCCATTAAGCGCTGTAGATCCGTCTGTGGCAGATCATTTGTTCGAGAAATGCATTTGTGGTCTCCTGAAAAAAAAGGTTAGAATTTTCTATAACCAAGCTCTTTTTTTAGGATACTGGAATTAGTTGCTTTAAGGTTAATGTATATATCTGCTAGAACAACCATAACCGATTTGGATCCGCAATTTTGGGGCGCGACCACTTTGGCTAAAGGAAGTTTAGACGCGAAAATTATGTCTGCTAATTGTGGTACTAAATGGTTGTTACATAGAATTGCTTTAATATGTTTTATTACTTGTACTTATAACCATATTTTCATCGGGATTTGTTTTTTCTTTACAAGTTTGGTTTGAAAGTGATTACTGGCCTGGGATGTTTGAATCATCTTTATCGCGCACACTGCTCTACGCAG
Source organism: Trididemnum nubilum (assembly GCA_963965965.1). Lineage (NCBI taxonomy): Eukaryota > Metazoa > Chordata > Ascidiacea > Aplousobranchia > Didemnidae > Trididemnum > Trididemnum nubilum. The sequence continues at coordinate 31,886,602 of OZ014479.1, read as the reverse complement.
ATAGTTTTAATTAACGAGATTAAAATGTGATTTTTAATTAGTGCAATATATCTTCGCAATGCCTTAACCTCATTCGTTTGCATAGCATGCGGTACCCTGACCGGGACTATTAAGCGCCAGGACTATTATACACCGGGACTTCTGGGCGCCAGAGCAAAAAAAAATACAAATTCCAAAATTTTTTTCAGAAATTTCGTTTCTTTTATTGTATTTCTCTCAAGCAAGATTTTTTTTTCACTGCATGTTCGCAAAGTTTTATTTTCTAAGCCGGACGTATGCAGTCTGCAGCCTTTAGTCTGAAATTCAGCGACGCACTGGCACGAGTTGCTTGTCGTAAGCCTAAATATCGTAAACCGTGCAGTACCTACAAGGCGATAACATGAACTTACGGAAATCTTTTTACGTTTTTGATTACGGAAAAGCACATACCTTGCTGAACCTCTAGCTCTTGTTGGTGTATTTTTATGCTATCTGAGTTGAAAAATTGTTATTTTGCAGGTCAGAATTTTGGTCACTCACCAACTTCAGTTTCTTGAAAAAGCAGACAAAATCATTATTTTAAAAGAGGTATTTTTAACAAGTTTTATTAGATACGAATTATGCTCTGAAAGATAGTGTTCTGTCTTATCACATAGTCAATTCTATTTCAGTTTTTGTTTTAAATCCTTTTGTAATATTTGAAGATTTTCAAGCTGATGGGCTACCGCTGAAAATTTGCTGGCGCTTCATTTGGAATAGAATAGTGAAGCAGCGGGTCGTAGTAGGCGACCCATGGGTACCCATAACGATAGCCGCCTGTTTCGTAATAAGTTGCCCATGCCCACTTTGTCAGTGGTGTGAAAATGGCCACTTTTTCTACCGGGCTATTCATACCAACTGAGGTTCTGTGATTTACCATATTTGCTGTTCCATCCCACAGAAAAGAGCTTACTAACTCCTACCAACCTTAACGGATCAATTGTTATTGTGATCATATGTTAATTTACCAAGTTGCCTTGGCCAGGATACAGCGAAGGGACTTTTCGGTCTTCGAGTCAAGCTGCCACCTGTTTACCACACACGATGGAGCCTTTACACTGTCCCTTTTATTGCTGAACGTTGCTGGACACTCTATCCACTAAACCAGTTCAGTGGTTTGGTTCCCAGTCCGGTCCAACCAAATACAATAAAAATTTGGTATTCACAGCTTTCCTGCTTGACGTTCAGCGATAAAAATGACAGTGTGAAGCTTTCATCGTAAAGGCCTCTTCCCTATCTCGTAGCCTAGGCAATAAAATATCCAATTGGTCAAGCGATAATGCGTTCGTCTCTAAAGCGGTAGGTTTTCGGTTCAAATCTCAGGGCGGTCACAGTGTTGCCAACGGCTCGCCACCGCTGCGACATTTCTTCGAAAGGAGCTGTGTTGCCTGGGCGCAATGACGCGGAGATGGTCCCCGCCAACTCGTTACACGCTTTGGCGTAATACAGCGAGTAGAATGAAAATTTTGAATTGATTTATTTAGTTTCCATACAGTAGTGGCTCTTTTCTTTGGTTGAATTGCTACCAACATTGTAAGCATTAGCTCTATTGATTCAGGGGCGCGTGGATGACTGCGGAACGTCCAAAGAACTGTTGCGCAAAGGGACCGATTTCGCATCTTTAATGAAAGTGGAAAAGGAAGAGAATAACGATGAATGTGATGATTGTTGTTTTGCTGAAAGTAATGGCTACCTTCAGAGAAGTTTTAGTAACACAGGTTTGTTTTGTATTATTAGTTCATTTGTCTTACTGTCATACTTAGAACTTGACAGCAAATATGATTTTAGACCGGCAGCCCAGAAGGTTTATTTACCCCAAAGACGGCGGAAGGTTTGATGCGCCTAAAATGCACGTCTTTACTACCTTTTAAGAAAATGTTTTACTGGCAAGTCAAAAGTTCGGCTAAGACGCCCCAAATCCACAATTTATGGGGGGTCAAAATGGCCTTTATTTACCCCAAAGACGGCATGGATAAAAATTGCTTAAAATCGTTCTCTGGGGTCCACTGAACAATGAAATGGCGAAGACAGTAACTTTAGGTTCGGCTGACCCCTTGACAGTAACGAATTTAGGGGGGGGGCACAAAAACTGACCTTTTTACCTGGAAGACGGCAAGGGTAAAATTTGTTAAAAAACATTCTTGCAGTACACTGAACACATAAATTAAAACAGTTACTGTTGGTTCGGCTATCTCCCTGTCAGTAACTAATTTAGAGGGAAGCTCGAAAAAATTGCTCTTATTTATTTGAAGACGGCAGGGGTAAAAACTGCCCAAAAACGTTTCTCGGGAGTCCACTGAAAACAAAAACAATGGCAATAAACTTTGGTATCCTCAAACTGATTTCTTTCTCTTACTGCAAAAGTCATTGCACCACTAAATACGGCTTTACAGTATTGTTTTTGAAAAAAATCATTTTAAGTTGATGGCGTTATCAATCATTAAGTAACGTGATGGTCGATTTGGGCAAAATTGACGTCATGTTGCGGTGACGTTGTCTTTACAAGCGATCTAGATTTTGCGTATTAGCTTGTCTTTGTAATGTGAGTCATATGTTAGAAAATTGTCAATAGTCAATCTTCTGAAACAGTGCTCGATGATATACAAAGTAAAATCAGAGCAAAATACAACTATAAAAATCACAGTAAAAGTTTACTAAAAAAATTACAAACATTTACTGAATAATTTTCTATATATTACTTTAAATAACGAAGTATATAGGCTTCGTTATTTAAAGTGATAAATAGAAAATTATTCAGTAAATTTTTATGGGCCATATCACACCACAAAAACTGCATTGAATTATAGCACAGACTCAAAACAACCCAGAACATTTCAAAAAAAGTCTAAATTCTTAAAAACTGTGATAAATTAATTAGTCTGCGTATTACCAATATTCAAAATGATCTTTCCGTTATTAAGTTTTTCGTTAAGTGCTTTGAGCCCTACGTTCTTTGAGTCTTTTGCTAATGCGAATTATGCGACTTTTATCAACTTCATTAATTTTAGAGTTCATCGTAATGAGTGCACCTTTGCAAAAATTTTAATAAAATTTTGTCTGCTTGCAAATAATTTTGGAACAGGTAAACGCATAAAGCTTGGTTGGAATGAAAGCATTATTCCGAAATGTCACGTTATAAAACCCATGGCGTTTTTAAACGAGGACTGAAGTAAATTCACTGAGGCTAGGATTACTTAGAGCAAACGTATTTGATTAGATCGGTGTTGACTTTATCCTCCTTCTCCCAGGCGTGCCAAAAATATTTTACTTTAAATATAACCTATGGCATCTCTGGTCATTATTTTTATTGGCAGCCCTAGCTGACGATGATAGCATCTGCGACGCCATTTTAGTTCTATCCTAAGGCAACGCCACAGTTAGACTGAACCACAAAAGCCTTTTAACTTATATAGAGGTTAATATAGGCCTCTATGGGCTAGGCTACTGCCTTGAAACGTCAGGGTTACCAATAAAATTTTAATTAGGAAGGTTCCTACGTAGGGTTTGAAGTAAAGCATCCCTGAAACGGCTGGCTCAAGAAGGATGTAGTCAATTACGCCAAATCTAATCTAATACGATTACCCCAACTTTAGATACCCCATTGATTTTGCCTTCAGTCCTCTTTCATCATAGAAAGGCGCACGATTGCGTCTAAACTGAAGGCAGATGCAGAAACGTAGCTAAAGAACAAAATTGATGGGATTTTTGCAATCGCGCGCATTGAAATTATTCTAAAACTTTGAGACCATTATTCATATGATGTACTGCACAAAAAACTAACACTTGTTGAATTCAAGTTGCAGCAAGATCACATTGTTCTAGCACTGATAACACGGATTTCGTTTAAAACCACGTTCTACACTGGCAATATTTTAAAAATTCTTGATTATTTTTAGTTTGAACTTCTCAATAGACACTATTAGGGATTAATAGCGTTTCTTTTGGGTGTTATGAGGACGCTAAAGACAATGAGGTGGTCTCGATCAAACAGATCAACGAAATTACCACATTAAATGATGACGTTAATAACGACAGCAACTTAATTTTCAGTATTTGGTAGGCCTCTATGTAAGAATTAGTCGTTCAATTTAGGCCCATTCTACTACATTAGGCGTAAAATTGTGAGCGTGAGAGTGTGTTCTTAGTTAATTTTAACCGACTGTTGTCGGTATGAAATAAACTAAAATGCCTATGTTTGCTCACGATTTTACAACCAGCGTAGACCGGGACCAACAGTTCATCAGGTTCTCGGAAGGCAATATAAGGCGTTTTTCCATAAGTGCGAATACGTTTGGAATATACCGTAATTATTGACTACTGTATAATCCAATATTTTAAGATAAAGCTTATGTTTTTGCATTGACAAATGCTTGATGAAAGGGCATATAGGACACAGGTCACGTTTGGCTCTTGAGGTAGTTTAGGACAAGTATCTTCCAAAAATTGTTTCGGTGCCTTACTCTTCAAACATCTCCGTTTGATTGAGTTTTATTTTTGGACTGATAGATTGGTATTACTGGTCTGGCTACTGCAACGAAGCCCCTTCTGTTGAACTAAAACAACCTCACTGTTTCTTGCTTTTCTTTTTTTTGTAGGATAGAGCATTCATTTGGAAATGGTTTGAAATTTTGTTCTCTCCCTTTCCTTACCCACATTCCATTATTCAATCATTGCTTTTTGGCAACGAATACTACGTCCGGTAGTTTCTCTTTGAAAATTAAGTTTACGAGGTAGTCCTTTGCTCATGTTGCCAGTGTCCACAAAACTAGGCCCGTTTGACGACTTTGCCACCTCTGGCTCCAAATTCTGAACTCATTTCTATCTCTATAATGGTTGGTTTTGTCACATTTTCAAACACCCCGCATAATCTATTACATAAGCTCATTCCAACTTACTGTATAGCGTTTGTCTTGTCTCACACCCTAACTCCGATGTGATAGAAATATTTTATAGCAGAAGTCAGTTATCCATTTTGTGCCATGGCCAGTTTCAAATAAAAAAAAAAAATTGTGGAGCTATCCTCAACAAGATACAATATGGTGCCATTTAGCCAATTCGCAGGAATTTGCAGCTCCATTTAAAGAACCGGTTACAGATATAGTTCCAGCAAAACTTGAGTAGCCCCACTGGATTTACAGAATTACAATCATCCATCTTGACTTGAAAAAGTGAAACAGGATTTTCTCTAAAAATAGCTTTTTCTTTTGTGTTTGACAACTCAATGTTCGTTTGTATCTTTTAAACAAAACTTGATCCTTTTTTTATTACTTTTACATGTTCCAGGTCGCAGATCATTGTAAAATAATACTCAGAATAAAGATTCGCGACCCGGAAGCAAATTCCTCAAGGACGTGTTTACTAACAATTGCTGATGTATGAAAAATTTGTCAAATAGATATGCATGATAGTTGCGAGCTGTGATACAGTACTATCTGACACTTTTCCGCCGTTTTATGCCAACCTATCTCTCCTATTAGTAGGCCTCTGTTTCTGGATTAGAACTGGGTTCTGTTGCATTAGTAATTATGTTAATCCATTATGTTAACTGATATTTTCAAGAACACGCATGTTGGACTTACGAATTGACTACTCAAGCAAGCAACCTGCTGTTTGTGCTACTAATGATAATTAAATGTTTTCAAACATCTCTGCTTCTTATAAAAGAACTCCAAATTTACGATCTTTGAATTTATTTGAGCTGATAAATCTAAGATTTGTCATCATTAATATTCTCTGCGCTGAGCAATATGTGCAATGTTTAATCGAAATCGTAAACTAGCCAGCGAGTATTTTGAATGCTGGTAATATGTAAATTTATTACATGTTTTTGAGATTCAAAATTTTTTTGAAATACTATACCCAAATTAGTTGCTTCGAGACTGTGATAGAAATTTAACGCAGTTTTGGTGGTGTGATATAAGACATAGAGCACAGTTAACTGTGCGGGACCGGTGCGTCTTGAAATTAATGCAATTGTAATTACATTTTATTCACCAACTTGCCTTGGCCAGGAGACAGCAAAGGGACCTTTTGGTCTTCGAGTCAAGCTGCCACTTGCCCACCAGGCTACCACTCGCGATGAAAGCTTCACACTGCCCTTTCAACACTGAAAGTCAAGCAAAGAAGCTATGAGTAACAATTTTTATAGTCTTTGGTTTGACCCGACCGGGAATTGAACCCAAGTTTACCGTTTCAGTAACAGACGCTCTATCCATTCAAACACTGATCGGCTCAATGACGTAATCTATACTGCAAAACAGTTTTGTGAGCAATCTTTGAAGTTGTACGATTTTGTGAAAACGAAATAACTGCTAACATGTAACGTCATTGAAAACGACGGCATTTTTGCCCAAATCGACCATCACGTTACTTAATGATTGATAACGCCATCAACTTAAAATGATTTTTTTCAAAAACAATACTGTAAAGCCGTATTTAGTGGTGCAATGACTTTTGCAGTAAGAGAAAGAAATCAGTTTGAGGATACCAAAGTTTATTGCCATTGTTTTTGTTTTCAGTGGACTCCCGAGAAACGTTTTTGGGCAGTTTTTACCCCTGCCGTCTTCAAATAAATAAGAGCAATTTTTTCGAGCTTCCCTCTAAATTAGTTACTGACAGGGAGATAGCCGAACCAACAGTAACTGTTTTAATTTATGTGTTCAGTGTACTGCAAGAATGTTTTTTAACAAATTTTACCCTTGCCGTCTTCCAGGTAAAAAGGTCAGTTTTTGTGCCCCCCCCCCCCCTAAATTCGTTACTGTCAAGGGGTTAGCCGAACCTAAAGTTACTGTCTTTGTCATTTTTGTGTTCAGTGGACTCCAACGGACGTTTTTGAGCAATTTTTATCCATGCCGTCTTTGGGGTAAATAAAGGCAATTTTTGAGCCTCCCCTCTAAATTCGTTACTGTCAAGGGGTTAGCCGAACCTAAAGTTACTGTCTTTGCCATTTTTGTGTTCAGTGGACTCCAACGGACGTTTTTGAGCAATTTTTATCCATGCCGTCTTTGGAGTAAATAAAGGCCATTTTTGCCCCTCCCCCCTAAATTCGTTACTGTCGGGGGGTTAGCCGAACCTAAAGTTACTGTCTTCGCCATTTCATTGTTCAGTGGACCCCAGAGAACGATTTTAAGCAATTTTTATCCATGCCGTCTTTGGGGTAAATAAAGGCCATTTTGACCCCCCATAAATTGTGGATTTGGGGGGTCTTAGCCGAACTTTTGACTTGCCAGTAAAACATTCTCTTAAAAGGTAGTAAAGACGTGCATTTTAGGCGCATCAAACCTTCCGCCGTCTTTGGGGTAAATAAACCTTCTGGGCTGCCGGTCTATTTGTAAGCAGATGAACACGCAATTTTAGCTATAGCTTCAATAAGCGCCTGTTGTGTTTGTAGATAGCCACCTAAGTGGTTACGAACTGGAAAACGAAGACAAGAGTGAGCATGAAAATGGAGACGAGGTATATGCTCTGTTAAGTTTATTTATTAAGTATTAATATTTTTTATTTCAAGATAAACTCTCTTCGTTAGAAGAGGCTTCGCTGTTTTTTTTAAAACGATGTACTTGTACAAAGTTTTTCATATACTGAAGTGTTAAATGATGGTCGATATCATAGTGAATTTACCGGAATGACGAAATTAGATTAACTTTTATGTTGATAAAAATTCCAGAAATGTTTGCTGAAAAGATAATAATTATAGAACAAAGTGACATTTTTACCCTTACAAACTTTGCATTTCAAAGAAAAATAGGCCAGTAATTTTCAGCCTGCTTAGGTTCTCGTAGCAACTAGACGACATCCAATCAAGAGGAAGATTTTTGTGCGCAAGTGACTAAAAAAAAATTTAGGGCGAACTGGACCATTCGGTGTTAATAAAACAACCGAAACACATGCTCTATGTTGAAAACAACCAACAAGACAAAAATGAAGACAACCCGAGTTCGATTCGCTGGAAGGTCTACCGCCATTATTTCGGCGTTCGCACCCGCTGGTTCATTATTTTCTTGCTGACTGTTGTTGTGATTGGAAGCCATTCTCTTTTTATTCTTTGTGATTGGTGGTTGGCGCGTTGGTAAGTTGTTAAATCTGAAGTAGTTAAAAAACTCTTTTTTTTGTTGTACTCGCTGCATTACGCCGAAGCGTGTAACAAGTTTGCGGAGCCCATCTCCGCGTCATTGCGCCTGCGAGCAACACAGATCCGTTCGAAGAAATATCGCATCGGTGGCGAGCCGTTGGCAACACTGTGTTCGATTTAACCGGCCCGAGATTCGAATCTCAAAGCTCCCACTCCATAGACGAACACGTTACCGCTCGACCAACTAGATGGTAGTTAAAAAAAATTGTGACGCATTGGGTCGTAGTTACGGGAAATTTGAAAGTAAAGCCGATTTACTTAATGATTCTGAAATTCTGCTATCCGCACGCGAGGAGTTCCTTTTCGTGATCGATTTCTCAACTTGTTTATGTTACAAGAATTATGTTGATGCTTATCATTTCCAGGTTTTGTTCTGGCTGCATTTTTAAGGATAGTTGTTTAAATTGTAATATTGAGATAAATTAATAGAAACCGTTATTTAAAGTGCGATATTTTACTAATTGTGACTAAGTTAGTAAATTGTAACTTGATAATTAGACTGGCTGCTTGGTCGGAGAGAAATGCTTGGTCTAAATTTTTTTGGCTCTTCAATAACTTTTTGATTCACTAGGGCTGTGGCTTCCGGCGAATACTCGGATAGAATAAAGAAGCAAAACCTTTCTTCTGTTTATCCGACTTCGACGTCACGTGACAATGCGACTTCATCTCTTCTTGTTTCATCAGTTCCTTCAATTGAAGAACCGTTTGATCACCAGTATTATCTGTACATATACGCAGGTAAGCGTACTTATCTGCAAATCAAAATATTAGTCGTGATGGTAAACCTGCTATTTCGCAGTTTTTTAAGTTGTGACTGATGCTAACATCTCCGCCTGTAGTAAGTACTCTTTGGTACCCCGACGTCCCGCGGGTGTATTATCGAGAGATGAGGTTTTTGGTTCTACCGCCCACCCAATATCATATACCCTTCCAATATTCAAAATATAATTGATTTTGTGTGATAGCATAAAACAAACCAGCGCACAATCTCTTTACTACGGCTTTGGCTGTGCTGTAAAGCATAGGTGGGCACAAGTCCGTGAATCGTTAATCCGTTATTAACGAAGCTAACTTTTTCATTAACTCGTTAATCCGTTAAAAAGTTTTTTCATGTTAACGGACTAAATTAACTTCCGTTAAGTGCTGTTAACGGACTAAAGTAACTTCCGTTAAGTTCTGTTAACTTCCGTTAAAGTTTTTATTGTTAATATCTTGCAGCTTCGTTGTGCATTTGAACTTGTTTTTATCTTGAAATTAGATTAGACTGTAAAATGTATCTTTCAAAACACAAAAAGACCACCACAGCAATAAATATTTCCTTACAATCAGCTCAACAGCGTCAATACGTGTTCTAGAAGCGAGTGAATAAAACGAAATGTAAATTACACGCAAAATGTTAACGGATTAACGGACTTTATTAACTTCCGTTAATTAAAGCTGAAAATAACGGATTAACGTTAACGGGGGTGTGAAGTTTGTTAACGGACTAGTGGTTAACGAAGCTAACGTTTTGCATTAACGTGCCCACCTATGCTGTAAAGTAAGAATATGCGAAAGTTGTCTTTGTTTGTGCCGAATTCTGATATGCCAAAACTACCTCCTCTAGAAACAACCACAAACACTAGGCTGGAACAACCTCCAACCCTGCAGCCGCTAGCAGTTCGAGTCAATGAGAGTCAACGTCTCGAAACATTGTTTTCCAGCTTTGTGTTTGAAAAGAATAGGTTGGGGCTTTTTATTTTTTCGTAACTTTGATTGTTTTGCAGCTTTGACCTTGGCGTATTTTGTGGCCATGTACACGCGATCAGCCATTCATTTCTACATGTGTGTGCGTTCTAGTATAAATCTCCACGCAAAGATGCTCGCTTCTATCCTCAAAGCAAGAATAAGATTTTTCGATACAAATCCGATAGGTAATTCGAAACAAAACGGTCAAGTGCAGAATTTCGTTAACGTATCTAGCACTTTTTCGTTGTTTAGTGTTCACCGTCGTAGTTGCTGACTTTGCTGCCTCTTATAAATGACTAACGAAAACCAACCAGAATTGCATTGCTTTGTGGCCTCCTTCGTACTTGGCTTCGTCCTGATTACTGCTTTCGTAACTCCCTCCCCCCATGCAAGAGTTCCTGCGATAGACATACTACACTATGGTGATGTCGTGCTGTTAGGTTTAACATAATATAATGCTTTTTCTAATTTTGGCCCCCCCAAAAAAAAAGAATATTCTTGGGTGCGAGTTGGTGCCTCAGTTGAGCGAAAACATGCTTTGTAGATTTGTTTTAAAAAAACGTGTTAAATGTTCAATATTTTGCGTCGCACAACTAAATCGAAAATAAAACTGCATTGATCTTTTTGTATTTAGGGGCTGTATTGAATCGATTTTCGAAAGATATGAATCAAGTGGATGAAATGCTGCCCCTTGTCCTGCTTGATGTTTTCTTTGTAAGTTTTGTAAATACTCTACATACAGAAATGCTTCTGAAATTGTCTCAATTTGAAAAATAGGTAAACATTACAGCAGGGTCCACGACAACTGACCGCCGCAAACTGATCGCCAACTAATTCTAACCCTAACGTCGGCGGTCAGTTGAATTGGTTCAGGTGTGGATGCGTTAGTTGCAGAAGTGATGAAGAGCTTTAAACTATAAACGCACAAAATGTAATTTAAAGTCACTAGTTACTATCGACGACTTTTAAATGATTTTGTATTAGTTAAAATTGCAGGCAAAACTCAAATTAAATTTTTCATTATACTAGCTGTATTACGCCGCAGCGTTTAACGAGTTGGCGGGGCCCATCTCCGCGTCATTGCGCCTGTGGGCAACACAGCTCCATTTGAAGAAATGTCGTAGTGGTGGCGAGCTGTTGGCAACACTGTGTCCGATTTGACCGGCCCGAGATTTGAACGTCGGACCTCCTGCTCCAGAGACAAACGTGTTACCGCTCGACCAACTGGCCGGTGCACGCAAAAAAAAATACCCAGTAATTTTGATTGTTTAGAATGCCGGTATTGTTTTATCAATCGTTATCTTCGTCATCACTATCAATTATTTCGTCATCATCATCGTCATTCCGTTGGTTGTATACGTCATTTTGGTCCGAAATTATTTTGTTGCAACTTCAAGAGAAATAAAACGAATCGAAGGCCAAAGTAAAGTTGAACTAACATTTACAATCTTCACAAGCGAATTCGAGATTCTTTGTCTGATTTGACGTATTTTAGCTCCATTATAAATGTAGTTACTTGTTTGTTGGTTGTGGATTATGTCAAAGGTTGAATTCATTCATGCTTGCGTATAAACCAGGCGCTCTGCGTCTGTCTGATCACTCCAAGGTTGAGACCTTTCTTGGCTAGGTCACTATTGCTGTTCGACTACTTTGCCGTAATGGGAAGTAAGCGTCAAATGTTTTCCTCTTTCCAACGAAATAAAACCTTGGTAGAAAAAGTTGAATATTATCTTATTATTCTTAAAGCGTTAGTCTTCACATTTTTGAGAAATGTTAAATTGCAATTTAACATAAATCTGTGATTGTATTTTATTGGAAACCGTCATCAACTAACAAATAGATAAAGAAAATTGTTGCATTCAAAAATTAGTATCTGGTAAAAATGGAGACGGCTCGATGTTCGCAATTTCTTACCGATGGTCGGGCTACCAATCGTATTAAACCACAAAATATTATGTAACTGAAATTACATTTTTTTTTATCCTGCAGATCGCAGTCCTGTCTTCAGTCATCTTTCGGCGACTCTCCAGGGTTTAGTGACAATACGAACATTCCAAGTTCAGAAAGCATTTACTCAGATATATCACAAGCTTCAAGATACCCATGGTAGTAAGTAAAAACAGTTAGTGATGTTCTGAAACCATGTAGTGAGTAGAACCAAGTAATAAGTGAACGATCATTATTGCCAAAAATTAAATATGTTGTGAAACTCTGTAACGAAGATACCATCATGCAGCTTGTGAAGTGTGAAATGTATTTAGTAGATTCTCTGAAACTGTGCTGCATTTGTGTCTTTTTGCTGAATGGTTAAGTAGTACTTCGAAAAAAATCGTAGTGTCAGTGTGTGGTTTTATGTACGAACATACCGTGCCAACAGCACTGTTACCGATCAAGTGGATGAAAACACTGGACTGGTTCAATTATTGGTTGGGTCGAACCAATGACTTAAAAGTTAATATTCGCAAATCCTCGCTTAATGTTCAGCATTTAAAGGCTCAAAGCGACGCCTCCACCGTGTGTGTTAGACAGTTGGAGGCTTTACTCGGAATTAGACCGCAAGGATCCTTCGCCTTCTTCTGACCGAGACACGTTTAAAAATCTGTGTATATCGGCCAGAAGACCAACGTAGAGGGCAGCAGACTTAAAAACAACTATTTTATTTCAGTTGCTTGGTCTGCCTATTTCTTCGCTAATAGATGGGTTGCCTATCGTTTGGACTTGGCCACCTCCATTTTCATCGGAGCTTGCGCTTTTCTCAGCGTTGTGTTGGTAGCGATTTTACCCGATGATTGGCCGATTAATGCTGGAAATTTGGGTCTGACCCTGACCTATTCCTCTCAACTCCTTATTTGGTTTCAATGGGGAATAAGGCAAAGTGCCATAGCTGAGAACATTGTATGAACTTTACTGATTTTTTATACATAGAACGCAGGTAGATGACATATTTAGTAAATGTTTTCCCCGATAAATTTTTCTTTCATGCCTGGCAATTGCAGTACACTTTGATATTTCTCAAAAGTTTAGTTAAGCGCTAAAACTATATTTACCGATTAATATTTTCCCCCCACCCCCCAAAGAAAAATAAATGAAATAGATTGCGTCACTAAATAAACATTTCAGGAAAATTCGTTTACCAGTATTATTGGTACAAGTGACTCTACACTGGTTTGTATCGTATCATCGAGAAAAAGACGTAATAGTAATGTCAGCAGAAGCTTGATTTATTTAGCCCAAACTTTTCACCTTTTTGGTTTTTAAGATGACGTCAGTTGAAAGAATCCACGAGTACCACAATCTACCTGAGGAAACAAATGTGAAGAAAAAGGGCGAAAAACTTCCTGTAAAGTGGCCACACGAAGGCGCTATTTCTTTTTCCAAGATGTCGTACGCTTATTTTCGTGACGGCCCTGTCATTTTGAAGAACATTGATCTAGAAATCAGGCCAAGCGAAAAAGTAAGGTTGCAATAGTATAATCCTATCCCGCTGTGTACTTGGCGAACGTTGAGTGCTGCCTTCAGTTGGCTTCTAACTGCTCAAAGCATCATTGCATTGTTGAATGAAATGAGATAAAGCGTTGCCAAAATCAAGTCCAGTCTTGTTACGTGTAATTTTTAAACAGGCAACACTACGGCGTTTTTGGAAAAAAGTAATGCTCATGTACCATTGTACCAGTGTTTTGCGTGTCATCACTTGAGAATGTTATTTCTCTACTTGCCCATTATAACAACAAAAAATAATATGATCATTTCGGCTGCCGACATTGGATCATTATACATCTAATTAAAGTAGTCAATGGTCAAGAAAATTACTTTGTATACGAGGTTCGAACCCAGTTCTCAACAGTTGTATGCGCATACCAGAGTCTTCAGAATTAGTTATAGATCACAATAATTCATCTTCGGGGCAAATATTAAGTAACTCTCCTTGTTCGGAAAATGGGCCATTGACTGAGAGAAAAAAAGAAAGAGTTACCGTTTTATCGAAACATATTCTATGTGGTTTATGCTGTGTCCTGGAGGTAGCCAAGCCTTTCAAGTTTTAACCACGTGCAATGGAGGCTCTTGGATGCATTTTCTAACGCTTATCGTTAATAAAGGAAGCTTTAAATACTCGAGTTTTGTTCGACCTTACTGAGAATCAAACTAGAGTCTTCTGCTCCAGTTGCAGACGCTTTTTTTCTGGATTACCGATTGGTAAACAGAAACTGCAATGCAGGTCGTTGACAGGTGGTATGTTTAGCTTGGAATTGTTGGTCGAACTGGGGCGGGAAAGAGTTCGATTGTTGCATCGATATTTCGGATGTCGGATGAAATTTCTGGTTCGATCAAAATCGATGGATTGGACGCAAGTGAAGTGGATTTGATGAAGTGGAGGAGTGTATTGACTATCATACCACAGGTAGAAACGCAATGCATTTGACTGGGTTTTTCAAATGTCGAATACGGATTAATTATATGGTGGGATGAAGTAGTTACTCTTGCCAACTTGCTACTTTTGCAAATAGTTTGAGCGACTTGAACTGATTGAATTAGTGTTAGTCGTTTCTCAGCGATAGACTGTGTCCTCAAACTCTTTCAACCTGTCTGTAAATTGCGTATTTTGTTGTTAACACTAGATTTATTAACTTCCGTTTACCATTTAGCTTTGCTAGTTTGTCCCAAATGAGTTTAAATGGTTCATATTGCATTTCGCGATGTTCGAACTGTTAACAAATTCTACACTGTTTGAATATCCATTTTATGTTCTTTCCTCTGTAGGATCCTGTTCTCTTCGCAGGAACAATGAGACACAACCTGGATCCTTTTTCATCCTACGCAGACAACCAGCTGTGGGATGCTCTAGAAAAGGTAAGATTAAGCAAAAAACATCTTTGAATACTCTTTGTTTAGGATTTTACACTGTATTTCGCATCCTTCAGGTCTTATATAAGCCTAAAAGGTTAGACTTGAAATAGTTTAGTCACGGGCTTCCGCAGATGTGTTTTTTATTTACTTTATTTTGCGACATTTTAATCAAAATTTAAAAATGCCAGACTTAAGCTTTCAAAGCCAATCTACAACGCGTTTGGTGCCATTTAGCATGTGGTATTTGTTAGCTTCGTCAATCTTTAATTGTTTATTATTAATTTTTGCGTGTAATGATTTGTAAAAGAATGTATCTGTAAACAAACATACCTGAATATCTCGGTTATACAGTAGTGTTATTTGGTATGGACTTTTCCTCAGTGGAGACATTTGATCATAACGATTGTGCGATTCTTTAATTTAATAACCTTTGTATTTAGGTTCACTTGAAGCCTGTTGTGGAAGAATTTTCTTTGAAGTTGGAAACGAAACTGGCTGAATCCGGTTCAAACCTGAGTGTCGGCCAGCGTCAGCTGGTTTGTCTCGCTAGAGCGATTTTAAGAGACAACAAAATTTTGATTATAGATGAAGCAACAGCAAATGTAGATAGCAGGTTAGCTAGATGTTTTGTTCGTTTGAAAGAACCATCTTCCAAATCATTACGAGATCTTTTTTTCAGAGGTAGGATGTTCAATTAATTGCTTAGATACAATTCATCATTGTAATTGTAATCATATTTTGTTCACCAAGTTGCCCTGGCCAGGAGACCGCGAATTGGGTCTTTGGGTCTTCGAAGATCTTTGGGTCTTCGAGTCAAAATATCACTTGTCTCTACACACGGTGAAGGCATTTTAGTGTCCGTTTATTTGCTGAACGTCAAGCAGGGAAGCGGTAAATACCTATTTTTATAGTCAATGGTTTGGCCCAATTGAGAATCAAACCCGAGTTTACCGTTTTCGTTAAATGGTGACGGATGAAAAATATAAAATACTAAATTCCATGTAATAAAGTTATCATACGTCATCAATCTGGTGATATTTTTAGTCAACAGCTAATTTGGGCCAAATTTTCCCGATTTATCTCCTGGCAAAAGTGCGGATTTATGAGTGACCATTCGTTTATCAATTTGATTTAACCATAGCAACCTACGTTCCAGCGGCTTTAGTTGCTATGGATTTTCTCCACCATAAACCTTTCTTTAATTTCAGAACCGATCGTTTGATTCAAGAAGCTATTCGCGAAGAATTTCAACACTGTACAGTTTTAACGATTGCTCATAGACTTGATACGATCATTGATTCTGATCGCATATTGGTACGTTTTTGTGTTGGCTAAGTTTTGCTTGGTAAAAAAGGATCCATCGTAGCACAGGCTGTCCACTGTCATTTTTTTTTTTTCATTTTCATTTCCATTTTTTTTTTACCTCCGTTATCTTTTTTCATTTTTTCAACAATTTTCTTTTTATTTCAGCTATTTTTACGTTTATCACGTTTTTGTGAAGAACATTCACTTCATGAATCGAAAACCACTGTTTGTTAATTATTATTTTTATTTCGGGGGATTAAATAATAGCTTGGCTTTGTGTAAGGAGAATGAGAAAAGCTATAAGTAGCAATATCGGTAACTTTTTTTAATTGTATCATAGTTATGTTTTGACAAAGGTAACACCTCTAAAAGTATCTTCGTTTTTAATGCAGATGAATTAATTAGGTTAAAACTTGTTATTTTTTTTATTTTATGATTTACCCGCTAGTAATAAAAAGGCTGAAATTTTACCATTAGCCACCGCCCTCGTAGCCCAATTACGCAGCCAGTTTACTCATATTTTCACTCTGCTAGTTTCAATGCCGCACTTTAAAAGCATTAATTTTCGCTGAAATATGCTTAAAATTAAGTTAATTTTGCAAAAAATTGCAAAATCTTCGAGCGCTGGGAGCTCCGCCCCGAGACCCCCTTGCCTGCGGCGGCTGGGAGCAATTCTGCCCTCAGACCCAAAACTAACAGCCAGTATATAAAAATTTGAAGTAACACATGGAGACAGAATGCACCTTAAGCTATTAAACTGAAGGTGAAAATCGTACAAAAACGTTTACAAAAATATTATACAGTATCTTGAACAGACACCTCCCTTCAAAAATTTCTGGATCCGCTCCTGAACTGTATTCTTTTACTGAGTCAATTTTCAATCTAATGGATGATAAGTTACAAGAGCTTGAAGTAGCTTCCAAGTTTTTAATGCCAAATGTCGCTATGACGGTATTCCTCGTAAATCTTTGTACGAGTTTAAACGGTTAACTTGCAGAAAGATAACCCCCAACTACTGGTCAGCAAAATGGTTCTATTAAAGGGAGTTCTTTCAACCAAAATCATGATAGAGTTGGTAATATATGAAGTATTTTTCATTGTGGAATGTACAAAAAGTATTACAAAGGCTGTAGAACTACGTTACCTGTTTTGTGCTACAAAAGGCAATTTGAGTTACTTCTACCAAGCTGCAAGAATTGTAAGCTTTTGTGCGGAATGTTGAATTAATGTGACATAATAGATGACTTTTTCGATCATGGAACAGGTAAAAATTTATTTGTTTGGTTTCAGTTATTTCATATTGTTACGTTAATAATCATTAACGTTTTTTTGTGGCATATTCTTTATTTTTAACTGCAATTATATCATACACTACTCCAGCTGAAATGCTGAAATTTTTTGCGAAAGCCATTTAAGAGTAAAAAATGTTTAAAGAGATACTGCTCAATATCGGTTTATTGAAGAAATGAGAACTACTTGAGGTAAAAAAGAGTTGCCCCAAACTATTTTCCACGATTCTCTTTATTGGCGAAAATTAGTTTTAATCCATTTAACTCCTCCATTGGCAACCCTGCATTTTGCAGTTTTGTGACATTGCAAAAGCACAACTTGCCAAAAAATTCTTGCAGATTAAGAAATGCGATTACCAATTGGTAGCAGTGAGTAGCCTGTAAGCCACTAGGTACTAGGGCGTAAGTGTTGTAGTAGGCGGGGTCCTATAATGCAATAACTCTGTTTAGCACTAAAATAGCGATGATATAAGCCATCGAGCGCATAAATTGACTAAAGTTTATACTTCTGCGTGTGAGAGTATAAACTTTGGTCACGCTGAAGTACAAACTTTTATCAACTTTCTATAGCTGAAGTAATGTTATATCATCGTTGTTTCAATTCTAAACTAAGTTATCCCATTCTAGGACCCCGCCTACTACAATACTTATGCCTAGTGGCTACAAGCCTATAACCAAATAGGAGCCCACAAGACAGAAATTTCCTCGTTCGCTTTAATGAACGAGTTTTTTTTAAGAGGCCCTACCGAACGAAATACTCGCTAAACGTAAGAGGTCATTTTTGCCCGTGTATGTAAAGCCTTGCGAAATCTATTTGCGTGATTCTTTCTCCTTAAGTTGCTTAGAGCGATTGCGGAAAGCAGTTCGAGTAAAAAAACGTCAACTTAAAGAGGATCTTGAAGCACTCTTTAAGCGTGCGAGAAATCTTTTTGGTTCAAAAATTTAATGGCGAAATGTTAAAAACTTCTATCTAAAGCGAATTTTTGCTGAAAATTAATTAAAATTGTCGCCATCTTTGCTATTAGACTGCTAAAAAAAAGCGAATTGCATTGAGAACTATTTGCTGTTTCGACTGATGAAGAAATGTTGAGTAGTGCCAGTTGACAAAAGTAGCAATACACTCCTTTTGTAAGAACGATTTACACTCCTTTTGTAACTCCTTTTGTAAGAACAATTTTCTACAACACTAGGCTTATTTTTGCTCAAAATTTAAGAACAAATTAAAAACAATGCGAGCCTCGGCAAGAAAATTAACCAAAACCAAAGAAAAAAAATTCAAACGAATCAAAGAAACTAGAATTTGTGCTGATTCAAAACGATACAATTTCAGTGATTTTCCTGTGTTTGCAAGCAATATTGCAACTATTCAAGATTATAAAGCTCTGTTGCTCTTGCGCAAGCAATTGAGAAATTTTTTTGGCAGTTGTTCAACTTGAAAAAAGCTTGCTTTTTCGCTTTTACGATGCTGCAAAAGCAAAGAAAAAGCCTTCACTTAAGCAGACAGAGCAATAGGAATTAAACAGTGTTTCAAACATGCCCGCTAAACAGTGTTTCAAACATGCCCGCTAAAATTGACATCGATGCTCTCAAAATCTGTACAAAATCAAGAAAAAATGAGACTGAATATCGGCAAAAAATTAAAAACAGTCAGTTTCTACTCAAGATTTACGTGTTCTAAAAAGGAAGAGTGCACTTCGACTTGCTCACTTTTGAAAAATTTTGAAACCTAAAGACCTAAAGTTACTGTTAGCATTATGAGTTTACCCACCAACAAGCTCAAGGGCGCTTTGCGTCATTAAAAAAAAATTATGGTATGGAAAAAGTTGGACTTATTTCACATTGATCCAAAAATATAATTAAATTCTGTCGTTCATATAGTACTTATTATCAGTTGAGGAATTTGCTTGCTTAGAATAATAACGCATAGCTTATAGTATCTTTTTTCAAAGCAATGCAGTACATACAATACGCTTGAACGCATTAATTTGAAGTAGAAATGCATCTGACGTCACAATGAGATATTTATTATGTACTAACACAAGTTACGAACATCTCGCAAAGAAATTCGAGCGAGCAGTTGTAACGTGTGTTGGGCGGGACGGCTCAGAAATGGCAGTTTGTCAACGAAGATTTTTTGTTTGTGAGCGCTTTTTAGCGAGCGAGAATGGCCTTTACGAGCTCGCTAGCACGTTCTGTCATGTCGGCCCTGAAAATTTGGTTACTGCTGGTGGAACCCGTAGTGTAGACCTACGCTAGTAGTACTGATTTGCAGCACGCCTTTTGTGATGTCACAAAATTGCAAAATGCAAGGCTGCCAATGGTACGGAGTCAAACGGATTAAATCGAATTTTTGCAAATAAGGGTAATTGTGGAAAGTGGTTTGGGGCACCTCTTTATTACCTTAAGTAATTCTCATTTCTTCAATAAAACTGGTTTTGAGCAGTGTCTTTGTTGAAAACAAATGATTTAAAATTAAAAAAAAAATGCAAATTTTCCACGTTGTTTTCTTGCAACACAGTTTGGAAGTAAGAGGACAGCTAAAAAAGAGCCATGTAAAACCTGGCAAAGAGGCGCGGATTGGCCACCACTGCTCTCATACGTTGATAAAATGATATGTGTTGTTTAAGATCCTTGCAGATTTTGTTTTAAGCCATTTGTATCTTTGGCTTTAATTGATTTGAAAACGTTATCTTCGTTTATTAGACTGTGTTTGTGTGGTTAGCTTAGGTATAAGCCACTCTGTTTAGGTAGCATGATTACAAAATCTAATAGTAGCCCAAATTAATGAAAAGTTTTGTCATTTTTTTTTACAATCTTTGTCGTTTTTTTTCATTTTTTTCACAATTTTTTTCATTTTTTGTTCATTTTTTTGTTCAAAGGTGTGTGGACACTGGACAGCCTGATAGCAGTAGTTCCCAACCGTTTTAGTTTCAGTGCCAAATTTCGAACCTCAAAGTCGTAAGGAGCCGCATGTGAACACTTGACGCACGTTAAAAAGCAAAACTCAAGCGTGTCGTAAGGACACCAAGCATTTTTGAAATCCTTGGTTAACTGACCCATACTTGCAGTTCATCAAGGCATTAAGCTACTGACAAACTAAAATAAAGCATAGCAAACCTACAAAGAAAGAAAAAGCGGTTTTTATGATATACACGGTAGCGAAAATTCTAAAATCAGTTCAAAGTAAATATTACGTTTAAAACAGCAGATAACAATGTATTGGATACCCCTATATACGATAAACCAAGCGCGTCGAGAATTTTGTTGGGGGTGGGTGGGGGCTTAAACCAAAAGCTAAACTAATGTTTTGCTCAAAAATGTATGCAGCTGGAGTCATGTTGATCAAACTGCGCTGTATCTCAGGTGCAGCTTATCATGTATGAGGTGCTGAGCGATTTGTAATTTGTCGAAAAAGAAGCCAACTATTTAGCTGGTTAAGTCAAAAACAAGGTTAAAAGATGTATGTTTTGGTGGAATTTTCTAAGCGGTTTGGCTGTAAAGAGTGGGACTTCAATCCGTTTATTCCCTTCCGGTTGCGCCTCTGCTATAAACGTTTTAACCTCTTACGCACGTTTATTTAGAACGTGTAATTACTCGAAATTGGAAAAGACACTTTACGAGTAATTATGCGTAATCAGTAAAATCCACTTGCATTCGATAAAAATTTGTGATATGAAAATAAGTCTCTTGTGTTCCAAAAATTTGTCGTCAATTGTAGGAAGTTGAACTGGTATTATTGCATGAATACTTAATAGTATATATTGCTTTTAGCTTTTTACTATTAATAAAGAATGAGAAATGAATTTTCGATATCCTTACAAAACTGTAGGAAATGAATTGATTTTCAAAAGGTTAATGAGAGTCGCAGGAAGGGCAATGAAGCGGTTGAAAACTACTGCATTATGCAGTTTTGTATAGTAGGAAATGAATTTCAATTTTTAATTTGTACTTTGTATTACAGTAAGCATTATGTTTGATTTAAGTTGACACGAAAGATCTATTTTTGCTCCACCTAATTTGCTGATCTTTTGTTTTTGAATTTCTAAATTACTAAAATATTTTTAACGTGATATTTAATTACATAACTTAATCACGCGTTAGTAGGTACAACATATCGATCAAATATTTTTGCGCTTTCAGGTTTTAGACAATGGAAAGATACTTGAATGTGATCACCCTCATTTGTTACTACAAAACGACAAAAGCGCTTTTTCGGACTTTGTGCGAATGACTGGTGGTCGAGAAAAAGAACTGCGAAAAATGGCAAAAACGGTAAGAAAAGGAATTACGTTTTGTATGTTTTTCAGTATCCACTTGTGTTTCTACCGGCTGGAATGAAGCATAAAAATTTGAGTAACTTTGTAGGAGTTAAACTGCATTAATTTAATGGTAACTACCGAGTTGAGCTCATTGGCGTATATGTTGGGACTTTTTTTATTTCACATATTTCAACAGAAATCCCGTTTAACTTGCATTGTTTCAAATGAAATTTTAATGTGCAGTACATACGTATTAAACATACTGTACTGTATTCCCCAAATGCGTACAAAATTCAATACGCTAACACTAGCATGTTTTTGTTATTGCTGTCGACAGGCCTATTTGCAAAAACACAAGAATCAAAATGTGGTTGGAGATAAAGTTGATGTCCAGACGAATCAAACAACAACTCGAATTGATTAAAATCACCAGTGAGAATTTGAATTTGACTACAGTGTTGGTGCAAAAGATTTTAATTAACTTCTGAAATAATTCTGATATGATTCTCTAGCGCAGTATAAAATCTTGATTTAGAATCATCGTTAGTGTGCTATTTGTGAAAGATATTTCAAGTGCCTTGTTCTTTGCACAAACATGAGAATAAAAACCGTACATTAACTAACTAGATGGGAGTTTGCCAGCAAACCCAGTGAACGACCGACGCACAGCTAATGCTGTGACGCTCAAAAGTACTTTTTGTCTACCGTAAAATCAGCAATTATTCAAAAATATCTGATTATGGAACCTCCAGAAAAGTTGAGTCAAAAGATTTGTCAGTTAAATATCTCCTGAAATCATAAAACACTGTCACCCTAGCTTGAGCCGTTCAAAAATTGATTTTTGGGGGTCCATTTGGGGGTCCCTGGGGGGGGGGGTGGCACCCCCAAACTATGTCAAAATATTTGTCTGTTGAATATCTGCTGATATCATAACAGACTGGCACCCAAGTTGAGCTTTTCAAACAATTCATTTTTGGGGGTCCATTTGGGGGGTCCCCAGGGGGGTGGCACCCCCAAACTATGTCAAAATATTTGTCTGTTGAATATCTGCTAATATCATAAAACACTGGCACTCTAAGTTGAGCCGTTCAAAAAATTGATTTTTGGGGGGTCCTTGGGGGGGTGGCACCCCCAAACTATGTCAAAATATTTGTCTGTTAAATATCTACTGATATCATAAAACACTAGCTGGCACTCTAAGTTGAGCCGTTCAAACAATTGATTTTTGGGTCCCCATTTTGGGGGGTTCCCGAGGGGGTGGTACCCCAAACATGTCAAAATATTTATCTCTTAAATATCTACTGATATCAAAAAAAAACTGGCACCCTAGGTTAAATCGTTAAAAAAATTTATTTTTGGGGGGTCCCCGAAGGGGTGGTACCCCCAAATTATGGTAAAATATTTGTCTCTTAAATATCTACTGATAACAGAAAAAACTGGCACCCTAGCTTGAGCCGTTCAAAAATTTGATTTTTTGGGGCCCCATTTTGGGGGGGTTCCCGGGGGGGTGGTACCCCCAAATCATGTCAAAATATTTCTCTCTTAAATATCTACTGATATCAAAGAAAAATGGCACCCTAGGTTATATGGTTAAAAAAATTTGTTTTTGGGGGGTCCATTTGGGGGGGTCCCCGAAGGGGTGGTACCCCCAAATTATGTCAAAATATTTGTCTCTCAAATATCTACTGATATCAAAAAAAAACTGGCACCCTAGCTTGAGCCGTTCAAAAATTTGATTTTTTGGGGCCCCATTTTGGGGGGGTTCCCGGGGGAGTTGCCCCAAAAAAATTTCAGGAGACACAATTGCGTATGTACCTCAACAACTTCACACAAAAATTAGATTTCTATGTTTTGTGGTTTAGGAGAACTCGAGCGTACAAGATTTAGGAAGAAAAAAAAGGAAAAAAAAAGGAAAAAAATAAGAAAAAAACCTCATCGCGGCCGAAAGTGGGTTTGTAGGGATGAAAGGATATCTTAAGACATATAACCATGAGAAATATTTTTTGCCGTACTTAAGCCGTTTTTGACTTAGACCGCTTTTTACGCCAAACTTTCGGGGCGGTTTTCGGGTCATAAACCTGAAGTCACGTGACCGATTGCCTCGAAATTTGGTACAAACATAAAACTCATTAATCTCAAACTGCTGTCAAAATTTCATGTAGTTAGACCAAACGGTTCTCGAGTTATAAGCAAAAGTCTGAAATCTCGCACTCATTAGTTAGAAAATGGCCGAGTAAAAACAAAGGAACACGCGACGCGAGCGTCGGTCGTTCCAATGAGCGCTTTTTCATTTATGAGTCATACTGACGAGTCTTTCGCTCTTTTCAGAATGAAATCCATTAGTTTGTTTCGAATTATTTTGATTTTCACTTGTGATTTACTTCGCGTTGCTGATATTTTCCTGATTGATATTATGTTTCGTAAGTATTTAGTAAATATTTTTTGTTGGTATTGTCTTTTCTGTTGCAAAACTGTATTGCTTTTTTTTTTGAAATTTGGACCAAAGTTTGGCTCATTGCAGAACTTACAAAAATTATAGAATGAAGTCAAATTAAGTGACCAAAGCAACATTCTCTGCTATTTCTCTACTTCGACTTTTTAACAGAGCGAGCTTCTAATAGCCTAATTCAATAGACTGTTGTAGTACTGTTGATTTTTTAAAGTAGTTTCTTACATTAGTTCTTTTTTTGTGTTGAAATATCCGAGAAAAGCCGAATGTTTTTGTACGTTCCACTACATCATGTTTTGAATTGCAAATTAGTCGTGTTTTTTTTTTGAAGCACCTCTATGTGGCGTTCTTAATATTTACAAGGTCTGAATGTCTCTGCTTTAGTGGTTTGTCATATCGTTTTGTGTTTGTCATTTCGTGTTTAAGTCTCTACTAGTGACAAACCACTGATGTTAGATAATGTTTGATTTAGTACTTCACCTTAACTAGAGCTGTACGTCAAGAAGCATATATACCGGTTTCTGTTCCAAAAAAATTTTGAAGAAGATACTTATTGCTTTTTTTCTATTCGGTGTACTTTTATGCTTTCAAGGTGTTACCTAAGATTTTGTTCAGCTTATATGCAATCATTTTGTAAATTTAAGATTTTAATTTTCTGTTTACTGGCATC
This sequence comes from Trididemnum nubilum, assembly GCA_963965965.1. Lineage (NCBI taxonomy): Eukaryota > Metazoa > Chordata > Ascidiacea > Aplousobranchia > Didemnidae > Trididemnum > Trididemnum nubilum. The sequence continues at coordinate 31,861,908 of OZ014479.1, read as the reverse complement.
TCTTGCAATACTGAGTGTAGTACATTTTTGTTCTTTTATCTTGTACTTTTTTCTTAGGTTCTTTTTAACGCTAGGTTTTTGGTTTGTAGCTGTATTTTCATTCCATTGCTACGTATTTTAACCAAATTTCTTTGCTTTTATTGAATCGAATGTGAATAGCTTGCTATAAAAATCTAACGAGCTGTGTTTTGTCCGTGCAGCAGCATTTGTGCTGTTTCATTTCCAGAGATACTGAGCAGTCTGGCCAGCAAGATAAAGTTTCGTTCCAGTACGCTTAGTCGCTTAGGTTTGTTTTGTTGTGAAGGATTTAGGGTTAATGTTCAATAAGCAAACGAAGCTGAAGCATCCAGCCAATTCCGGTAGTTAACAGTAGCTGAAATCAAAACAATTTTTCAAAGTTTTTATTCTCAGTTTAGGGTTGCAGTTGCAAAAGGATATTCAACAAATGCAAAGAGATATTCTCCTTAAAAAGTTTTTGGAAACCTTGACTTTGTTCTCTTATCCTGAATTTTCAAAAAAAGGTGGAGGTTTACCTCAATTGAATTGTTCACATGATGTCACTGAAAGGGTAAATATTATTCAGTCTCTTTTCCTGGAAGTTCCGGCGAGAGAACAGATTTAGGGATTCCAAAAATTTTTGGAGGAATATCTATTTGTATTTGGTAAATATCTTAGCACTGCAGCTCTAAAATGAGAACAAAAAATTTTAAATTTTTTTTTCGATTTTAGCCATTGTAAATTATCGGAATTGGCTGAATACTTCACCCCCTTTACTAAATTACTTGGAAAAGGAGAAAATTCTATGTCATGTAATTTTCAGTTTTTAAAAATTCAAAAAATACAATCTTAATTTATTTTTAGCACTTCATATTTTTAATAAATTATCTATATGTAATCGATGCTTTTGCTTCAATAAAACAATAAAAAATATTTAAATTAACTTTCAGTTGTGTTGCATGCACTTCTGTAGTTTTCTAGCAGTACAGAGCTATGTGTTGTACAGTCGGTTTGCGTGCATTAGCATATGGGTAGGTGATCGTGATGCAAATGGAGATTGGAAAAGGATTTTCGAGTTATGTGAAAGAATGGATGTCTTGAAAAATAGTTATTTGGGAAGAGGTTGTCTTTAAAACTGCTTACAGGAACGGCAGTTCCAATACCTACCTGATTGTTTGTGCTTTAAATGACCGAAATACCCAGCAATTTAATGCAGAGTGTTCATAGATTCATCTGCCCAGAAATTCTATGCAGAGTGTTCGTAGATTCATATGCTCAGTAATTCTACGCAGAATGTTCATAGATTCATGGATAGCGTTATCTAAAACATAACGGTTTTTTGAAGCGCAGCGCAAGATGTACAGTTTAAATAATTCAAATACTGGCTTGCATCGCAAGTTTCGCAGTTACGAGATTTTGCTGTCAAGCCAACTAGCGAATAGCTTATGTGCCGTCTCCTCTGAGAAGAATGGCAGTACGATGCATAAGTACGGTACAGCACGCCTCAATTTTTGACAAGAAGTACGGCACGTCCTTTTGTAATGGCACAGGTACGGACGGTACGTTGGTGCGCTACTTGAATTTGCCTACGAAACGTTTTATGTGCAATGTGCGGCCGTCGATGAAGATTCATGCGACCGTGATCGTTGTGCACAATAGTCTAGGTTATCTTCAAGTAATGATTACTGTCGCTTAATTTGTCTTTACAATTTTATTATGATGTCACAAGTATGGCCAATTTTGATGTCATAACTATTGCCAATAGATGCTGGGAACCTAGGACTAATATTGTGGCATGTCATATATTGACGAAAAGTTTGAACAGAGACAACTGCGACACTTTAGCTGAATATGCAGTTGTTGCGGGTCAAAAGGAGCGCGCTCCGAATGCGGTTAACCGGCTCGGTTGAACAACCAATGAGCTCAATGGTCTGAAGCTATCGGTTCCAATTATTTCATGCATGTGGGTATTTCGCAGCAAGCTTCCACAACGTTATTCGCTGGAGCAGGAACTGCGACCAGGGGTGCCGAAACCCGGGGGAGATATATCCCCCAATAATTTGATTGCATATCCTCCAATAACTTGACTATGGTCTGCAACTGTTCCCCCCCAATAATTTGACTATGGTCTACATCTGAGCGCTGGTTGATTTTTGGACATTTTTTGGTCTACACTGGCTTTCGGGGACAAAAATTTTTGGTCTTCACTTGATTTTGAGGACAAAAACTCTTCAAATTTTCCCCGAAGACCTTTGTTTTGGTCTTCACTTGATATGCTTACGTGAAAACAATAGTGGTGGAGCTTCATGTCCCCCAATGTTGAAAATGGGGCAAAATTGGGGTGAAATTGCAAATTATCCCCCCAATGCTCAACATAAATCAGCACCACTGACTGCGACGCAGTGGTTTAAAAATCCCAGTTCTATCGTACATTGTGCCTGTTTTTTGTATTATTGAGGAGAAAAGTACAAATAAATTGCATTGCAAAAACGCCTCGTGTATGGCGGACACGTAGCCTACACAGGTTTCCGACACATTAAAATCAATTTGACCAACTTAACAAATGCAGATACCTTTGCTGTACAAACATTCAAGAAAATACGAATATCATTGTGGTAGTAGTCAGAGGTGGAGTTAAAGACCCCAGGCTAGAGGCCAAGGACACTAAAATATTCGAAGTTAAGGCCAAGGACACACCTTCCGAACCTTCGAGGCCAATGCCAAAAACTTCAAGTTGTGTCCTCGAGAACGTCCTCGAGGCCAAGGACGTCTTCAAGGACTCCACCTTTGGTAGTCAGGGCATGGCATGGAATGGAAGATGATTTTTCCGTATTTCATACTGGCAATTTTCTTCCATTCCATACTCAAAATCTTCTATTCCATATTCCATTCCATACTAAAATTATCTTCCATATTCCATCCCATACTTTCATACCAAAGAACTTTTAAGACTGGAAGCAATGCAACGTAGGTTTTGCAACTTTGCAATGTTGTAAGCAGTACTGAAATTGTAGGGGGGACGCTGGGGAACGCGTCCCCCCTATCGAGAGTTAGAGTCCCTCATCGATATTTAGCGTCCCCCCATCGAGATTTAGGCGTCCTCCCATCGAGAGTTGAGCGCTGAATGACTAAAGGAAACATAGCCAGCCAGGACTAAAAGATTCTACAAATTTCCTGCCGAAAATGGTCGCAAATTGCAATGAAGACCTTTCTTTTTTCGGTCTTCACCTGATTTCGGGGAAAAATGACTTCAATTTCCGGCAAAGACCTTTTTCTAGTTTTTGGTCTACATTCAATTTTGGCTAAGGAAATTCTTTATTTCCGCTAAACTTTTTGTAAAGTTGGTCAAGGCTGCAAAAGCGTCCCCCCATGCAAAATTTTACAATTTAAGTACTAGCTACACCATATAACATAAGTGGGCACAAGTCCGTTAATAACGAAGCTAACTTTTTCATTAACTCGTTAATCCGTTAAAAAGTTTTTTCATGTTAACGGACTTGAGTAACTTCCGTTAAGTTCTGTTAACTTCCGTTAAAGTTTTTATCGTTAATATCTTGCACCATTCATTCATCAGACCGGTACAAACCAGTTTGCACTGGTAACACTTCTTGCGTATTAGCACAAGTTTTATAGAAGAAAGCGAAGAAAGGAGTTCTTTTTTAAGGCAAATAATAACCTGCAGCCACATAGGTGTATTAATTATCGCTGTTCACAATTTCCAAAGATTTTCCGATCGCAGCTTTGTTAGTGCATTTGAACTTGTTTTTATCTTGAAATTAGATTAGACTGTAAAATGTAACTTCCAAAACACAAAAAGGTCACTACAGCAATAAATATTTCCTTGCAATCAGCTCAACAGCGTCAATACATGTTCTAGAAGCGAGTGAAAAAAACGAAATGTAAATTACACGCTAAACGTTAACGGATTAACGGACTTTATTAATTTCCGTTAATTAAAGCTGAAAATAACGGATTAACGTTAACGGAGGTGTGAAGTTTGTTAACGGACTAGTGATTAACGAAGCTAACGCTTTGCATTAACTTGCCCACCTATGCCATATAATAATATATTACAACACATATACTAATTTATAATACAAATCAAATACAAACAAAAAACATGTCGACATAAGTCGCATATGTCATTTATGGGCGTTGGCAAGGGGAGGGGGGGCAGGGGGACTATGGCCAATGACGTTGCTAGGGGAGGCGGACCGCCCCGGTTGACACTATTTTGTGGTGACACATATTATGATGTGAAACCATAACTCCACTAATTTGTGGTGAAGACCTTGTTTTTCAGTTTGTTTGGTCTCCAACCATATTTGCACCGAAAACCCAGTAATTTTAAGGCAAAGATCTTTTTTGTTTTGTTTGGTCTTCATCTATTTCTGCGCCGAGAAACTTTTTGTCTGACTTATTTTGTCCGATATGGTTCATATGAGCTATCTCAGACATGTAGAAGTATCACGTGACTTTCGTGATGTACGCTTCTGCATTGTAAGCCTAGTCTAACCAATGACATAAAACTAGATGATACGCAACTCTTTTTCCCACTCTTTTTTTCTTTATTATGCGGATTTTTGCTCTGTCTTTGCCCGCGCTGTTCTGCTGACAGTGACTGTACTGCACAGCCTTAGCCGTGCTTAACTACCAGCAGGTAGCAATAATAATAAAAATCGTTGTCTCTAAAAGTAGTAGCTTTGCGTAATTTGCTTAAGAACTTATGTCAACTGCTAAATTACCATCCAAAATTCAATTTTTGAGTAATTTTTGCTGGAAATGACATAAATAATGTCATAAAAACTCGTAGTTTTTTGCTGCATACAGTTAATGGTCGGTTGCTTGGTTAGTGGTTAGTTTGCGCGCTTTCATTTTTTTAACATAATATTTAATATAATATTTCATTTTTTAAATTTTAATATAATATTTTTTAAGATTTTGCCGCATTTAAGCTGTTTTTGAATAAGACCGCATTTTAAGACAAAGTTTGGGATGTTTTTAAGCGCCTAAAATCGAAGTCACGTTACCATGACGTCACCACGTTATCGTTTTTTTTTGTATTTGAATTGGTTTTATTGATTTTTAAAACATTGACTTCATAATATTTTTGCGTAAAATTTTGGCTGCTGAGTTTATTTTGGGGGGTCGCCGTTCAAAATAATTTTGCCCTTTTCAACGAAATATCGAAAAACAGTTGATTTGAAAAAGTTTTAGCGAAAAATTTCAAATTTGGATGTGATTAAAATATGGTGTCACCTCAAAACTGTAAAACCCTGAGCCGACCACCCTCTTTCTCAGTAACGCCACTGGCTCTTATGTCATTGGTTTGCTTGAATTTTATTCTCGCTTTTGTCGCCAATAGCAATAAAATGAAACTTTTTGCCATTGTTTCAGATCTGTCAGGTGTTGTGTGTTTAATTTTATTTATGACTCTTTTATTGACTAGAAACAGCGCAGTCCCGTTAAGTGTGGAGTATATTGTGGAAGTTCTAAGCGATACTGAGTTCCATATCCATTCTGCTCTGGATGAGGCTGGGCCGTTTCATACGTTTAGGTGAATCACTTGAATGTCCATTGTTGACCACAACGATAATCCCGGTTTGATTTCACTTGAAAAGCATTATTTTATCCAGCGCCGGCTTTACCGTAAGGCAAGCTGGTAAATTCCAGACACCCCGCGCTTACTCGCGTGACCTTTTTTCTGTTTCTTTTTTGTTTAGATCATATTTTCTGGAACAAGAAAACTGTAACTCAATGGTCAATTCTTTTCCGTTTGCCTGGGGATCTGTGCTTTGTAAATCCGGGCCCCCTGTTTACGTTCGACGCATACACCCTAATCACGAAAACTATGTGATAAATAAGCACTATCGCGCCTGTGTTAACAATAGTTATTGAACAGCTCCAGCACTGCTCAAAGCAGTTCAAAACAAAGGGAGGAATGAAGCTGCACGTGCAGTCGCAACACATACAAACACTAAAAAGCCGAGATAAGGAACAGAGTATAAATGACAGAGGTGGAGTCCTCGAGGACGTCCTTGGCCTCGAGGACGTCCTCGAGGACACATTTTGAAGTCCTTGGCCTTGAAGGTCAAATCCTTGGCCTTGGCCTCGAGGCCTCAAGTCCTCGAAAATTGGCCTGTCCTCGGCTCGAGGACAGCGGTATTTTTTGAATTGTTAAAATTTTGTGGAGCGCTTGAAAAATTTTTTGGAAAACGTTTTTTGTGGAGATCGCTTGAAAAATTTTTGTGAAGACTTTTTTTTTTTTTTGAGATCGCCTGAAAATTTTTTGAGAAGACTTTTTTTTTGGAGAGCACTTGCGCTTGTGTCCTTGGTCCTTGGCCTCGAACATTCCTGTCCTTGGCCTCGAGAGTGTCCGTCCTCGGAAAGGCTGTCCTTGGCCTTGGTTTTGGCCTCGGATTTTTTTTTGTGTCCTTGGCCTTGGCCTCGAGCCTTGTGTCCTCGACTTCACCTCTGATAAATGAAATTATTAAAGTATCGGGCAGGCTTAGTTTTGGTTGTTTTTTGATTCAATAACGTCTTAGAAAAGTCGTTAACATTCTATTCAACTCTTTCTTAGCAGTAGCTTAATTGTTTTTAACAATCCTAATTTCCGTATTAAAGGTGGCTGCTAAAATCACCGGATGTTTTCGACTAGGATGCTTTTTACAATATCAAATTAACAAGTATCTTGCCTTCCCACAAAATTTAAGCAACATTGAATAAAAGCAGTTTTATTACTGATAGCTTGAAAGAATATTTAATTACAGCACAAACGTAACATTACGCTAAGCCAGTAAAATGACACGGCGATAAAACGATCCACAATATTATAGATATTTTAAAATCTGACAAATTGTGCTGGGGCGCCGTCGCATCTATAACTTTTTTAGGGGTACTGTCTGAACAAGAGAGCTATTCGACATTATTTCTTCAGCCTAATCTATAGACGTACCATTAACAGGTAGGACTACGTTCATGAAGAAAATACTACATGCCCTTAGCAATCCTCTTCAGCGTGGTCGAGAGGGTAAAGGCGTCGTTCTTACGACGACTCTGATTGCATGATCATGAGTTCAATCCGCACCCTGGTCACGCTGTTGCGTCCTTGGATAAGACGCTTAACGTTAATTATCTCTGCTTGGTGGCTTCGAACAAGCAGCAAATTTTTGTGGGAAAAAGTAAAACGTCAACCGGAAAATGGTCAACTCCTAAGCGGGTGCGGATTCGTCCAAAGCATAGCGCACCGTCGCTCTCTCGTGATAGGAGGATAAAGATACACTAATCAAAAAAATCAAATTAAGTAGTTAAGGCGCTGTTTTTTACGGATAGTCTTTTTTAACGCAGAAAAACTCGAAAGCAGATGCGGTTTAGTCCGATATAAAGTGCCACCGTCGTTTCGTGACAGGAGAATAAAGCAGAAACAAATTACCGGAACAAAATACGAACAAAACTCAAAATGTCGTTTGACGTTTACCGTTAATACCTTCACCCTGGAAGAATTATGTTTTAGCAAGTTCTTGCGAGAAAACGTCAACGCATCATTATAATACCTACCAACTTACCTATATATAATACCATTTAATACCATTATTATATACCATCATTATATACCATATATTACATTTTAATACCATAATTATATTAATACCATTATTTTATACCATTTAATACATTATTACCTATGTTAACTAACATCATTATAATACCATTTGTCAATACCTACCAACCAACAGAAGTCCATAAAACCTGGGACTTCTGAACTTGGTACCAGTAAGTTGGGTAACATCCCTGATCTGAATAGGCTACCCAAAGCTATAAAATCAGCAACAACCTTAAACATGCACAGAGCTGGACAGCACATATCGCTTTTACTCAAATGACATGAACATAAATCCAGACTAGTTTACTTCAAACACTATTCATAACCTTGCAGGTACATAATTAGCGCTTTAACCGATCTATGTCGGCACGCACGCAAATGGCCAGTATCAGAGAAAACCAGAAGAGTGGGGCCTGCAGTGAAGCGTGACCAAGAAGAGAATAAAATGAGCGCATTTGCGGAGTTTCGGATCATGTAGTTTTATGTCATTGGTCTAACTTACGTCGTTCAAGCTTTGAGTCAGTTAGGACCTAGAAATACTGAATATTTCAATGTGACTGTAAGATATCAAAAGACAAATGCTAGATTAGCATTAAGTTAGTCTTATCATAGTTAATGCTAACTTTCATATCTATTTCTTTAACGTAACTTTTTATATTCAAAGTGACTTGGCGAATGGAACATTCGCGGTATTTTTTTTTCCTCGCGAATGGAGACATTGCCTTTTTCATACATTTGGTTTAAATACGACATTTTGCCGAGTGATTGATGGAAGCCGCGCAGTATAAGGATTACAGCGCTTAGTTTATAGTAATCGCATGCGGTTTCGACTCCCGCCGATAATGCAAATGCGTGCAATGCAGGAATACGCGGAATAGAAGGATAAGAGTAATAGTACTAACACGGTTCTTTTTTTTTTGCTTCAAAACCTTGCATTGCAGTTAGGGTTGGGGCAGCGATGCCAGTCTGAGGGATAGCAATTCCCTGCAGCAGCTATTCATAGTGCATGATCCATTCGCGAGGAAAAAAAATACCGCGTGTGTTCCATTCGCCAAGTCACTTCCGTTCCTTTTATATTTGCATATTTTTTACTTTGCATGTTACCGGTATGTTTGATATTGTTACGTATCACATTCAGATTTTATTATAGTGGTAGTACCTAGGCAACACAGCTTTGAAGCCAGAAGAAATATTGTACGGATGGCGTGTTGGTGGTGGCACTGTGTCCGATTTGACCAAATACAGTACTGTGTAGCTTGGGCTGACTGCTATATTGTAGACTACCAGTACTTTATCAACCATTTGCTATTCCAGATGTTATGCTTATTTCGATAAGCTACTCATGTTCTCTAGTGTCTAAAATTTGTTTTAATATTCAGATGCAACTCTTATAGTGTGTCATACGAATACAACTTTTAAATTGCGTGCTTTAATCACCGAACTCCTAGAAAGCCCTTTCAAACTGACTTCAAGATTTATGATTTTTGCTTTTTACGCGGCGCATCGCGAAAGTCACGTGATACTTCTATATTTTGTCTGAGATAGCTCATATGAACCATATCGGACAAAATAAGTCAGACAAAAAGTTTTGTCCGACTTATTTTGCGCGTGTTTTTTGGTCCGACTTAGGGTACAATTTGTCCGATACATAAGTCGGATATTTCCGATATATATATATCGAACAAATTGTGGTCTAAATTAGTGGAAAAAACAAGCATCACGAAATCGTTTTTTTCCAAACGGCGAGTGGTGCGCCGTTCGGAAAAAACGATTTTGTCCGACTTATTTTGCGTGTGTTTTCTGGTCCGACTTAGAGCACAATTTGTCCGATATATAAGTTGGATATTTCCGATATATATATTGGACAAATTATGGTCTAAATAAGCTCAAAAAACATGGTTCACAAAACAAATAGTTTTTTTCCAGACGGCGCCCCATAGGCGTGGGCCCCTGGATCAATATTAGGCCTATTGTTGATTACTGTTGTACGCGTGTAGCCTACTGTCATAGGCAAAGATGCTAAAAGAAACTGAAACCGAAGAAACAATAGTCATTTTGTGACAGTTTTATCATTGGTAGCATTTCAATTGGGGGGGGCTCGGGCCCCCTGCCCCCCCTTGGCTACGCCTATGATAACCACTGTATTTTGTGTTTGTACGCCTATGATAACAATACACATTCGAAGAGTGTATTGCCCAAGTCTGCTTGGTTACCACATTATACGATTTTTCAAATAAGGAAAGGAAATGAATTGACAAGCCAAAAATTGAAAAATTATAGGCGTAGTCAAAAGGTTGGGGCAGGGGGCCTGCCTCCGCCCAATTGAAATGCCATCAATGATGAAAAGGATGACAACAAAACCTATTGTTTATTCAATTTCAGTTTTTTTCGGCGTTTTCGCGTACAACAGTAATAATAACAATACAATAATATTAATGCTGACGACCAATGGGACCGTAATTCCAATATTTGTCAATCAATTTAAGTCGGGAGAAACTCAAGGTTTTTGTCCTAAAAGTCGCAGCCTCTGGCCTTCATCTAACCTTTTTCAGAACTTGCAATAATATTTATCGAAAAAACGCTAGGTTTTAAACGTGAATTATACGTAAAGGAAGGAGTAAACAATTTAATGTTTTCAATTAGCTTTCAAATCTTAAAAATTTATTTCTTTCAAATAGCTCTATAAACGTACAAAATGTGATTCAAATGGCATTAAAATAGCTATTTTAACCAAAAATTGCAAAAATTTTCAAAAAATGCCTATAGCCATGGGCGGCTGGGGGTCCCGCCCCTAGATCCCCGTCTGTGATAAAATAGTTTCTTCACCGCGCCTCCCCGATAAAATTTAACACATAAGAGTAGCAGTAGGAATAAATGCGCAGTGACCGTACCTCAATCACAGAGAACTACATTAACCGGTTTATGACCAAAGACCTTTATTAACTGGTTTAATGTAGTTCTATTAACCGGTTTAATGTAGTTCTCTGTGATTGAGGTAGAATAACAAATCTAAACTATACGTCATAATAAGAAAAGAAACGGGGGAAATTCCCTATTATTTTTTCACGTTGTGCACAAGATTGCGCCATCACCAGCAACTACCAGCACAAACAAGAGGAAGAAAGTTTTTGCAGCGTTTGTGAAGTATGAAGTCATGAAGTGCAAACAGATGACGAGTAGTGCAACACTTTGCTTTCTTGTATTAGCACGAAGATTTGTAAGCCTACTGTTTGTACAGTAGTACAGTGTATACGACCTTACGTGGATCAATTAAGTTAACCCATTCTTGATTTATTTGATTGTAAAGAAAGACATCTGGCACAATTACTGATTGAGGTAGCTTTTTCTTTTGTTTTAGAACCACTCACAGTACAGTCGACCTTTTTAGTTTGTAATGATCAGATACTCGGACCAATCTGGCGTAACAGCCTAGAGCTATCACAGTATCAGTAGGTCTACTTCTCTTAGGTTGTTTGTTGTTGCGCACTCTCTAATAAACTGAAATTCAGCATTGTAGACTGGTAGCCTAGGTCTACACTTATCATTATTTATTCAATATAGATTGTGTAATATATGTACCAGTTCCTATTAGAATGGAAAATTTTGAAACACCACAAGAGAAACCAAAGAAAGAAAAGTGTCCTTATTCATCTGCAAATATACTGTCAAAAGCAACAATATGGTGAGAAATTTTTGTAATACTGTATTATTTGTCTATATACTACAGTATCCTGGTATCTATAGTTGATCAGTAATGTGCTTGATTTCTAATTAAATTTCAGTTGTACAGTTTCACTCAGTGATTGCCATCAAGGCTAGGCATGACCTAACCCTCTAAATTTTGACAGGGTAGGTTCTCAGCTTGTTAACCATGTGTTATCTACTGTTTTTCATGGATCTGTCATGAGTCCGGACCAAAATTTGGCCGAAAATTGCACTAATTCTTGGAGAAAAACTTTTTTTGCTGTTGGTCTTTATCTAATTTCTGATGTTAGGACAAAAACTACGGTAGTTCAAATTCCAGTGTAAACTTTTTGCTGGTCTTCACCTAATTTCAGGATAAAAACTAGATCAAATTTTGGTGAAGATTTTTGGTCTTCACTAATTTTCTGGCGAAAGACTACCCAAATTTCTGCATGAACTAAGACTTTTTGGGTGTTGCTAAGAATACCGTAAGCCATCCACTTTTTTGCAGAAGCTCTACGACCCATGTATGAGTGTGCAAACTCTCTCTCCAATCTACTGTAACCATTCTAAGCTATTTCGCAAAATCTAATCCTAATGAGTGCTTCAATTTAAGCTAGGCCTATTCCCCAAAATCTAATCTTATCGAGTGTTCTGATGAGAGGAGAGAGAGAGAGTGCGCACTCAGCTTTTGAAAAAAGCAGTTGCAGAGCTTGAAAAAAAGTGGATGGCTTGTAATTAATGACATCCGACTTTTCCTTAAAATTTTTAACAATGCTTTGGTTGGAATTTGACCTGGAGACTACCCACCTCTTTATTTAGGATGGCAACACTGGTTTCTGGTTTCACTATTATAACTAAGAACTTGAGCAGGCCTAGTAAGGCTACATTAATCTACTGTCAATATCAGATACTTGTGAGCCTTCTGATCTCTGATTATAGTGTTACAACATTTCTTCAGTTGCCAGTGATTTTGTCACACGTAATTACTGTAAGTAACAGATGGCATTCTGGAGGCAGAAAAGATAGAATAGGCCTATCTACAAACTGTATTTGGTATTGTACTATTGGTCTATTGCATTACTAGATTTTAAGCATTGGCTGAGAACAGTGCAGTCATTAAACTATTCTGCTATCCTCAGAGCTGTCTTGCCCTAACTCTCGCTTTGCAGCGAAATTAATGTGACAAAATTGCTTTGTGACAAGATCGCTGGTAACGATTTTTTCAGTTTCAGATTAAGTCATACACTTATCTTAGTCAAAAGTTATCACTGTATCAATAGCCTTGCCTACTTCTTTTCATAAAGGTTAACCTTCTAAATCATTATGTGTGTGTATACTCAACATCTAACAATATTAATGTTACAAAACTGTTCAGTAGACACTAGACAATAGCACTACACTAGATTTTTAGAAGGTCTGTATTTTCATTTAAAGATATTTCTTGCTTAATTAGAGCAGTTAAATGTAAAGCAAAGGTTTCATAACATTAGAACATAAGTCAACAGAATTGTGTGTAGTACTGGTGTGGTATGTTGATAATATTATTGCATGTATTTTAGGTGGATGAATTCATATTTTCAAAAAGGATACAAAAAGAAGTTAACAGCTTCAGATTTATATTCTGAAGTTGATGATAATGATAAATCTTCTACAGTAACTGAAATACTTTCAAGGTATTTCATTTTTATTTTGTTATCATAAAACAGAATTTTATTTTAGATGCTAGAGTTAATGCCTTATAATTTATTTACTCTCTGACTATTCTTGCTGTGCAATTTTATTCCAGAAGGTGGATTTAATTAATTACACTAATGAGACATTAAACAATGCAAAATATTGAAAGCAGTGGTGTAATTTCTGTCCATATCAACTAACTGACCACAAACCAAATGACGCCGATTGGCTGAGAAGGGCAATCATTAAAATATTGCACTATCCCCAGAGCCATCTTGCCCAAACCCTCTCTTAATGACAAAATCACTGTGACGAAACCGTTGGTTTGCTGTTAGTTTGTTTGCAGTCAGTTTAGTGCGTCCAGGTGACTTGGCTCATCATTTCTGTATGTGTTATACTAAGTCGCGTACCACTTTTGTTTGGATTGTTCTATTTCTTTAATCTTAATAAAATAACTGGTTCTCAAATCTCAGTACAATTTATTGTAATTGTAATTGCATTTCATTCACCAAGTTGCCTTGGTCAAAACACAGTGAAGGGACCTTGCTGTCTTCAGGTTGAGCTGCCACCTGCCCACCTGTCCACCATACAGGGTGGAGGCTTCACACTGTCCCATTTGATAGCTGAATGTCAAATAGGAAAGCTGTGAATACCAATTTTTATAGTCTTTGGTTTGACTTGATCGGAAATTGAACCAAAATCTATCGTTTCAGTAGCAGACGCTCTATCCACTTGACCATTGATCAGTTTATTTGATGTACTCATATCATTTCATATGATCAGTTATTACTTGCATTATGTCTGAACTTTATAAAACTTTTTTTGAAATTAAACTTGCTATATTCCATATATAATCTCATGTCTGCATTACTTTTGGATAATTTGCACTTTTTTCATTTCAAGACTATTTCATGCTTTGTGGAATCGGCACCTGCTTAAGATTTTTCCATGATCCAATATTTAACTGCAGATTTCTTCGAATTCTTGTCCACTAAATTTGGTGCTTGTTTGAAGCCTTCAAGCAGAGATAACCATTGTAAAGTGTCTTATTTGTGGATGCAACAACATAACCAGGGTTGCGGTTGAACCCAAATCATATGCTCACAGTCATCATAAAAACAACGCCTTGGGTATCTTGGCCATGCTGCCAACTTAAAGTTAGTGACCATAACGTCTTAACTTTATTTGTTTAATTGAACCAATCTTCAATATAAATATTCAACTTAGAACTTAGAAATCTTAGTTTGTGTTGAAAAGATCTTTCAAACTTTCAAAACTTTTGTTTGCGATAATAATGTTAATAACAGAAACTGGCACGAAGAATGCAAAAGTGCTGAGTTGAAAGGAAAAAAACCAAGCTTTGTGCATGCATTTTGGAAAACATATCGATGGGCATTTTTAGGAAATGGCATTTTATTACTGATCTCGGTGAGTAGATTATAGATCTCTGTGAGCTGTGGGTAGATTATATAGTTTTTGTGTAGGATGTGCAAGCCTAATTTAATCAAATGCAGTTCATTTTAACTAGTTAAAAATATGGCATTTACACAACAATCAAAGTAGAATATGGAAGTCATTGTTTTCAATTGATCTAGAAATTTGCTACATTTGCTTGACCTTACAATTTAAACTTATTTCTTCTGACAAAGTTTTCGAGTTAATTTTATCTAAGTGTGACTAGAAGAAGCTATCAAACCATCTGTTTAAAAATTTTTTAAAGTTTAAATTAATGTAAAATTGGCATTAAAGCAATGAATGAAGTACCTGAGACTGATTAGTTTAATTTCAACTCAATTCTATTAAACCATGGGTTGGCACCCTACAGCTCGCCAAGCAATTTCATCCAGCCTGCGTACTTATATGCACATGTGGCCCACAAACTTTTTTTTGTTATGATTGAAATTCACCACCAACCCCGCTAAAGTGTACTGTACCTCATTTTCTGGTCGAAACCTTTTTTATTTTTGTTCCTTTTGGTCATCGCCATTGAATCAGCTGTAAAATGCCTAAATTTCATGCGAAGACGTTTTTTTTTTGGTCAGCGCCATTAAATCAGCTGCAAAATGTCTAATGTTCACCTGGAGACCTTTTTTTGTTTGGTTTGTTGGAATAGTGGTGGTCCGCTGGAACCTTGCCGGGTTTGGATGTGGCCCACCGAACGAAAACATTGCTGACTGCTGCATTAAACGAAAGATTTTGTTCAAATTCATGCATTCAGTAAATTACTGTTGTATTTTCAGTTTTAATTGGTTGTTCATAATATATGCAGTCAAAAATCATTAAGTTAGTTTGTTTTGACTTGAGTGTAGAGTTGATTAAGTTTGTTTAGGTCGTTTTTAAACAAAGCTTTTACTGTTAACTGTTAAGTGCTTTTGATCTGCTACCTTGCAAAAAACTATGCTATACAAATGAATATATACGTTGTGATTATTATTAACACACGCTTTTTAAAAATTTTTAGGAAAGCATAAGATCAGTTAGTCCATTTTTTCTCGGAGAGTTGACAAATTATTTTGTTGATCCCTCTGCATCACCAACTTGGTATCCTTACTTGTGTGCTACTTTTCTTACACTTTCTTCTCTCATCTACATTCTTTTGGATACCTGGTTGCTAATGACTTTCCAAATTTTGGGATGGAATGCTCGTAGCGCAGTAGTTGGATTGATGTATGAGAAAGTAAGTACTACACACTCTTGCTCCAGCAAAGGGCGCAGTAATTTGTTCTATAAACTATATAAGTTGGACTATAAAATTGGTATATAAACTAAAGATATGTTTGGAAGTAAATGTTATGCAGTGTTCAATAATTAAAAGACAATTATGTACTTGTAATAAAAGATGACTACGGCTGCTTTTTAATACAATGGAAAAAAAAGATCATATAATTCTCTCTGTCCTGTTTTCAAGTTTACATAAAATAGGAAACGGAGAATTGCTTTGATGAAAATGTTTCATGTCTTCGAAGCATCTTTACGTCTGACTCTTGTCAAGATGAATCGTCAGAATGGAGATCGCAGGAAAAGTAGCCGCTATTTATGGGAAAAAGCTGATCCGTATGTGCTCGAAAAAGACCAATGAGAGAGCGTCATTAGTGTACAATCTTGAAGCCCTACACGAAGAAGCTGCAAGTGACAAAAAAGAATTCGTGTACAGCTTAAAGATTGTGCACTAATGATGCTTTCTCATTGTTTTTTTTCAGCCAATCACAGCTTGACTTTTTCCTATAAATAGTCGCTTTTCTTCCTGCATTCTCCATTCTGATAATTGCTCTTGACAAGTATCAGACGAAAAGCTGCTTCGAAAACATGAACATTTTAAATAATCAAAATAGGTAATCTTGCTACATTGTTGCACTAAATTTTCCTTCTTTGTTTTCTTTCATTAAGTTTTGCACCAAATATGATCGATGATATAGTTAAGAGTTTACAAGCATTAAGTTCTATAATTAAAAGTTTTGTTATCTTTGAATGTAGTTTCATTTTTCAGACACTCAAGCTAAATCACAAAGCACGTTCTGAAACCACAGAAGGAAAAGTTATCAATTTATCTTCTACAGATGCTCTAAGATATGATACAGTATGTTGGTTTTGTGCACGTTGTAAGATGTAAATATGAAGTAGAATGGTAGGTAATGAATTTCTTTCCAAGATAGAAAGGCAGGAAAAACTAATCTTGTTTGGAGGTGGATGGTTCTATGAGAAAGGCTTTAGAAAATTTTTTTATTGAAATGCTAGAGTTGGCATTGTGGCCGAATGGGTAAAGGTATCGTTTTCACAACGACCCTGAGTGCATGATATGGGTTCAACGCGCACCCTGGTCACATTGCTGCGTCCTTGGATAAAATGCTTTACGATGATTATCCCTGCTTGGTGGCTTCATGCTAGCAGCAAATTTAATGGACAAGAATTTGAAGAATCCTATCCACAAGATCATTGGAAACTCTTACGCAGGTTCGAATTCTCACAAGCACGAAGTAGTCAATGCTATAAAAAATTAATAAGTGTACAGATCGTCCAATAGTTAGTGTCTTATGCTGTCTGGTGACAGGGCGGGGATATGCAATACAACTAAGCACACCACTGGACACAGCAAATACAACAGTAAATTGAGTTGTGCTTTGCACCCAATTGAGTGAAATTTGCCTTGTGCATGGTTTTGCAAAATTATCTGTAAAACAATGCCTCTTCTTTTTTTTTAAAAGGTAGTACGTATTTCAACAACTTTTTTACATTTGTACATGTCTTGATAGCATCCAACAAAGTTTCACTTCCTGTAGCAATTGAGCTTTTTCAGAATTAGAATTATGCAGCCTGAGATGAAAGCAGATACCGTACCGGTACTGTAAGGTTTTCCATAAAATAAAGGTTTTCTCTGTATTTTTCAGGCGTTTATCGTTTTGCACAATATTTGGATTGCACCAGTGGAGGTAGCTGTCCTCACTTACGTTTTATGGTTGTACATTGGAAACTCAGCAATTGTTGCGATGTTTGTTTTGTTGTCGGTCATGGTCATTCAAACTTTAATTGGTAAAGTGTTTGGAAAACTAAGGTAAAGAAAATTTAAACCAAGTATGGTAGTAATTTATTTCGATATTTTATTAGTCGTGTGCACCAACGTCAATTAACTTGGACTCGAGGATTAGCAAGAACTAGGGGAAAAGTTTTAAATAAGTAGCCTCGCAAATTTCTGTTTGTAAAGTAATACAAGAATATTGTCTCTGAACTCGCAAACTCAGTTTAAATCAGTCGAATAAGTTATTTTATTGGAGCAGAAAATTGACTATCCGCGGATAAAGTTGATCCACTTTGGTGCGTACGACCCTGAAAGATATTCTTCGAGAAAATTTTCATGACATAAAAATATGCCCAACGGACCTTAGAATAATTGAATTGTTAAGTAGCACTTTGCTTTTAAAAACTATAAAAGCTCTTAAATAGACAGCTCACCACTTTAGATAACGTTATTTCTGATTTTTCATTCGAGGGTTGTAATTTCTGATGCATAAATCGGTGTTGGCAACAACTTCGGCTGTGCATGTGGTGCCAAATAACACATTCCAGATTGCATTCTGTACCTTACCACTGTCGTATTTATATCCTGCCGAGACTAGATAATCTGATATCACTGGATAAGACCCCACTTACAAGGATGGCAGTACGGTACGTTCAAAATTTGCGCACTATGTACCTCGCACGTTAAACCATTCCGTATCAACGTACCTTTTTTAGTTCAGTTTCTGAAACGTACCGTACCCGTACATGGCAAACAAGGCGTACCGTACTTACGTACCGCACCGTACTGCCATCCTTTCTTTTAGCTACTCGGAACTTTACCTGACTTTGAAATCACTAGCCTATAAATCACCGATCTCAATTTACACGTGTAGCGTCGTCTTCAGCTGTCTTTTGCCTCTGCATACAAAAACCGGTGCAATGTGCGAAAAGTCTGGGATTTTTAAACTACTGCGTATTCAGCTAAAGTGTCGCACCTATTTCAGTTCAAATTTTTCTTCAGTATATTACATTAGGGTTGTCAAAATTTTGGTCATTTTTGAAAAGTCATGGATACTGGAGTTTTTCCCATCCGTATGACCTTAAAATAAAATTGCAAAAATTTTTTTTGAAATCATACATTATTTTGCTCCTCCTCATCGCTTTTAGAATTTAACTCTCCAAATCGCTATAATTAGGGAATTCCCCAAAGGTAAAATGCGTATTTTTGATTTAAAGCTTTGTTATTTAATGCCATGATGCAGAATTTGGTTGTATGTTGTGTGTATAAGCGATGTTAGTTGGACAGGGGTAGGTTGTAATGTTAACCCAGTTTGTGGATTCCCCGAATTTAAACAAAATTTTCAAAAATCAGCTAATTTAACTAAAAATCAAGGATGGCAGTACGGTACGTTAAGAATTTGCGTACTACGTACCTCGCACCTTGAACCGTATTAATGTGGTGCCAAACAACACACTCTTGATTATACAAGATGAGCCAAAAGTAGGTGGACAGTAAAAAAAAATTAGGTGTAACATAGTAATAGAAAACAGGTAAAATTAAAACAAATTTTAGTACTAAAATTGTAATTATATACCACAAATAGCATAATTGTAACAAAGTTAAAATGAACAATTGGATTAAAGTAGCTGAGGCATAAATCTATTCCATATGCCGTCTACCTACTTTTGGCTCACCCTGTATTCTGTAGCTTACCGCTGCCGTATTTATATCCTGCCGAGACGAGATAATCTGACATCACTGGATAAGACACCATCTAGCAATAATTGCTCGACTTTTACTGCACTACCAATTGATATGATCGAAACAACCACTACTCAAGCGAAAAACGATTAACAGAATATCTGCTCTATCGTTATTGATACTTTACGGTGCATTTTTAGATTTCAAATAGCCAAGATCACAGACGAAAGAGTTCAAAATACCAACGAATTAATCGCAGGAATGAGGATTGTCAAGATGTACTCATGGGAAAAATCTTTCAAAGAGCTGATTACCGTTTTACGAAAGTAAGTTAAAGCAGCTATCCGCACTGATTTACGTTCACTAAATAGATTGAAACTAGAAAATTCGATGTAGGTGTTTATTCAGACAGTGAATTAACAGATCTTTTTAGCCCAAACCCTCTAGAAATTCAGACGAAGATGTTCGATCATTTATCAAAATTTTAATATCAGACTAAAAAAATTCCCCATTGTCGTTTAATTGCAGAATGCAGAGGTGTTTACTAAAGCAACTTTGTTTTTTTTAGGAAAGAAATGCGACGGGTGTTATTGTCATCTCTACTTCAATCAGTTAATTACACCACTAATCATTCAACGAGTCTCATTTTGTCGTTTGTGACCTTTTCCGCATTTTACGCTTTCCAAGGAGAATTGGATTTGCAAACAGTAAGTTTTAGGGTTTAGCTTGCACTCATGAGGACGCGATGCTACTACAAATATTTATTTAACCAACTTAAAGGCCTGTATAATTATTAATTATTTTATAATCTATGTTCGTTACATTACTTTTTGTTACATTCTTGCATAGTGATGTTTATGTTTATTACAGGTAATTGTGTCGTTGGGAATATTCATCATTCTACTGCTCGGAGCTGGTCTTTGCTTCCCTTGGTCTGTTCAGAATCTTTTTGAAACGTTAACTACGATTAAAAGAACTGAAGTATGACAGTGCAGTGTGAATATTTTTTTGAAAAAGTGTGGAACAAGCTAAACTAAAACAAATCTTAAGCTTAACTTCTTTCGAAGAGAAGTTGAAATAGAAGGAAGTGCTTGTTCCCGATTTGACTAGTCCGAAAATCGAACTTCGGACCTCCACTTCACTAACGATCTCTTCAAACACTTGACCCGCGGATCGGTCATTTAGCGGTTAAATACTGGAATTTGGTTCATTAGATTAAATACTGGAATGTTCTTGTTTATATATTAGTTATTTTTATTATAACTAATTTCAATACCAAAGATATGCTGTTTTTTATTATTGCGATGAAGCCTTTTTTTTGTCTTACATTTTTGATGGTTGTTTTTTCAGGAATTCCTTTCACTACCTGAATTAGAGGCTCCGAAAATAACCAACGAAGAAGAGCCTGGAGTAAATTTGGTTGACTTCTCTGCGTCATGGACTGAGGTATAAGCTTAACAAATTATCGCATGTTAGTACGTATTACTACCGTCAATCTTTCCCTTGGAAATTCATGAAGATTTTGTTTTTATTCTTCAAATTTTAACGCATCATACTTTTCGTTTCAGCTTTCATGCCTTTGCTCGAAAATATCTTGTTGTGTCATAAAATTGATTTTTTGAATGTAGCGTATAGATTGTTTGTGTGAACATTTTGATCATTCAGCTATTGTTTTTCGCACTTTGCAGGCATCGCCAACATTGCAAGATATTTCAATTGAAGCGAAAAATGGAGAATTGCTAATGTTGATAGGGCCTGTCGGGGCTGGAAAGGTGAATTATAGAAATTTACGTTTTACGTGGTGTTTGAATCTTTTTTAACTTGCTCGTGATACGATTTTAATGGAACACTACGAAATCATTTTCATTTTGACTTCGTTGTTATATATAGGTTTGTAGTTTTTACACCGTCAGTTCTTGTTTACAGTTGTCGTATTATGAAATGGACATTTAGACGATGACTTCATTTGAATTTTTAAAGTGCATCTTGCTCTAAGTTATGAATACTGATTGGCTTGTTATGAGGATGGTCATGATTGTGCCGCGCAAGGCAGCAAAATTTGGGATGCATCGTAGTCATTATTTTATGGTTGGAATCGGACTACGCTCTTGTTGCATTTTACGTAAATTTAATCCAAAATTACAAGTGTATTGTAATAAACATTACTTCTGAGAAATCGACCTGTACTTGCTAAACCGTTGCTGATTTATATGTAACATTGCACTTGTAGCATTAAACCGCGAGGAAAAGTTGAAAAGGGCTCTGAAGAGAGAGAGTCAAAGAGAACGCAAAACCGTCCGAAATTTGTAAAAACTCCTGCTCGCCTAATCGCGTGATTTTTGCACAAAAATGCCATTTGTTTTCCATGTAATAGCATTGATACCATTGTTTAGTCGTCTGTTCTCAGCGCCATTCTGGGTGAACTGCCTGCGTACTCTGGCAAAATTGATGTTGGTGGAAAGTTAGCTTATAGCAGTCAAATCCCTTGGCTATTTTCCGACACCGTTCGAAACAACATCTTGTTCGGCGAAGAATTTAACCTACATCGCTACCAAAAAGTTGTGAAAGCGTGTGCTTTAGGCAAGGTAAACTGTTGTATGTTTTCATTGGCTTTCGCAGATTTTAAAGTTGTTGTATTGCTGGTTGCAGAAAACGAATCACAATTTGCACAACTACAAGTGATAGATTTGTTGAGCTTTTTTGGCTCATTTCAGCTTTTTTATCAACTCTTTTAGGGAAATGACTTGTTGATTGAACTCGATTTGCGGTCTACAATGCATGGGTTTAGTTTGCTTTTTTGTTTCAAGGGAGTATGTAATACTAATATCTCAACTTTGAGTTTGGTATTTTAATTAGTGTATGAAATTTAATTCGTACGTATTACTACGAACTAGGTTCATTTTTTTGCTCAGATTTTTCACTTTTATGTCCGAATTCCTCAATTTCAAAAAACTTCGGGTCATTTTTGCAATTTTAGGGTTGCATGCAAAAACGTGTGCTGAATTTTTCAAAAAATTTTTCGATCATAGTGACTAAAATCGTGATTTTTTGTGGTCAGTCACTAAAAAAATTTTTTCCGTTACAAAAAAACTCGTTTCAAAGGTCTATTGCGATTATGATTTTCACTACTAAAGCTCTCTTTTCAACGCACGTTGTGGTTTTGATTTTTCAGGACTTTACGATTTTTCCTTCTGGGGACCAAACTCTGGTCGGGGAACGAGGGATCACCCTGAGTGGGGGGCAGAAAGCCAGAGTGAGTTTGGCACGGATGGCTTACTGGTCTGACACAGACGTTGTTGTAATGGACGATCCATTAAGCGCTGTAGATCCCTCTGTGGCGGATCATTTGTTCGAGAAATGCATTTGTGGTCTGCTGAAGAAAAAGGTTAGAGTTTTCTGCAACCAACCTCTTGTTTTAGGATATTGGAATTAGTTGTTTTTAGGTTAATGTATATATCTGCCAGAACAACCATAACCGATTTGGATCCGCAATTTTTGGGCGCTACCACTTTGGCTAAATGAAGTTTTGAGGCGAAAATTATGTCTGCTAATTGTAATACTAAATGGTTGTTACATAGAATTGCTTTAATATTACTAGTACGTATGCCATACTTTCATCTGGATTTGTTTTTTTCTTTACAAGTTTGGTTTGAAAGTGATTACTGGCCTTGGATGTTTGAATCATCTTTAACGCGCACACTACTCTACGCAGATAGTTTTAATTAATGAGATTAAAATGTGATTTTTAATTAGTGCAATATATCTTCGCAATGCCTTAACCTCATTCGTTTGCATAGCATGCGGTACCCTGACCGGGACTATTAAGCGCCAGGACTATTATACACCGGGACTTCTGGGCGCCAGAGCAAAAAAAAAAATACAAATTCCAAAATTTTTTTCAGAAATTTCGTTGCTTTTATTGTATTTCTCTCAAGCAAGATTTCTTTCCACTGCATGTTCGCAAAGTTTTATTTTCTAAGCCGGACGTATGCAATCTGCAGCCCTTAGTCTGAAATTCAGCGACGCACTTGCACGAGTTGCTTGTCGTAAGCCTAAATATCGTAAACCGTGCAGTACCTACAAGGCGATAACATGAACTTACGGAAATCTTTTCACGTTTTTGATTACGGAAAAGCACATACCATGCTTAACCTCTAGCTCTTGTTGGTGTATTTTTATGCTATCTGAGTTGAAAAATTGTTATTTTGCAGGTCAGAATTTTGGTCACTCACCAACTTCAGTTTCTTGAAAAAGCAGACAAAATCATTATTTTAAAAGAGGTATTTTGAACAAGTTTTATTAGATACGAATTATGCTCTGAAAGATAGTGTTCTGTCTTATCACATAGTCAATTCTGTTTCAGTTTTTGTTTTAAATCTTTTTGTAATATTTGAAGATTTTCAAGCTGATGGGCTACCGCTGAAAATTTGCACGCGCTTCATTTGGAATAGAATAGTGAAGCAGCGGGTCGTAGTAGGCGACCCATGGGTACCCATAACGATAGCCGCCTGTTTCGTAATAGGTTGCCCATACCCACTTTGTCAGTGGTGTGAAAATGGCCACTTTTTCTACCGGGCTATTCATACCAACTGAGGTTCTGTGATTTACCATATTTGCTGTTCCATCCCACAGAAAAGAGCTCACTAACTCCTACCAACCTTAACGGATCAATTGTTATGGTTATTATATGTTAGTTTACCAAGTTGCCTTGGCCAGGAGACAGCGAAGGGACTTTTCGGTCTTCGAGTCAAGCTGCCACCTGTTTACCACACACGGTGGAGCCTTCACACTATCCCTTCTATTGCTGAACGTTGCTGGACGCTCTATCCACTCGACCGGTTCAATGGTTCGGTTCCCAGTCCGGTCCAACCAAATACAATAAAAATTTGGATTCACAGCTTTCCTGCTTGACGTTCAGCGATAAAAATGACAGTGTGAAGCTTTCATCGTAAGGCCTCTTCCCTATCTCGTAGCCAAGGCAGGTTTGTGAATAAAATATCCAATTGGTCGAGCGATAATGCGTTCGTCTCTAAAGCGGTAGGTTTGCGGTTCAAATCTCAGGGCGGTCACAGTGTTGCCAACGGCTCGCCACCGCTGCGACATTTCTTCGAAAGGAACTGTGTTGCTTGGGCGCAATGACGCGGAGATGGACCCGCCAACTCGTTACGCGCTTCGACGTAATACAGCGAGTATAATGAAAAATTTGAATTGATTTATTTAGTTTCCATACAGTAGTGGCTCTTTTCTTTGGTTGAATAGGTACCAACATTGTAAGCATTAGCTCTATTGTTTCAGGGGCGCGTGGATGACTGCGGAACGTACAAAGAACTGTTGCGCAAAGGGACCGATTTCGCATCTTTAATGAAAGTGGAAAAGGAAGAGAATAACGATGAATGTGATGATTGTTATTTTGCTGAAAGTAATGGCTACCTTCAGAGAAGTTTTAGTAACACAGGTTTGTTTTGTATTATTAGTTCATTTGTCTTACTGTCATACTTAGAACTTGACAGCAAGTATGATTTGTTAGCAGATGAACACGCAATTTTAGCCATAGCTTCAATAAGCGCCGGTTGTGTTTGTAGATAGCCACCTGAGTGGTTACGAACTGGAAAACGAAGACAAGAGTGAGCATGAAAATGGAGACGAGGTATATGCTCTGTTAAGTTTATTTATTAAGTATTATTATTTTTTATTTCAAGATAAACTCTCTTCGTTAGAAGAGAACTTCACTATGATAACGATAACTTCACTATGATATCGGTAAATTCACTATGATATCGACCATCATTTAACACTTCAGTATATGAAAAACTTTGTACATGTACATCGTTTTTAAAACGATGTACATGTACAAAGTTTTTCATATACTGAAGTGTTAAATGATGGTCGATATCATAGTGAATTTACCGGAATGACGAAATTAGATTAACTTTTATGTTGATAAAAATTCCCGAAATGTTTGCTGAAAAGATAATAATTATAGAACAAAGTGACATTTTTACCCTTACAAACTTTGCATTTCAAAGAAAAATAGGCTAGTAGTTTTCAGCCTGCTTAGGTTCCTCTTAGCAACTAGACGACACCCAATCAAGAGGAAGATTTTTGTGCGCAAGTAACTTAAAAAAATTTAGGGCGAACTGGACCATTCGGTGTTAATAAAACAACCGAAACACATGCTCTATGTTGAAAACAACCAACAAGACAAAAATGAAGACAACCCGAGTTCGATTCGCTGGAAGGTCTACCGCCATTATTTCGGCGTTCGCACCCACTGGTTCATTATTCTGTTGCTGACTGTTGTTGTGATTGGAAGCCATTCTCTTTTTATTCTTTGTGATTGGTGGTTGGCGCGTTGGTAAGTTGTTAAATCTGAAGTAGTTAAAAAACTCTTTTTTTTGTTATACTCGCTGTATTACGCTGAAGCGTGTAACAAGTTTGCGGAGCCCATCTCCGCGTCATTGCGCCTGCGAGCAACACAGATCCGTTCGAAGAAATATCGCATCGGTGGCGAGCCGTTGGCAACACTGTGTTCGATTTGACCGGCCCGAGATTCGAATCTCAGAGCTCCCACTCCATAGACGAACGCGTTACCGCTCGACCAACTAGCTGGTAGTTAAAAAAAATTGTAACGCATTGGGTGGTAGTTACGGGAAATTTAAAAGTAAAGCCGATTTACTTATGATTCTGCTATTCGCACGCGAGGAGTTCCTTTTCGTGATCGTTTTCTCAACTTGTTCATGTTACAAGAATTACGTTGATGCTTATCATTTCGAGGGTTTTGTTCTGGCCGCATTTTTAAGGTTTCTTTATCGTAGGATAGTTGTTTAAATTGCAATATTGAGAAGAATTAATAGAAACCGTTATTTAAAGTGCGATATTTTACTAATTGTGACTAAGTTAGTAAATTGTAACTTGATAATTAGACTGGCTGCTTGGTCGGAGAGAAATGCTTGGTCTAAATTTTTTTGGCTCTTCAATAACTTTTTGATTCACTAGGGCTGTGGCTTCCGGCGAATACTTGGATAGAATGAAGAAGCAAAACCTTTCTTCTGTTTATCCGACTTCGACGTCACGTGACAATGCGACTTCATCTCTTCTTGTCACATCAGTTCCTTCAATTGAAGAACCGTTTGATCACCAGTATTATCTGTACACATACGCAGGTAAGCGTACGTATCTGCTAATCAAAATATTAGTCGTGATGGTAAACCTGCTATTTCGCAGTTTTTTAAGTTGAACTGACGTTAACATCTCCGCCTGTAGTAAGTACTCTTTGGTACCCCGACGTCCCGCGGGTGTGTTATCGAGAGGTGAGGTTTTTGGTTCTACCGCCCACCCAATATCATATACCCTTCCAATATTCAAAATATAATTGATTTTGTGTGATAGCATAAAGCAAACCAGCGCACAATCTCTTTACTACGGTTTTGGCTGTGCTTTAAAGTAAGAATATGCGAAAGTTTGTCATTGTTTGTGCCGAATTCTGGTATTTCAAAACTACATCCACTAGAAACAACCACAAACACTAGGCTGGAACAACCTCCAACCCTGCAGCCGCTAGCAGTTTGAATCAATGAGAGTCAACGTCTCGAAACATCGTTTTCTAGCTTTGTGGTTGAAAAGAATAGGTTGGGGCTTTTTATTTTTTCGTAACTTTGATTGTTTTGCAGCTTTGACCTTGGCGTATTTCGTGGCGATGTATACGCGATCAGCCATTCATTTCTACATGTGTGTGCGTTCTAGTATAAATCTCCACGCAAAGATGCTCGCTTCTATCCTCAAAGCAAGAATAAGATTTTTCGATACAAATCCGATAGGTAATTCGAAACAAAACGGTCAAGTGCAAATTTTCCTTAACATATCTGTAGCACTTTGACATTGTTTAGTGTTCATCGTTGTAGTTGCTGATTTTGCTGCCTCTAATAAATGACTTAACGAAAGCCAACCAGAATTGCATTGCTTTGTGGCCTCCTTCGTACTTGGCTTCGTCCTGATTACTGCTTTCGCAACTCCCTCCCCCCAAGCAACAGTTCCTACGATAGACATCTACACTATGGTGATGTCGTGCTGCTAGGTTTAACATAATATAATGCTTTTTCTAATTTTGGCTCCCCTCCAAAAAAAAAGAATATTCTTGGGTGCGAGTTGGTGCCTCAGTTGAGCGAAAACATGCTTTGTACATTTGTTTTAAAAAAACGTGTTAAGTGTTCAATATTTTGCGTCGCACAACTAAATCGAAAATAAAACTCCATTGATCTTTTTGTATTTAGGGGCTGTATTGAATCGATTTTCGAAGGATATGAACCAAGTGGATGAGATGCTGCCCCTTGTCCTGCTTGATGTTTTCTTTGTAAGTTTTGTAAATACTCCACATGCAGAAATGCTTCTGAAATTGTCTCAATTTGGAAAATAGGTAAACATTACAGCAGGGTCCACGACAACTGACCGCCGCAAACTGATCGCCAACTAATCCTAACCCCAACGTCGGCGGTCAGGTGAATTGGTTCAGGTGTGGATGCGTTAGTTGCAGAAGTGATGAAGAGCTTTAAACTATAAACGCACGAAATGTAATTTAAAGTCACTAGTTACTATCAACGACTTTTAAGTGATTTTGTATTAGTTAAAATTGCAGGCAAAACTCAAATTAAATTTTTCATTATACTAGCTGTATTACGCCGCAGCGTTTAACGAGTTGGCGGGGCCCATCTCCGCGTCATTGCGCCTGTGGGCAACACAGCTCCATTCGAAGAAATGTCGTAGCGGTGGCGAGCTGTTGGCAACACTGTGTCCGATTTGACCGGCCCGAGATTTGAACGTCGGACCTCCTGCTCCAGAGACGAACGCGTTACCGCTCGACCAACTGGCCGGTTGCAGGCAAAAAAATACCCAGTAATTTTGATTGTTTAGAATGCCGGTATTGTTTTATCAATCGTTATCTTCGTCATCACTATCAATTATTTCGTCATCATCATCGTCATTCCGTTGGTTGTATACGTCATTTTGGTCCGAAATTATTTTGTTGCAACTTCAAGAGAAATAAAACGAATCGAAGGCCAAGGTAAAGTTGGACTAACATTTACAATCTTCACAAGCGAATTCGAGATTCTTTGTCTGATTTGACGTATTTTAGCTCCATTATAAATGTAGTTAATCGTTTGTTGGTTGTGGGTTGGTCAAAGGCTGAATTCATTCATATAAACCAGGCGCTCTGCGTCTGTCTGATCACTTCAAGGTCGAAACCTTTCTTGGCTAGGTCACTATAGCTGTTCGACTACTTTGCCGTAATGGGAAATAAGTGTCAAATGTTTTCCTCTTT
Organism: Trididemnum nubilum; assembly: GCA_963965965.1. NCBI lineage: Eukaryota > Metazoa > Chordata > Ascidiacea > Aplousobranchia > Didemnidae > Trididemnum > Trididemnum nubilum. The sequence continues at coordinate 31,833,435 of OZ014479.1, read as the reverse complement.
CCCACGAAATAAAATCTTGGTAGAAAAAGTTGAATATTATCTTATTATTCTAGGAGTGTTAATCTTCACATTTTTGGGAAATGTTAAATTGCAATTTAACATAAATCTGTGATTGTATTTTATCGGAAACCGTCATCAACCAACAAATAGATAAAGAAAATTGTTGCGTTCAAAAATTGTTATCTGGTAAAAATGGAGACTGCTCGATGATATTATGTTACTGAAATTACATTTTTTTTCTGCAGATCGTAGTCCTGTCTTCAGTCATCTTTCGGCGACTCTCCAGGGTTTAGTGACAATACGAACATTCCAAGTTCAGAAAGCATTTACTCAGATATATCACAAGCTTCAAGATACCCATGGTAGTAAGTAAAAACAGTTAGTGATGTTCTGAAACCATGTAGTGAGTAGAACCAAGTAATAAGTGAACGATCATTATTGCCAAGAATTAAATATGTTGTAAAACTCTGTAACGAAGATACCATCATGCAGCTTGTGAAGTGTGAAATGTATTTAGTAGATTCTCTGAAACTGAGCCGTATTTGTGTCTTTTTGCTCAATGGTTAAGTAGTACTTCGAAAAAAATCGTAGTGTCAATGTGTGGTTTTATGTAAGAACATACTGTGCCAACAGCACTGTTACCGATCAAGTGGATGAAAACACTGGACTGGTTCAATTATTGGTTGGGTCGAACCAATGACTTAAAAGTTGATATTCGCTAATCCTTGCTTAACGTTCAGCATTTAAAGGCTCAAGGCGACGCCTCCACCGTGTGTGCTAGGCAGTTGGAGGCTTTACTCGGAATTAGACTGCAAGGCCCCTTCGTCGTCTTCTGACCGAGACACGTTTAAAAATCTGTGTATATTGGCCAGAAGACCAACGTAGAGGGCAGCAAACTTAAAACAACTATTTTATTTCAGTTGCTTGGTCTGCCTATTTCTTCGCTAACAGATGGGTTGCCTATCGTTTGGACTTGGCGACCTCCATTTTCATCGGAGCTTGCGCTTTTCTCAGCGTTGTGTTGGTAGCGATTTTACCCGATGATTGGCCGATTAATGCTGGAAATTTGGGTCTGACCCTGACCTATTCCTCTCAACTCCTTATTTGGTTTCAATGGGGAATAAGGCAAAGTGCCGTAGCTGAGAACATTGTATGAACTTTACTGATTTTTTATACATAGAACGCAGGTAGATGACATATTTAGTAAATGTTTTCTCCGATAAATTTTTCTTTCATGCCTGGCAATTGCAGTACACTTTGATATTTCTCAAAAGTTTAGTTAAGCGCTAAAACTATATTTACCGATTAATATTCTCCCCCCACCCCCCAAAGAAAAATAAATGAAATAGATTGCGTCACTAAATAAACATTTCAGGAAAATTCGTTTACCTGTATTATTGGTACAATTGACTCTACACTGGTTTGTATCGTATCATCGAGAAAAAGACGTGATAGTATTGTCAGCAGAAGCTTGATTTATTTAACCCAAACTTTTCACCGTTTTGGTTTTTAAGATGACGTCAGTTGAAAGAATCCACGAGTACCACAATCTACCTGAGGAAACAAATGTGAAGAAAAAGGGCAAAAAACTTCCTGTAAAGTGGCCACACGAAGGCGCTATTTCTTTTTCCAAGATGTCGTACGCTTATTTTCGTGACGGCCCCGTCATTTTAAAGAACATTGATCTAGAAATCAGGCCAAGCGAAAAAGTAAGTTTGCAATAGTATAATCCTATCCCGCTGTGTACTTGGCGAACGTTGAGTGCTGCCTTCAGTTGGCTTCTAACTGCTCAAAGCATCATTGCATTGTTGAATGAAATGAGATAAAGCGTTGCCAAAATCAAGTCCAGTCTTGTCACGTGTAATTTTTAAACAGGCAACACTACGGCGTTTTTGGAAAAAAGTAATGCTCATGTACCATTGTACCAGTGTTTTGCGTGTCATCACTTGAGAATGTTATTTCTCTTCTTGCCCATTGTAACAACAAAAAATAATATGATCATTTCGGCTGCCGACATTGGATCATTATACATCTAATTAAAGTAGTCAATGGTCAAGAAAATTACTATGTATACGAGGTTCGAACCCAGTTCTCAACAGGTGTATGCGCATACCAGAGTCTTCAGAATTAGTTAGAGATCACAATAATTCATCTTCGGGGCAAATATTAAGTAACTCTCCTTGTTCGGAAAATGGGCCATTGACTGAGAGAAAAAAAGAAAGAGTTACCGTTTTATCGAAACATATTCTATGTGGTTTATGCTGTGTCCTGGAGGTAACCAAGCCTTTCAAGTTTTAACCACGTGCAATGGAGGCTCTTGGGTGCATTTTCTAACGCTTATCGTTAATAAAGGAAGCTTTAAATACTCGAGTTTTGTTCGACCTTACTGAGAATCAAACTAGAGTCTTCTGCTCCAGTTGCAGACGCTCTTTTTCTGGATTACCGATTGGTAAACAGAAACTGCAATGCAGGTCGTTGACAGGTGGTATGTTTAGCTTGGAATTGTTGGTCGAACTGGGGCGGGAAAGAGTTCGATTGTTGCATCGATATTTCGGATGTCGGATGAAATTTCTGGTTCGATCAAAATCGATGGATTGGACGCAAGTGAAGTGGATTTGATGAAGTGGAGGAGTGTATTGACTATCATACCACAGGTAGAAAGGCAATGCATTTGACTGGGTTTTTCGAATGTCGAATACGGATTAATTATATGGTGGGATGAAGTAGTTACTCTTGCCAACTTGCTACTTTGGCAAATAGTTTGAGCGACTTGAACTGATTGAATTAGTGTTAGTCGTTTCTCAGCGATAGACTGTGTCCTCAAACTCTTTCAACCTGTTTGTAAATTGAGTAATTTGTTATTAACACTAGATTTATTAACTTCCGTTTACCATTTAGCTTTGCTAGTTTGTCCCAAATGAGTTTAAATGGTTCATATTGCATTTCGCGATGTTCGAACTGTTAACAAATTCTACACTGTTTGAATATCCATTTTATGTTCTTTCCTCTGTAGGATCCTGTTCTCTTCGCAGGAACAATGAGACACAACCTGGATCCTTTTTCATCCTACACAGACAACCAGCTGTGGGATGCTCTAGAAAAGGTAAGATTAAGCAAAAAACATCTTTGAATACTCTTTGTTTAGGATTTTACACTGTATTTCGCATCCTTCAGGTCTTATATAAGCCTAAAAGTTTAGACTTGAAATAGTTTAGTCACGGGCTCCCGCAGATGTGTTTTTTATTTACTTTATTTTGCGACATTTTAATCAAAATTTAGGAATGCCAGACTTAAGCTTTCAAAGCCCATCTACAACGCGTTTGGTGCCATTTAGCATGTGGTATTTGTTAGCTTCGTCAATCTTTAATTGTTTATTATTAATTTTTGCGTGTAATGATTTGTAAAAGAATGTATCTGTAAACAAACATACCTGAATATCTCGGTTATACAGTAGTGTTATTTGGTATGGACTTTTCCTCAATGGAGACATTTGATCATAACGATTGTGCGATTCTTTAATTTAATTACCTTTGTATTTAGGTTCACTTGAAGCCTGTTGTGGAAGAATTTTCTTTGAAGTTGGAAACGAAACTGGCTGAATCCGGTTCAAACCTGAGTGTCGGCCAGCGTCAGCTGGTTTGTCTCGCTAGAGCGATTTTAAGAGACAACAAAATTTTGATTATAGATGAAGCAACAGCAAATGTAGATAGCAGGTTAGCTAGATGTTTTGTTCGTTTGAAAGAACCATCTTCCAAATCATTACGAGATCTTTTTTTCAGAGGTAGGATGTTCAATTCGATTGCTTAGATACAATTCATCATTGTAATTGTAATCATATTTTGTTCACCAAGTTGCCCTGGCCAGGAGACCGCGAATTGGGTCTTTGGGTCTTCGAAGATCTTTGGGTCTTCGAGTCAAAATATCACTTGTCTCTACACACGGTGAAGGCATTTTAGTGTCCGTTTATTTGCTGAACGTCAAGCAGGGAAGCGGTAAGTACCTATTTTTATAGTCAATGGTTTGGCCCGATTGAGAATCAAACCCGAGTTTACCGTTTTCGTTAAATGGTGACGGATGAAAAATATAAAATGCTAAATTCTATATAATAAAGTCATCATACGTCATCAATCTGGTGATGTTTTTAGTCAACAGCTAATTTGGGCCAAATTTTCCCGATTTATCTCCTGGCAAAAGTGCGGATTTATGAGTGACCATTCGTTTATCAATTTGATTTAACCATAGCAACCTAGGTTCCAGCGGCTTTAGTTGCTATGGATTTTCTCCACCATAAACCTTTCTTTAATTTCAGAACCGATCGTTTGATTCAAGAAGCTATTCGCGAAGAATTTCAACACTGTACAGTTTTAACGATTGCTCATAGACTTGATACGATCATTGATTCTGATCGCATATTGGTACGTTTTTGTATTGGCCAAGTTTGCATTGTAAAAAGGATCCGTTATAGCACGGGGTTGTCCACTGTCATTTTTTTTTTCATGTTTTGAACCTCTGTCATCTTTTTTCATTTTTTTCAACAATTTTCTTTTCAGCTATTTTTATGTTTTTCACGTTTTTGTGAAAAACGTTCACTTCATGAATTGAAAACCACTGTTTGTTATTTATTATTTTTATTTCGGGGGATTAAATAATAGCTTAGCTTTGTATGAGGAAAATGAGAGAAGCTATAAGTAGCAATATCGGTAACTTTTTTTAATTGTTATCATAGTTATGTTTTGACAAAGGCAACACCTCTAAAAGTATCTTCGTTTTTAATGCAGATGAATTAGGTTAAAACGTGATTTTTTTATTTTATGATTTACCCGCTTATAATAAAAAGGCTAAAATTTCACCATTAGCTACCGCCCTCGTAGCCCAATTACGCAGCCAGTTTAATCATGTTTTCACTCTGCTAGTTTCAATGCCGCACTTTAAAAGCATTAATTTTCACTAAAATGTGCCTAAAATTAAGTTAATTTTGCAAAAAATTGCAAAATTTTCGAGCGCTGGGAGCTCCGCCCCGAGACCCTCTTGCCTGCGGCGGCTGGGGGCAACTCTGCCCTCAGACCCAAAACTAACAGCCAGTATATAAAAATTTATTTTGAAGTAACACATGGAGACAGAATGGACCTAAAGCTATTAAACTGAAGGTGAAAATCGTACAAAAACGTTTGCAAAAATATTATACAGTATCTTGAACAGACACCTCCTCTGCAAAAATTTCTGGATCCGCCCCTGAACTGTATCGTTTTACTGTGTCAGTTTTCAATCTAAGGGATGATAAGTTACGAGAGCGTTTCATCTTCTATTGAAGTAGCTTCGAAGTTTTTAATGCCAAATGTCACTATGACGGTATTCCTCGTAAATCTTCGTACGAGTTTAAACGTTTAACTTGCAGAAAGATAACTACCAACTACTGGTCAGCAAAATGGTTCTATTAAAGGCAGTTCTTTCAACCAAAATCATGATGGAGTTGGTGATATCTAAGTATTTTCCTTTGCGGAATGTACAAAAAATATTACAAAGGCTGCAGAACTACGTTACCTGCTTTGTGCTACAAAAGGCAACTTGAGTTACTTCTGAGCTGCAAGAATTATAAGCTTTTGTGCGTAATGTTGAATTAATGTGGCATAATAGATAACTTTTTCGATCATGGAACAGGTAAAAATTTGTTTGTTTGGTTTCGGTTATTTCATGTTGTTACGTTAACAATCATTAACGTTTTTTTGTGGCATATTCTTCATTTTTAACTGCAATTATATCATACACTATTCCAGCTGAAATTTTTTGCGAAAGCCATTTAAGAGTGAAAAATGTTTAAAGAGATACTGCTCAAAATCGGTTTATTGAAGAAATGAGAACTACTTGAGGTAAAAAAGAGTTGCCCCAAACTATTTTCCACGATTCACTTTATTGGCGAAAATTAGATTTAATCCATTTAACTCCCCCATTTGCAACCCTGCATTTTGCAATTTTGTGACATTGCAAAAGCACAACTTGTCAAAAAATTGTTGCAGATTAAGAAATGCGATTACCAATTGGTAGCAGTGAGTAGCCTGTAAGCCACTAGGTACTAGGGCGTAAGTGTTGTAGTAGGCGGGGTCCTATAATGGGATAACTCGGTTTAGCTCTAAAATAAGGATGATATAAGCCATCGAGCGCATAAATTGACTCAAGTTTATATTTCTGCGTGTGAGAGTATAAACTTTGGTCACGCTGAAGTACAAACTTTTATCAATTTTCTATAGCTGAAGTAATGTTATATCATCGTTGTTTCAGTTCTAAACTGAGTTATCCCATTCCAGGACCCCGCCTACTACAATACTTATGCCTAGTGGCTACAAGCCTATAACCAAATCTGGGCCCACTTGACAGAAATTTCCTCGTTCGCTTTAATGAACGAGTTTTTTTAAGAGGCGCTACCGAACGAAATACTCGCTAAACGTAAGAGGTCATTTTTGCCCGTGTATGTAAAGCCTTGCGAAATCTATTTGCGTGATTCTTTCTCCTTAAGTTGCTTCGAGCGATTGTGGAAAGCAATTCGAGTAAAAAAAAACGTCACATTTTCCTCGCCAACTTAAAGAGGATTTTGAAGCACTCTTTAAGCGTGCGAGAAATCTTTTAGGTTCAGAAATTTAATGGCGAAATGTTAAAAGCTTCAAACTAAAGCAAATTTTTGCTGAAAATTAATTAAAATCGTCGCCATGTTTGCTATTAGACTGCTAAAAAAAAGCGAATTGCATTGAGAACCATTTGCTGTTTCGACTGATGAAGAAATGTTGAGTAGTGCCAGTTGACAAAAGTAGCAATACACTCCTTTTGTAAGAACGATTATCTACAACACTAGGCTCATTTTTGCTCAAAATTTAAGAAGAAATTAAAAACAATGCCAGCCTCGGCAGCAAAATTCACCAAAACCAAAGAAAAAAAATTTAAACGAATCAAAGAAACTAGAATTTGTGCTGATTCAAAACGATACAATTTCAGTGATTTCCTTGTGTTTGCAAGCAAAATTGCAACTATTGCAGATTATCAAGCTCTGTTGCTCTTGCGCAAGCAATTGAGAAATTTTTTTGGCAGTTGTTCAACTTGAAAAAAGCTTGCTTTTTCGCTTTTGCGATGCTGCAAAAGCAAGAAAAAAGCCTTCACTAAAGCAGACAGAGCAATAGGAATTAAACAGTGTTTCAAACATGCCCGCTAAAATTGACATCGATGCTCTCAAAATCTGTACAAAATCAAGAACAAATGAGACTGAATATCGGCAAAAAATTAAAAACAGTTAGTCTCTACTCAAGATTTACGTGTTCTAAAAAGGAAGAGTGTGCTTCGACTTGCTCACTTTTGAAAAATTTTGAAACCTAAAGACCTAAACTTACTGTTAGCATTATGAGTTTACCCACCAACAAGCTCAAGGGCGCTTTGCGTCATTAAAAAAAAATTATGGTATGGAAAAAGTTGGACTTATTTCACATTGATCCAAAAATATAATTAAATTCTGTCGTTCATTTAGTACTTATTATCAGTTGAGGAATGTGCTTGCTTAGAATAATAACGCATAGCTTATAGTATCTTTTTTCAAAGCAATGCAGTACATACAATACGCTTGAACGCATTAATTTGAAGTAGAAATGCATCTGACGTCACAATGAGATATTTATTACGTACTAACACAAGTTGCGAACATCTCGCAAAGAAATTCGAGCGAGCAGTTGTAACGTGTGTTGGGCGGGACGGCTCAGAAATGGCAGTTTGTCAACGAAGATTTTTTGTTTGTGAGCGCTTTTTAGCGAGCGAGAATGGCCTTTACGAGCTCGCTAGCACGTTCTGTCATGTCGGCCCTGGAAATTTGGTTACTGCTGGTGGAACCCGTAGTGTAGACCTACGCTAGTAGTACTGATCTGCAGCACGCCTTTTGTGATGTCACAAAATTGCAAAATCCAATGCTGCCAATGGTACGGAGTCAAACGGATTAAATCGTATTTTTGCAAATAAGAGTAATTGTGGAAAGTGGTTTGGGGCACCTCTTTATTACCTTAAGTAATTCTCATTTCTTCAACAAAACTGGTTTTGAGCAGTGTCTTTGTTGAAAAAAAATGAAATAAAATTTTTAAAAAAATGCAAATTTTCCACGTTGTTTTCTTGCAACACAGGGTGGAAGTAAGAGGACCGCTAAAAAAGAGCCATGTAAAACCTGGCAAAGAGGCGCGGATTGGCCACTACTGCTCTCATACGTTAATAAAATGATATGTGTTTAAGATCCTTGCAGGTTTACGTTTGTATCTTTGGCTTTAATTGATTTGAAAACGTTATCTTCGTTTATTAGACTGTTTGTGTGGTTAGCTTAGGTATGAGCCACTCTGTTTAGGTAGCATGATTACAAAATCTAATAGTAGCCCGAATTAATGAAAAGTTTTGTCATTTTTTTTTACAATCTTTGTCATTTTTTTCATTTTTTTCACAATTTTTCTCATTTTTTTTCATTTTTTTGCTCAAAGGTGTGTGGACAGTCTGATAGCAGTAGTTCCCAACCGTTTTAGTTTCAGAGCCAAATTTCGAACCTTAAAGCCGTAAGGAGCCGCATGTAAACACTTACGCATGTTAAAAAGCAAAACTCAAGCGTGTCTGAAGGACACCAAGCATTTTTAAAACCCTTGGTTAACTGACTCATACTTGCAGTTCATCAAGGCATTAAGCTACTGACAAACTTTAAAATAAAGCATAGCAAATCTATAAAGAAAGAAAAAGCGGTTTTTATGATATACACGGTAGCGAAAATTCTAAAATCAGTTCAAAGTAAATATTACGGTTAAAACCAGGGTGTCGAACCGTTTCAAATAACGGTTCGGGTTCAGGTTTAGCTCCTGCTCAAAATATTTTAGCGGTTCAGGTTTGGTTCGGGTTCACTTGAGCATCATTTTCGAGGTTCAGGTTTGGTTCAGGTTCACTCAAGTAAAATATTACTGGTTCAGGTTCGGTTCGGGTTCATTGACTTAAAATTTAACTGTCGTTACTCGTTTCGTCCAGACAAAAAAAAAGGAGAAATTGCTGATCCTGCTGATGATCACCACTGCTCTTATTGTGCGTGTACCAGCGCCAGCGGCATGCGGATATGGAAAAATATATTCTTACTTTTGTTAGAGGTTCAGGTTCGGTTTGGGTTCACTTGAGCACAATTTTGAGGGTTTAGGTTTGGTTCAGGTTCACTGAAGTAAAATTTTGCTGGTTCGGTTCGGGTTCACCAAATTGAAACGGTTCATTCGGGTTTACGGTTCGGGTTCAGGTTCGGTTCGACACCCTGTTTAAAACAGCAGATAACAATGTTCTAGATATCCCAATATACGGTAAACCAAGCGTGCATCCAGAATTTTGTTGGGGATGGGTGGGGGCTTAAACCAAAAGCTAAACTAATGTTTTGTTCAAAAATATATGCAGCTGGAGTCATGTTGATCAAACTGCGCTGTATCTCAGGTGCAGCTTATGATGTACGGGGTGCTGAGCGATTTGTAATTTTTCGAAAAAGAAGCCAACTATTTAACTGGTTAAGTCAAAAACAAGGTTAAAAGATTGTATGTTTGGGTGGAATTTTCTAAGCGGTTTGGCTGTAAAGAGTGGGACTTCAATCCGTTTATTCCCTTCCGGTTGCGCCTCTGCTGTAAACGTTTTAACCTCTTACGCACGTTTATTTAGAACGCGTAATTACTCGAAATTGAAAAAGACACTTTACGAGTAATTATGCGTAATCGGTAAAATCCACTTGCATTCGATAAAAATTTGTGATATGAAAATAAGTCTCTTGTGTTTCAAAAATTTATCGTCAATTGTAGGAAGTTGAACTGGTATTATTGCATGAATACGTAGCAGTATATATTGCTTTTAGCCTTTTACTATTAATGAAGAATGAGAAATGAATTTTCGATATCCTTACAAAACTGTAGGAAATGAATTGATTTTCAAAGGGTTAATGAGAGTCGCAGAAAGGGCAATGAAACGATTGAAAACTACTGCATTATGCAGTTTTGTATAGTAGGAAATGAATTTCAATTTTTTTTATTTGTACTTTGTATTACAGAAGCATTATGTTTGATTTAAGTAGACACGAAAGATCTATTTTTGCTCCACCTAATTTGCTGATCTTTTGTTTTTGAATTTCTAAATTACTGAAATATTTTTAACGTGATATTTAATTACATAACTTAATCACGCGTTAGTAGGTACAACATATCGATCAAATATTTTTGCGCTTTCAGGTTTTAGACAATGGAAACATACTTGAATGTGATCACCCTCATTTGTTACTACAAAACGACAAAAGCGCTTTTTCGGACTTTGTGCGAATGACTGGTGGTCGAGAAAAAGAACTGCGAAAAATGGCAAAAACGGTAAGAAAAGGAATTACGTTTTGTATATTTTTCAGTATCCACTTGTGTTTCTACCGGCTGGAATGAAGCATAAAAATTTGAGTAATTTTGTAGGAGTTAAACTGCATTAATTTTCATGGTAACTACCGAGTTAAGCTCATTGGCGTATATGTTGGGACTTTTTTTATTTCACATATTTCTACAGAAATCCCGTTTAACTTGCATTGTTTCTAATGAAATTTTAATGTGCAGTATATACGTATTAAACATACTGTACTGTATTCCCCAAATGCGTACAAAATTCAATACGCTAACACTAGCATGTTTTTGTTTTTACTGTCGACAGGCCTATTTGCAAAAACACAAGAATCAAAATGTGGTTGGAGATAAAGTTGATGTCCAGACGAATCAAACAACAACTCGAATTGATTAAAATCACCAGTGAGAATTTGAATTTGACTACAGTGTTGGTGCAAAAGATTTTAATTAACTTTTGGAATAACTCTGAGATGATTCTTCTGCGCAGTATTAAATGTCGATTAAGAATCGTCGTTAGTGTGCTATTTGTGAAAGATATTTCAAGTGCCTTGTTCTTTGCACAAACATGAGGATAAAAACCGTATATCAACTAATGAGCGCTTGTTCATTTATGAGTCATTTTGACGAGTCTTTCGCTCTTTTCATAATGAAATCGATTAGTTTTTTTCGAATTATTTTTGATTTTCACTTGTGATTTACTTCGCGTTGCTGATATTTTCCTGATTGATATTATGTTTCGTAAATATTTAGTAGATATTTTTTGTTGGTATTGTCTTTTCTGTTGCAAAACTGTATTGCTTTTTTTTTTGAAATTTGGACCAAAGTTTGGCTCATTGCAGAACTTACAAAAATTACAGAATGAAGTCAAATTAAGTGACCAAAGCAACATTCTCTGGTATTTCTCTACTTCGACTTTTTAACAGAGCGAGCTTCTAATAGCCTAATTCAATAGACTGTTGTAGTACTGTTGATTTTTCAAAGTAGTTTCTTACATTAGTTCTTTTTTTGTGTTGAAATATCCGAGAAAAGCCGAATGTTATTGTACGTTACACTACATGATGTTTTGAATTGCAAATTAGTTGTGTTTTTTTTTTTTTGAAACACCTGTATGTGGCGTTCTTAATATTTACAAGGTCTGAATGTCTCTGCTTTAGTGGTTTGTAATATCGTTTTGTGTTTGTCATTTTGTGTTTAAGTCTCTACTAATGACAAACCACTGATGTTAGATAATGTTTGATTTAGTACTTCACCTTAACTAGAGCTGTACGTCAAGAAGCATATATAGCGGTATCTGTTCCAAAAAAATTTGAAGAAGTTACTTATTGCTTTTTTTCTGTTCAGTGTACTTTTATTAGGATGTTTCATTTTTTCATCAATTTCGAGAAAAGCTTAGTTTGGGCGATTTTATGACGGGGTTTTGGGTACAAGTAACGAATCGAGCGTTTTTTTTCGATTATGACGTCATTCACCGGTGACACCGGCCGTTTGAAGTTTATGACGTCATATGAGGCGCCGAAATTAGCATATCTCGCGAACGGATCGGGTTAGGAACCTCATATTGGTGTCAAACGACGCAGAATAGCCGGTTTCCTATCTGCTCTTAATACATTTCATACGTCTATCTGCTACTACAAACCGATAAATCAAGAAAAACCGTGTTTTTTAGAAAAATTTGAAATTTTTAACACTACATAGCAATTGCTACAGTTTTTGGTTAGTTGTAAGGATCTAGAAGTTTTTTTTTATATGGCTCAGAATCTTAGTTTTTGAGTTATGTTTCCGATCTTGTTTTGCAGACTTCTTTACTTACACCAGATTTTATTTAGCTCAAGTATCCAGCTCTTTCATGCTTAAGATACCGGTATTTTTAACATTTTTTATTACCGAAGTTCTAATTCACCTAAGAGATGATGGCTGACTAGCGTACCTCTTCCAAATCTTATAACAAACAATTAGTAAGAGAACAATTTTTAATAGTAGATAACATTAAAACATAAAGCATAACACATCAAACAAAGACGGCAATGTGATTTTTAAAACCGCATTATTTTTGCAAATATTCCATTCCACATAAATATGCTCTAATCTTCACATCGACTAAACCACTTGCAGCATTGTCACTAATTTTACTCTGTACAATTGATCTCAATTTACCAATTCTTCGTTCAGTGGAACGGTTGTTGTTATCAATTGTTTTCCAAAAATTGGGACTAACTGAAGTCATGGTGATGCAGGGTGCATTTTTACTTGCGGAAGTGAAAAAATGACGAAGACGGGAGGTCCGATCTTGCAAAAGAGCTCGAGTATTGACCACATCTGGAAACGAAGCAGTTTTCACAGCTTCCATGCAGTATGGTGGCACTTCAGAGAACACACTGAGGGAAACGTTTTTAGGTGAAAGCCAATGAACAGCATGATCCAAAAAATACTTGAAAACAACATCAGCAATTTCTCTATCAATTTCTTGGTAGGAATTCAACAAATCTCTCTGAAAGAGAGTTAACTGTGGTCCTTCAGCAGCTTGTGGTTTCAAATGCATCATTATGAAAGATGGAACATACACAGAAACAATGTAAGAAACCAATCGTTTCAGAGTCGTTTGCTGGTGGCGGTTTAGTTTATCATAGTAAAACAGCAGAAGTCGCAAATAGCCATTTGCGGTTGTTATCCACCTTGAACGACTAATAGATTCTTGCCGATAAGCAAGAAAATTAATAAGATTTTCCGGCACATCCATAATTAAATAGCTTGCCAGAGTCAGCATCACCATTTGGTCACTGCGAAACTTGTCATCTGTTTTATGATCGGATTTTAATTGGCTAAACCATTCCACTTTTGACTTTATATGAAGAGAAGCAATTTGAGTGGTTCGGATGTCAAGTCTTTGTCTTGAAAGAAGATCTTTCATGTTTGGCTTGCCAATATTATGTATCAGATTCATAAGTGCATCACCTTTTAGCGAAGATGGACCCTTTGTAATTCCCTCAAGAGATTGAATGACATGCGACAAATATATCTCGTTCACTTGGAACAAACACTCGAGTGTGTGAATGCCATGTCCTACCTTTTCTTGAAAGTACTTTTCTAAACGGACATTTACCCCTGACTTCTTGCCAGTATTAACAGCTGTAGTATCTGCCATTACCGATACAATCTTGTTTATGTAACCGCCACAAATTTGATCTACAATGGTTGCAAATATAGCTTCTCCAGTAACAGACGATGTTTTTGGAAAAGATTTAACACCCATAACATGCTCCGACTTGATGGTTTGATTGGAACCTACACCTTGACCTAGAAAAACGTACCTATCAACTTTATTGACTACTCGACCATCATAGCAAAGCTGTAGAGCTTCAGCTCTGTTCAAGGCAGCTTCACACTCTTCAAGGGCAGTTAATCTGAATTTCTGGCGCTTGCGAAATACAGTAGAAGCTGAAGCAGCAACAGCTTCTTTTCCTACAACAGAAAGAATAGCATCCGACTGTTGACGAACAGATAACATGCGCTTGTCTGCACGCACGCAACTCTCATCCTTTAAGTGCAACGATTTTCGTTTTATGGATTTTTTTTCACCGACCGGTATATCTACTGGCGAATACTCTTTAGCATCGCCCTTATCTTCAGTTGGATCAGCATCATCGGGATCAACTGTAATATTAAATGTTGTTGCCAAAGATGAGGAAGTACAAGGTTCATCATCCTCCGAGCTGTTCTTGGGTTTATGAGCTAACCGTTTTAAAAACTGCTTTGTGTGAGTTAAGTCTTTACTGTCAGAAATCATCATTCTACGTTCACCTCGTTGATCCTTCAAGAAAGATGCTTCCTTTTCAGGTACACGATCTTCAAATGGGCAAGGGCACAGCACTTTTGTTTGATGGATCTTTGGATGATCGCTAATTTTACATTTGCACCAGCTCAAATCAAACAACTCAAATAACCATTTTTCACCTGATAAATCCTTTTCTTTAGTCTTTCTAACTCTTTTTAGAGCAAGGGTATACTTTTTAATGAGTTCCTTTAGTTTAGTTTCAACTCTTTTTGTGGAAATAATTGGAAGACTGGCTTTCCCCCACAACCCAATCACATCACTGATCAGTTGATTCTTGACGTCAGTAAAGTTTGGTAATTGCAGCAAAAATTTTGGATTGCTTTCGGATTCAGATCTCCTCAAAAAGTTATAATAACCTAAGACTTCTGCTGCTAACGGCAAACGGTCACCTTTCAAATCCTCGTCTAATTTTTGGGTACTGGCTGCTTCGTGCCTAGTAACTGGCATTTTGGAAACTTTAGCTCATATGTCACTCGAAAACTGATTTAGCAATTGATTGCGACCGAAATAATGAAATGTTCTATAATTTTATTATGTCGTAGTAACTAACATATTGTCCGCTAACAAAACTTATTGGGCAAGCTAATTGAACAAGTTTCAGAGCTGCCAATTGCGATAAAAAGACCAATATTTTGTTAAAAAACGGTTTTTCTTGATTTATCGGTTTGTAGTAGCAGATAGACGTATGAAATGTATTAAGAGCAGATAGGAAACCGGCTATTCTGCGTCGTTTGACACCAATATGAGGTTCCTAACCCGATCCGTTCGCGAGATATGCTAATTTCGGCGCCTCATATGACGTCATAAACTTCAAACGGCCGGTGTCACCGGTGAATGACGTCATAATCGAAAAAAAACGCTCGATTCGTTACTTGTACCCAAAACCCCGTCATAAAATCGCCCAAACTAAGCTTTTCTCGAAATTGATGAAAAAATGAAACATCCTAACTTTTATGCTTTCAAGGTGTTACCTTAAATTTTGTTCTGCTTATATGCAATCATTTTGTAAATTTAAGATTTTAATTTTCTGTTTACTGACATCTCTTGCAATAGTGAGTGTAGTACATTTTTGTTCTTTTATCTTGTACTTTTTTCTTAGGTTCTTTTTAACGCCAGCTTTTTAGTTTGTAGCTGTATTTTCATTCCAGTGCTACGTATTTTAACTGAATTTCTTTGCTTTTATTGATTCGAATGTGAATACCTTGCTATAAAAATCTAAGGAGCTGTGTTTTGTCCGTGCAGCAGCATTTGTGCTGTTTCATTTTCAGAGATATTGAGCAGTCTGGCCAGCAAGATAAAGTTTCGTTCCAGTACGCTTCGTCGCTTAGGTTTGTTTTGTTGTGTAGGATTTAGGGTTAATGTTCAATAAGCAAACGGAGGTGAAGCATCCAGCCAATTCCGATAGTTAACAGTAGCTGAAATCAAAACAATTTTTAAAAATTTTTATTCTCAGTTTAGGGTTGCAGTTGCAAAAGGATATTCAACAAATGCAAAGAGATATTCCCTTTAAAAAGTTTTTGGAAACCTTGAGTTTGTTCTCTTAGCCTGAATTTTCAAAAAAAGGTGGAGGTTTACCTAAATTGAAAAGTTCACATGATGTCACTGAAAGGGTAAGTATTATTCAGTCTCTTTTTTCCTGGAAGTTCCGGCGAGAGAACGGATTTAGGGATTCCAAAAATTTTTGGAGGAATATCTATTTGTATTTGTTAAATATCTTAGCACTGCAGCTCCAAAATGAGAACAAAAAATTTTCAAAGTTTTATTTCGATTTTAGCCGTTGTAAATAATTATCGGAATTGGCTGAATACTTCAACCCCTTTAATAAATTACTCGCAAAATGAGAAAATGCTATGTCATGTGATTTTCAGTTTTTAAAAATTCAAAAAATACAATCTTAATTTACTTTTAGCACTTCATATTTTTAATAAATTATCTATATGTAATCGATGCTTTTGCTTCAATAAAACAATAAAAATATATAAATTAACTTTTAGTTGTGTTGCATGCACTTCTGTAGTTCTCTAGCAGTACATATCTATGTGTTGTACAGTCGGTTTGCGTGCATTAGCATATGGCTATAGGTGATCGTGGTGCAAATGGAGATTGGAAAAAGATTTTCGAGTTATGTGAAAGAATGGATGTCTTGGAAAAGAGGTATTTTGGAAGAGGTTGTCTTTAAAACTGTTTACCGGAACGGCAGTTCCAATACCTACTTGATTGTTTGTGTTTTAAATGACCGAAATACCCAGCAATTTAATTCAGAGTGTTCATAGATTCATCTGCCCAGAAATTCTATGCAGAGTGTTCGTAGATTCATATGCTCAGTAATTCTACGCAGAGTATTCATGGAAAACGTTATCTAAAACGTAATGGTTTTTTGAAGCGCAACGCAAGATGTACAGTTTAAATAATTCAAATACTGGCTTGCATCGCAAGATTCGCAGTTGCGAGATTTTGCTATCAAGCCAACTAGCGAATAGCTAATGTGCCGTCTCCTCTGAGAAGAATGGCAGTACGGTACAGCACGCCTCAATTTTTGACAAGAAGTACGGCACGTCCTTTTTGTAATGGTACAGGTAAGAACGGTAAGTTGGTACGCTACTTGAATTTGCCTACTAAACGTTTTATGTGCAATGTGCGGCCGTCGATGAAGATTCATGCGACCGTGCCGGGCGTGCACAATGGGCTAGGTTATCTTCAAGTAATGATTATAGTCTCTTAATTTGTCTTTGCAATTTTATTATGATGTCCCAAAGTGGCCAATTTTGATGTCATAACTGTTGCCAATAGATGCTAGGAACCTAGGACTAATATTGTGGCATGTCATATATTGACGAAAAGTTTGAACAGAGACAACTGCGACACTTGAGCTGAATATGCAGTTGTTGCGGGTCAAAAGGAGCGCGCTCCGAATGCGGTTAACCGGCTCGGTTGAACAACCAATGAGCTCTATGGTCTGAAGCTTTAAGAAGCTATCGGTTCCAATTATTTCATGCATGTGGGTATTTCGCAGCTAGCTTCCACAACGTTATTCGCTGGAGCAGGAACTGCGACTAGGGGTGCCGAAACCCGGGGGGGATGGGGGATATATCTCCCAATAATTTGATTGCATCCCCTTCAATAACGACTATGGTCTGCATCTGTTCCCCCAATAATTTGACTATGGTCTACATATGAGCGCTGGTTGATTTTGGACATTTTTGGTGTACACCGGTTTTCGGGGACTAAAATTTTTGGTCTTCACTTGATTTTGGGGACAAAAACTCTTCAAATTTTCCCTGAAGACCTTTGTTTTGGTCTTCACTTGATATGCTTACGTGAAAACAATAGTGGTGGAGCTTCATATCCCTAATGTTGAAAATGGGGCAAAATTGGGGTGAAATTGGAAACTATCCCCCCAATGTTCAACATAAATCAGCACCACTGACTGCGACGCAGTGGTTTAAAAATCCCACTCCTATTGTACATTGTGCCTGTTTTTTGTATTATTGAGAAAAGAAAAAAATAAATTGCATTGCAAAAACGCCTCGTGTATAGCGGACACGTAGCCTACACAGGTTTCCGTCACATTAAAATCAATTTGACCAACTTAACAAATGCAGATACCTTTGCTGTACAAGCATTCAAGAAAATACGAATATCATTGTGGTAGTAGTCAGAGGTGGAGTCAAAGACCCCAGGCTAGAGGCCAAGGACACTAAAAAATTCGAAGTTAAGGCCAAGGACACACCTTCCGACCCTTCGAGGCCAATGCCAAGAACTTCAAGTTGTGTCCTCGAGAACGTCCTCGAGGCCAAGGACATCTTCAAGGACTCCACCTTTGGTAGTCAGGGCATGGCATGGAATGGAAGATGATTTTTCCATATTTCATACCAGCAATTTTCTTCCATTCCATACTCAAAATCTTCTATTCCATATTCCATTCCATACTAAAGTTTTCTTCCATATTCCATCCCATAGTTGGCAGCGTCGCCGAATGGGTAAAGGGGTCGTTTTTACGACGACTCTTATCGCAGGATCATGAATTCAACCCGCACCCTGGTCACGTCGTTGCGTCCTTGGATAAGACGCTTTACGATAATTATCTCTGCTTGGTGGCTTCGAACAAGCAGCAAATTTACGTGGGAAGAAGTCAAAACGTCAACAGGAAAGCTTGGAAAATGGTCAACTCCTAAGCAGGTGCGGATTCGTCCAAAGCATAGCGCACCGTCGCTTTCTCGTGATAGGAGGATAAAGATGCACCAATCAATCATCAATCAATCAATCCATACTTCCATACCAAAGAACTTCTAAGACTGGAAGCAATGCAACGTACGTTTTGCACCTTTGCAATGTTGTAAGCAGTACTTAAATTGTAGGGGGGACGCTGGGGAACGCGTCCCCCCATCGAGATTTAGGCGTCCTCCCATCGAGAGTTGAGCGCTGAATGACTAAAGGAAACATAGCCAGCCAGGACTAAAAGATTCTACAAATTTCCTGCGGAAAGTGGTCGCAAATTGCAGCGAAGACCTTTTTCTTTTGGTCTTCACCTGATTTCGGGGAAAAATGACTTCAATTTCCGGCGAAGACCTTTTTCTGGTTTTTGGTCTACATTCAATTTTGGCAAAGGAAATTCTTTATTTCCGCTAAACTTTTTGTAAAGTGTGGTCAAGGCTGCAAAAGCGTCCCCCTTTCAAAATTTTACAATTTAAGTACTAGCTACACCATATAACATAGGTGGGCACAAGTCCGTTAATCGTAAATAACGAAGCTAACTTTTTCATTAACTCGTTGTAATCCGTTAAAAAGTTTTTTCATGTTAACGGACTAAACTGACTTCCGTTAAGTTCTATTAACGAACTTAAGAAAACTTCGTTAAGTTCTGTTAACTTCCGTTAAGGATTTTATTGTTAATATCTTGCACCATTCATTCATCAGACCGGTACAAACCAGTTTGCACTGGTAACACTTGTTGCGTATTAGCACGAGTTTTATAAAAGAAAGCGAAGAAAGAAGCTCTTTTTTAAGGCAAATAATAACCTGCAGCCACATAGGTGTATTAATTATCGCTGTTCACAATTTCCAAAGATTTTCCGATCGCAGCTTTGTTAGTGCATTTGAACTCATTTTTATCTTAAAATTAGATTAGACTGTAAAATGTAACTTCTAAAACACAAAAAGATCACTACAGCAATAATTTTTTCTTGCAATCAGCTCAACAGCGTCAATACATGTTCTAGAAGCGAGTGAATAAAAAGAAATGTAAATTACACGCTAAACGTTAACGGATTAACGGACTTTATTAATTTCCGTTAATTAAAGCTGAAAATAACGGATTAACGTTGACGGAGGTGTGAAGTTTGTTAACGGACTAGTGGTTAACGAAGCTAACGCTTTGCATTAACTTGCCCACCTATGCCATATAATAATAACTTATAATACAACATATATACTAATTTATAATGCGAATCAAATACAACCAAAAAACAAGTCGACATAAGTCGCATATGTCATTTATGGGCGTTGGCAAGGGGAGGGAGGCAGGGGGACTATGGCCAATGACGTTGCTAGGGGAGGCGGACCGCCCCGGTTGACACTATTTTGAGGTGACACATATTATGATGTGAAACCATAACTTCACTAATTTGTGGTGAAGACCTTGTTTTTCATTTTGTTTGGTCTCCAACCACATTTGCACCGAAAACCCAGTAATTTTAAGGCAAAGATCTTTTTTGTTTTGTTTGGTCTTCATCTATTTCTGCGCCGAGAAACTTTTTGTCTGACTTATTTTGTCCGATATGGTTCATATGAGCTATCTCAGACATGTAGAAGTATCACGTGACTTTCGTGATGTACGATTCTGCATTGTAAGCCTAGTCTAACCAATGACATAAAATTAGATGATACGCAACTCTTTTTCCCACTCTTTCTCCTCTTTGTTTCTTTATTATGCGGATTTTTGCTCTGTCTTTGCCCGCGCTGTTCTGCTGACAGTGACTGTACTGCACAGCCTTAGCCTTGCTTAACTACCAGCAGGTAGCAATAATAATAAAAATCGTTGTCTCTAAAAGTAGTAGCTTTGCGTAATTTGCTTAAGAACTTATGTCAACTGCTAAATTACCATCCAAAATTCAATTTTTGAGTAATTTTTGCTGGAAATGACATAAATAATGTCATAAAAACTCGTAGTTTTTTGCTGCATACAGTTAATGGTCGGTTGCTTGGTTAGTGGTTAGTTTGCGCGCTTTCATTTTTTTAATATAATATTTTTTAATATAATATTTAAATAATATTTCATTTTTTTAATTTTATTATAATATTTTTTAATATTTTGCCGCATTTAAGCTGTTTTTGAATAAGACCGCATTTTAAGACAAAGTTTGGGATGTTTTTAAGCGCCAAAATCGAAGTCGCGTTACCATGTCACCACGTTATCGTTTTTTTTTTTGTATTTGAATTGGTTTTATTGATTTTTAAAACATTGACTTTATAATATTTTTGCGTAAAATTTTGGCTGCTAAGTTTATTTTGGGGGGTCGCCGCTCAAAATAATTCTGCCCTTTTCAACGAAAAATCGAAAAACAGTTGATTTTAAAAAGTTTTAGCGAAAAATTTCAAATTTGGATGTGATTAAAATATGGTGTCACCTCAAAACTGTAAAACCCTGAGCCGACCACCCTCTTTCTCAGTAACGCCACTGGCTCTTATGTCATTGGTTTGCTTGAATTTTATTCTCACTTTTGTCGCCAATAGCAATAAAATGAAACTTTTTGCCATTGTTTCAGATTTGTCCGGTGTTGTGTGATTTAATTTTATTTATGACTCTTTTATTGACTAGAAACAGCGCAGTCCCGTTAAGTGTGGAGTATATTGTGGAAGTTCTAAGCGATGCTGAATTCCATATCCATTCTGCTCTGGATGAGGCTGGACCGTTTCATACGTTTAGGTGAATCACTTGAATGTCCATTGTTGACCACAACGATAATCCCGGTTTGATTTCACTTGAAAAGCATTATTTTATCCAGCGCCGGCTTTACCGTATGGCAAGCTGGTAAATTCCAGACACCCCGCGCTTACTCGCGTGACCTTTTTTCTGTTTCTTTTTTTTAGATCATATTTTCTGGAACAAGAAAACTGTAACTCAATGGTCGATTCTTCTCCGTTTGCCTGGGGATCTGGGCTTTGTAAATCCGGGCCCCCTGTTTACGTTCGACGCATACACCCTAATCACGAAAACTATGTGATAAATAAGCACTATCGCGCCTGTGTTAACAATATTTATTGAACAGCTCCAGCACTGCTCAAAGCAGTTCAAAACAAAGGGAGGAATGAAGCTGCACGTGCAGTCGCAACACATACAAACACTAAAAAGCCCAGATAAGGAACAGAGTATAAATGACAGAGGTGGAGTCCTCGAGGACACATTTTGTAGTCCTTGGCCTTGGCCTCGAAGGTCAAGTCCTTGGCCTCGAGGCCTCAAGTCCTCGAAAATTGGCCTGTCCTCGGCTCGAGGACAGCAGTATTTTTTGAATTGTTAAAATTTTGTGGAGCGCTTGAAAAATTTTTTGGAAAACGTTTTTTTGTGGAGATCGCTTAAAAAATTTTTGTGAAGACCTTTTTTTTTTTTTTTTTTGAGATCGCCTGAAAATTTTTTGAGAAGACTTTTTTTTGGAGAGCACTTGCGCTTGTGTCCTTGGCCTCGAGCATTCCTGTCCTTGGCCTTGAGAGTGTCTGTCCTCGGAAAGGCTGTCCTTGGCCTCGAGAGTGTCTGTCCTCGGAAAGGCTGTCCTTGGCCTTGGTTTTGGCCTCGGATTTTTTTTGTGTCCTTGGCCTTGGCCTCGAGCCTTGTGTCCTCGACTTCACCTCTGATAAATGAAATTATTAAAGTATCGGGCAGGCTTAGTTTTGGTTGTTGCTTGATTCAATAACGTCTTAGAAAAGTCGTTAACATTCTATTCAACTCTTTCTTAGCAGTTGCTTATTTGTTTTTAACAATCCTAATTTCCGTATTAAAGGTGGCTGCTAAAATCACCAGGTGTTTTCGACTAGGATGCTTTTTACAATATTAAATTGACATATATCTTGCCTTCCCACAAAATTTAAGCAACATTGAATAAAAGCAGTTTTATTACTGATAGCTTGGAAGAATATTTAATTACAGCACAAACGTAACATTACGCAAAGCCAGTAAAATGACACGGCGATAAAACGATCCACAATATTATAGATATTTTAAAATCTGACAAATTGTGCTGGGGCGCCGTCGCATCTACAACTTTTTTAGGGGTACTGTCTGAACAAGAGAGCTTTTCGACATTATTTCTTCAGCCTAATCTATAGACGTACCATTAACAGGTAGAACTACGTTCATGAAGAAAATACTACATGCCCTCAGCATTCCTCTTCAGCGTGGTCGAGAGGGTAAAGGGGTCGTTCTTACGACGACTCTGATTGCATGATCATGAGTTCAATCCGCACCCTGGTCACGCTGTTGCGTCCTTGGATAAGACGCTTAACGTTGATCATCTCTGCTTGGTGGCTTCGAACAAGCAGCAAATTTTTGTGGGAAAAAGTAAAACGTCAACCGGAAAATGGTCAACTACTAAGCGGGTGCGGATTCGTCCAAAGCATAGCGCACCGTCGCTTTCTCGTTATAGGAGGATAAAGATACACTCATCAAAAAAATCGAATAAAGTAGTTAAGGCGCTGTTTTTTACGGATAGTCTTGTTTAACGCAGAAAAACTCGAAAGCAGATGCGGTTTAGTCCGATGTAAAGCGCCACCGTCGTTTCGTGACAGGAGGATAAAGCAGAAACAAATCACCGGAACAAAATACGAATAAAACTCAAAATGTCGTTTGACGTTTACCGTTAATACCTTCACCCTGGAAGAATTATATTTTAGCAAGTTCTTGCGAGAAAACGTCAACGCATCATTATAATACCTACCAACTCACCTATATATAAT
Source organism: Trididemnum nubilum (assembly GCA_963965965.1). NCBI lineage: Eukaryota > Metazoa > Chordata > Ascidiacea > Aplousobranchia > Didemnidae > Trididemnum > Trididemnum nubilum. The sequence continues at coordinate 31,810,263 of OZ014479.1, read as the reverse complement.
ACCAATTAATACCATTATTATATACCATCATTATATACCATATATTACATTTTAATACCATAATTGTATTAATACCATTATTTTATACCATTTAATACATTATTACCTATGTTAACTAACATCATTATAATACCATTTGTCAATACCTACCAACCAACAGAAGTCCATAAAACCTGGGACTTCTGAACTTGGTACCAGTAAGTTGGGTAACATCCCTGATCTGAATAGGCTACCCTAAGCTATAAAATCAGCAACAACCTTAAACATATCGCTTTTACTCAAATGACATGAACATAAATCCAGACTAGTTTACTTCAAACACTATTCATAACCTTGCAGGTACATAATTAGCGCTTTGACCGATCTATGTCGGCACGCACGCAAATGGCCAGTATCAGAGAAAACCAGAAGAGTGGGGCCTGCAGTGAAGCGTGACCAAGAAGAGAATAAAATGAGCAGAGGTGGAGTCCTCGAGGACGTCCTTGGCCTCGAGGACGTCCTCGAGGACAGATTTTGAAGTCCTTGGCCTTGGCCTCGAGGCCTCAAGTCCTCGAAAATTGGCCTGTCCTCGGCTCGAGGACAGCACTATTTTTTGGAAAGTTAAAATTTTGTGGAGCGGTTGAAAAATTTTTTGGAAAGCGTTTTTTCGTGGAGATTGCTTGAAAAATTTTTGTGAAGACCTTTTTTTTTTTTTTTTTTTTGGAGATCGCCTGAAAGATTTTTGTGAAGACCTTTTTTTTTTTTTTTGGAGATCGCCTGAAAAATGTTTGTGAAGACCTTTTTTTTTTTTTTTTCGGAGAGCACTTGCGCTTTGTGTCCTTGATCCTTGGCCTTGGCCTCGAGCATTCCTGTCCTTGGCCTCGAGAGTGTCTGTCCTCGGAAAGGCTGTCCTTGGCCTTGGCCTTGGCCTCGGATTTTTTTTGTGTCCTTGGCCTTGGCCTCGAGCCTTGTGTCCTCGACTCCACCTCTGAAAATGAGCGCATTTGCGGAGTTTCGGATCATCTGGTTTTATGTCATTGGTCTAACTTACGTCTTTCAAGCTTTGAGTCAGTTAGGACCTAGAAATACTGAATATTTCAATGTGACTGTAAGATATCAAAACACAAATGCTAGATTAGCATTAAGTTTGTCTTATCATAGTTAATGCTAACTTTCATATCCATTTCTTTAACGTTACTTTTTATATTCAAAGTGACTTGGCGAATGGAACATTCGCGGTATTTTTTTTCCTCAGCGAATGGAGACATTGCCTTTTTCATACATTTAGTTTAAATACGACATTTTGCCGAGTGTTAGATGTAAGCCGCGTAGTGTAACGATTACAGCGCTTAGTTCATAGCAATCGCACGCGGTTTCGACTCCCGCCGATAATGCAAATGCGTGTAATGCAGGAATGGGTAATAGAATAAACAAGGTTTTTTTGTTTTTTTTGCTTCAAAACCTTGCATTGCAGTTAGGGTTGGGGCAGCGATGCAAGTCTGAGGGATAGCAATTCCCTGCAGCAGCTATTCATAGCGCATGATCCATTCGCGAGGAAAAAAAATACCGCGAGTGTTCCATTCGCCAAGTCACTTCCTTTTATATTTGCATATTTTTTACTTTGCATGTTACCGGTATGTTTGATATTGTTATGTATCACATTCAGATTTTGTTATAGTGGTAGTACCTAGGCAACACAGCTTTGAAGCCAGAAGAAATATTGTAGGGATGGCCAGGCGCGTAGCCAGGATTTGGAAAAGGGGGGGGGGCTATTTTGAAAGAGTGAGAAGTTTGCAAACGACCTTGATCCGAATTTTCATTGATCTTGAATCAGTTTCACACGGTTTGTCCGAAAATTGATACGGAATTTCTCGGAAAGCTCGAAAATTCAATCGTTTTTTCCGCCCAAAATCAGGTGGTCTCCAAAAAAAAAAAAAAAATTTTGAGACTGATTTTTCGGCCGAAATCCGAAATTCAAAGGCTTTTTCCGCCCAAAATCAGGTGGTCTCCGAAAAAAAAAAAAAGGTCTTCACCAATTTTGAGACTGATTTTTCGGCCGGAATCCGAAACTCAAAGGTTTTTTCAGCCCAAAATCAGGTGGTCTCCAAAAAAAAAAAAGGTCTTCACCGATTTTGAGACTGATTTTTCCGCCCATAACGGAAATTCAAACGTTTGAGCAGGTGACACTGTGTCCGATTTGACCAAATACAGTATACTGTGTAGCTTGGGCTGACTGCTATAATGTAGACTACCAGTACTTTATCAACCATTTGCTATTCCAGATGTTATGCTTATTTCGATAAGCTACTCATGTTCTTCTAGTGTCTAAAATTGTTTTAATATTCAGATGCAACTCTTATAGTGTGTCATACGAATACAACTTTTAAATTGGGTGCTTTAATCACCGAACTCCTAGAAAGCCCATTCAAACTGACTTCAAGATTTATGATTTTTGCTTTTTACGCGGCACATCGCGAAAGTCACGTGATACTTCTAGATTTTGTCTGAGATAGCTCATATAAACCATATCGGACAAAATAAGTCAGACAAAAAGTTTTGTCCAACTTATTTTGCGCGTGTTTTTTGGTCCGACTTAGAGCACAATTTGTCCGATATATAAGTCGGAAATTTTCGACTTATTTTGCGCGTGTTTTTTGGTCCGACTTAGGGTACAATTTGTCCGATACATAAGTCGGATATTTCCGATATATATATCGGACAAATTGTGGTCTAAATAAGTGGAAAAAACATGCATCACGAAATCGTTTTTTTCCAAACGGCGAGTGGCGCGCCTTTCGGAAAAATTGATTTTGTCCGACTTATTTTGCGTGTGTTTTCTGGTCCGACTTAGAGCACAATTTGTCCAATATATAAGTCGGATATTTCCGATATATATATCGGACAAATTATGGTCTAAATAAGCTCAAAAAACATGGTTCACAAAACAAATAGTTTTTTTCCAAACGGCGCCCCATAGGCCTGGGCCCCTGGATCAATATTATTGTTGATTACTGTTGTACGCGTGTAGCCTACTGTTATAGGCAAAGATGCTAAAAGAAACTGAAACCGAAGAAACAATAGTCATTTTGTGACAGTTTTATCATTGGTAGCATTTCAATTGGGGGGCTCGGGCCCCCTGCCCCCCCCCTCCCCCTTGCTACGCCTATGATAACCACAGTATTTTGTGTTTGTATTTAAATACATTCGAAGAGTGTATTGCCCAAGTCTGCTTGGCTACCACATTATACGATTTTTCAAATAAGGAAAGGAAACGAATTGACAAGCCAAAAATTGAAAAATTATAGGCGTAGTCAAAAGGTCGGGGCAGGGGGCCTGCCTCCGCCCAATTGAAATGCCATCAATGATGAAAAGGATGACAACAAAACCTATTGTTTATTCAATTTCAGTTTCTTTCGGCATTTTCGCGTACAACAGTAATAATAACGATTATATTAATGCTGACGACCAACGGGACCGTAATTCCAATATTTGTCAATCAATTTAACAGAGGTGGAGTCCTCGAGGACGTCCTTGGCCTCGAGGACGTCCTCGAGGACACATTTTGAAGTCCTTGGCCTTGGCCTTGGCCTCGAAGGTCAAGTCCTTGGCCTTGGCCTTGGCCTCGAAGCCTCAAGTCCTCGAAAATCGGCCTGTCCTCGGCTCGAGGACAGCACTATTTTTTGGACGGTTGAAATTTCGTTGGAAAACGCCACAAACCTCGCAGAAAATTTGCGAACACCTTTTTTGTTTACCTCACTTAGAACATAGGCGTAGCCAAGGGGAGGGGGGCAGGGGGTCCGCCCCCTTCCCAATTGAAATTTCACCAATGACAAAATGTGACAAAAAAGCCTAATTTGTTTCAGTTTCTTTTTAGCATTTTTTGCTTACAACAGTATAACTAACAACAATATTGAAGACCAGGAGCTCAGGTTCCCTTCAATTCAATTTTTCCCAGCCAATTCAAACGTATAACCCGAAGAAAACAGAGAGTTTTTGTCCTAAAAGTTGCTATCTCAGGCCCACATCTAGCCTTTTTGTGAACGTAATGCATTAACCAGGGCTGGATTTACCATAATATGACGCAGTACCAGCAGTAGCGTAGCCATGGGGGAGGCGGGGACTATAGCCCCCCATTGGCCTGTCAACCAAAATACAGAATAAGGAAAATACCACGTTTTTAGCTCTTTTGAGACTGTTTTTTCGCTGGAATTGACTAAAAAGTTATTTAATGCATCATTTGAAACATATATTCAACGGGGGCTAATTGTCAAAAATTAAAGTTACAAATCAATGAAAACTTTGAAAAAATGCCCGAAAATTAACAATCAAATTTGATCGCTAATTTAAAAACGCCAAACCTGGGTTTTATCAACAAATATATCATCAACTCAGGAATATGGGGAGGGGGGCTATTCAGTGTTAGTTAATTACCAGTCACTTCTCTCAAATATCTTTCCATTAACCCTTCCCCCAATTATTTTTATAAAATATAGGCGAAATAGATTACTCCGAGTGAGTTTTATTGAATAATAGGATTTTTTGATTTACCAGCAGGTAAACAAGAGAACTGCAATGTTATCATCAGCCACTTCCCATATAGCCCATTAATGCAACTAGTTGAATCATGTTGGGTTGCCAATTTCTATGCCACGTTCTAAAAGCATTATTTTCTATTAAAATAGCTTTAAAATTAAGTTCATTTTGCAAAAAAATGCAAAATTTTCGAGCGCTGGGGGCTTCGCCCCCTAACCCCCATTGGCCTCTGGTGACTGGGGGCCCAGCCCCCACACCCCCAAACCAGCCCCCACAGTGCGAATTTCTGGCTACGAGCCTGAGTATCAGTTAGTGGCCCCGAGCTAAAATCGTAAGACTTTTTTTGGTCTTCACCTATATTTGGCAGAAAGATGTTAAGAAAATCTCCAAAGCGCCAGGGGCCTAGCGCGATGTAAATCAGGCCCGACAATAACATGGGTAGTTGAAGTTAACTATCTATTTTACCATTTTTCAATAACAATTCAGTAATTCACCTCCAACCTCGCCGGTTTTTACGCACAAAATACTTTTAAAAAAATTAGCAATGGAAAATGCTGATTGAACGAATCATTGAACTTCAATTGAGGGAGCCTGGGCCTCCTGGCCGAACATATACTCCTATAACTGGTTACTGTCATGACAAAACAAAAATCTCTAAGGAAAATCCTCGAGTGGATTATTATTTACTGCTAAAATGTTGCAAGAGACAATGCACATTATAATTAAGACAACGCACTCTAGCTGGACCAGATCACTTACACTTAAATTTAACTCCAAAATATAAGATGTTAAACATGTTTTAAACTTAAATTGCAAGTAAAAGGAGTATTAAACAATTTGATTTTTTCAATTGGCTTTCGAATGTCAAAACCTAGTGCTTTTAAATGGCTTTGAACATTTGCGAAATGTGATTCAATGGCATTAAAATAGCTTTTTTTTTCAAAAAATTACAAAAAATCGTCCAATGGAAACATCCCGTTTGTGATACCTTTGAGTTACACTAGCTTTCTTAACACGTTTCCAAAGTTAAATATTTGCGTTTTTGAACTATTAGTTTAAGCCCTCTCCCTTTGCAAAATCCTGGTTACGTGCTAACGGGCAGCGATATCAGATCTTCGATCCTACGATATGTTTGTCCCACAAAAACTTGCTCTGGAAAATTTTTGATGACGTCATTTCATTCGATTTGTGGTTTAGGCTTATCCCAATAAATTCTGGGTACGCCAACGAATTGGAGATCGCCTGAAAAAAATTTTTGAAGACTTTTTTTTTTTTAGAACACTTGCGCCTGTGTCCTTGGTCCTTGGCCTTGGCCTCGAGCATTCCTGTCCTTGGCCTCGAGAGGTTCTGTCCTCGGAAGGGCTGTCCTTGGCCTTGGCCTTGGCCTCGGATTTTTTTTGTGTCCTTGGCCTTGGCCTTGGCCTCGAGCCTTGTGTCCTCGACTCCACCTCTGCAATTTAAGTCGGGAGAAACTCAAGGTTTTTGTCCTAAAAGTCGCAGCCTCTGGCCTTCATCTAACCTTTTTCAGAACTTGCAATAATATTTATCGAAAAAACGCTAGGTTTTAAACGTGAATTATACGTAAAGGAAGGAGTAAACAATTTAATGTTTTCAATTAGCTTTCAAATCTTAAAAATTTATTTCTTTCAAATAGTTCTATAAACGTACAAAATGTGATTCAAACGGCATTAAAATAGCTATTTTAACCAAAAATTGCAAAAATTTTCAAAAAATGCCTATAGTAATGGGCGGCTGGGGGTCCCGCCCCTAGACCCCCGTCTGTGATAAAATAGTTTCTTCACCGAGCCTCCCCGATAAAATTTAACACATAAGAGTAGCAGTAGGAATAAATGCGCAGTGACCGTACCTCAATCACAGAGAACTGCATTAACCGGTTTATGACCAAAGACCTTTATTAACCGATTTAATGTAGTTCTATTAACCGGTTTAATGTAGTTCTCTGTGATTGAGGTAGAATAACAAATCTAAACTATACGTCATGATAAGAAAACAAACGTGGGAAATTCCCTATTATTTTTTCACGTTGTGCACAAGATTGCGCCATCGCCAGCAACTACCAGCACAAACAAGAGGAAGAAAGTTTTTGCAGCGTTTGTTGAAGTATGAAGTCATGAAGTGCAAGCAGATGACGAGTAGTGCAACACTTTGCTTTCTTGTATTAGCACGAAGATTTGTAAGCCCGCTGTTTGTACAGTAGTGTACGACCTTACGTGGATCAATTAAGTTAACCCATTCTTGATTTATTTGATTGTCTGAAAGAAAGACATCTGGCACAATTGAATTACTGATTGAGGTAGCTTTTTCTTTTGTTTTAGAACCACTCACAGTACAGTTGACCTTTTTTGTTTGTGACCTTTTTTGTTTGTGGTGATCAGATACTCGGACCAATCTGGCGTAACAGCCTAGAGCTATCACAGTATCAGTAGGTCTACTTCTCTTAGGTTGTTTGTTGTTGCGCCTTCTCTAATAAACTGAAATTCAGCATTGTAGACTGGTAGCCTAGGTCTACATTTATCATTATTTATTCAATATAGATTGTGTAATATATGTATCAGTTCCTATTAGAATGGAAAATTTTATAACACCACAAGGGAAACCAAAGAAAGAAAAGTGTCCTTATTCATCTGCAAACATACTGTCAAAAGCAACAATATGGTGAGAAATTTTTGTAATACTGTATTATTTGTCTATATACTTCAGTATCCTGGTATCTATAGTTGATCAGTAATGTGCTTGATTTCTAATTAAATTTCAGTTGTACAGTTTCACTCAGTGATTGCCATCAAGGCTAGGCGTGACCTAACCCTCTAAATTTTGACAGGGTAGGTTCTCAGCTTGTTAACCATGTGTTATCTGCTGTTTTTCATGGATCTGTGATGAGTGCAGACCAAAATTTGGCCGAAAATTGCACTAATTCCTGGAGAAAAACTTTTTTTGCTGTTGGTCTTTATCTAATTTCTGATGATAGGACAAAAACTACTGTAGTTCAAATTCCAGTGTAAACTTTTTGCTGGTCTTCACCTAATTTCAGGATAAAAACTAGTTCAAATTTTGGTGAAGATTTTTGGTCTTCACTAATTTTCTGGTGAAACTCTACCCAAATTTCTGCATAAACTAAGACTTTTTGGGTGTTGCTAAGAATAGCCTACCGTAAGCCATCCACTTTTTTGCAGAAGCTCTACGACCCATGTATGAGTGTGCAAACTCTCTCTCCAATCTACTGTAACCATTCTAAGCTATTTCCCAAAATCTAATCCTAATGAGTGCTTCAATTTAAGCTAGGCCTATTCCCCAAAATCTAATCTTATCGAGTGTTCTGATGAGAGGAGAGAGAGAGAGTGCGCACTCAGCTTTTGAAAAAAGCAGTTGCAGAGCTTGAAAAAAAGTGGATGGCTTGTAATTAATGACATCCGACTTTTCCTTAAAATTTTTAACAATGCTTTGGTTGGAATTTGACCTGGAGACTACCCACCTCTTTATTTAGGATGGCAACACTGGTTTCTGGTTTCACTATTATAACTAAGAACTTGAGCAGGCCTAGTAAGGCTACATTAATCTACTGTCAATATCAGATACTTGTGAGCCTTCTGATCTCTGATTATAGTGTTACAAAATTTCTTCAGTTGCCAGTGATTTTGTCACACGTAATTACTGTAAGTAACAGTTGGCATTCTGGAGGAAGAAAAGATAGAATAGGCCTATCTACAAACTGTATTTGGTATTGTACTATTGCATTACTAGATTTTAAGCATTAACTGAGAACAGTGCAGTCATTAAACTATTCTGCTATCCCCAGAGCTGTCTTGCCCTAACTCTCGCTTTGCAGCGAAATTAATGTGACAAAATTGCTTTGTGACAAGATCGCTGGTAACGATTTTTTCAGTTTCAGATTAAGTCATACACTTATCTAAGTCAGAAGTTATCACTGTATCATTAGCCTTGCCTACTTCTTTTCATAAAAGTTAACCTTCTAAATCATTATGTGTGTGTATACTCAACATCTAACAGTATTAATGTTACAAAACTGTTCAGTAGACACTAGACAATAGCACTACACTAGATTTTTAGAAGTTCTGTATTTTCATTTAAAGATATTACTTGCTTAATTAGAGCAGTTAAATGTAAAGCAAAGGTTTCATAACATTAGAACATAAATCAACAGAATTGTGTGTAGTACCTGTGTGGTATGTTGATAATATTATTGCATGTATTTTAGGTGGATGAATTCATATTTTCAAAAAGGATACAAAAAAAAGTTAACAGCTTCAGATTTATATTCTGAAGTTGATGATAATGATAAATCTTCTACAGTAACTAAAATACTTTCAAGGTATTTCATTTTTGTTTTGTTATCATAAAACAGAATTTTATTTTAGATGCTAGAGTTAATGCCTTATAATTTATTTACTCTCTGACTATTCTTGCTGTGCAATTTTATTCCAGAAGGTGGATTTGATTAATTACACTAATGAGACATTAAACAATGCAAAATATTGAAAGCAGTGGTGTAATTTCTGTCCATATCAACTAGCTGACCACAAACCAAATGACGCCGATTGGCTGAGAAGGGCAATCATTAAAATATTGCACTATCCCCAGAGCCATCTTGCCCAAACCCTCTCTTAATGACAAAATCACTGTGACGAAACCGTTGGTTTGCTGTCAGTTTGTTTGCAGTCAGTTTAGTGCGTCCAGGTAACTTGGCTCATCATTTCTGTATCTGTTATACTAAGTCGCGTACCACTTTTGTTTGGATTGTTCTATTTCTTTAATCTTAATAAAATAACTGGTTCTCAAATCTCAGTACAATTTATTGTAATTGTAATTGCATTTCATTCACCAAGTTGCCTTGGTCAAAACACAGTGAAGGGACCTTGCTGTCTTCAGGTTGAGCTGCCACCTGCCCCCCTGTCCACCATACAGGGTGGAGGCTTCACACTGTCCCATTTGATAGCTAAATGTCAAATAGGAAAGCTGTGAATACCAATTTTTATAGTCTTTGGTTTGACTTGATCAAAAATTGAACCAAAATCTATCGTTTCAGTAGCAGACGCTCTATCCACTTGACCATTGATCAGTTTATTTGTTGTACTCATATCATTTCATATGATCGGTTATTACTTGCATTATGTCTGAACTTTATGAAACTTTTTTTGAAATTAAACTTGCTATATTCCATATATAATCTCATGTCTGCATTACTTTTGGATAATTTGCACTTTTTTCATTTCAAGACTATTTCATGCTTTGTGGAATCGGCACCTGCTTAAGATTTTTCCATGATCCAATATTTAACTGCAGATTTCTTCGAATTCTTGTCCACTAAATTTGGTGCTTGTTTGAAGCCTTCAAGCAGAGATAACCATTGTAAAGTGTCTTATTTGTGGATGCAACAACATAACCAGGGTTGCGGTTGAACCCAAATCATATGCTCACAATCATCATAAAAACAACGCCTTGGGTATCTTGGCCATGCTGCCAACTTAAAGTTAGTGACCATAACGTCTTAACTTTATTTGTTTAATTGAACCAATCTTCAATATAAATATTCAACTTAGAACTTAGAAATCTTAGTTTGTGTTGAAAAGATCTTTCAAAATTTCAAAACTTTTGTTTGCGATAATAATGTTAATAACAGAAACTGGCACGAAGAATGCAAAAGTGCTGAGTTAAAAGGAAAAAAACCAAGCTTTGTGCATGCATTTTGGAAAACATATCGATGGGCATTTTTAGGAAATGGCATTTTATTACTGATCTCGGTGAGTAGATTATAGATCTCTGTGAGCTGTGGGTAGATTATATAGTTTTTGTGTAGGATGTGCAAGCCTAATTTAATCAAATGCAGTTCATTTTAACTAGTTAAAAATATGGCATTTACACAACAATCAAAGTAGAATATGGAAGTCATTGTTTTCAATTGATCTAGAAATTTGCTACATTTGCTTGACCTTACAATTTAAACTTATTTCTTCTGACAAAGTTTTCGAGTTAATTTTATCTAAGTGTGACTGGAAGAAGCTATCAAACCATCTGTTTAAAAATTTTTTAAAGTTTAAGTTAATGTAAAATTGGCATTAAAGCAATGAATGAAGTACCTGAGACTGATTAGTTTAATTTCAACTCAATTCTATTAAACCATGGGTTGGCACCCTACAGCTCGCCAAGCAATTTCATCCAGCCTGCGTACTTATATGCACATGTGGCCCACAAACTTTTTTTTGTTATGATTGAAATTCACCACCAACCCCGTTAAAGTGTACTGTACCTCATTTTCTGGTCGAAACCTTTTTTATTTTTGTTCCTTTTGGTCATCGCCATTGAATCAGCTGTAAAATGCCTAAATTTCATGCGAAGACGTTTTTTTTTTGGTCAGCGCCATTAAATCAGCTGCAAAATGTCTAATGTTCACCTGGAGACCTTTTTTTGTTTGGTTTGTTGGAATAGTGGTGGTCCGCTGGAACCTTGCCGGGTTTGGATGTGGCCCACCGAACGAAAACATTGCTGACTGCTGCATTAAACGAAAGATTTGGTTCAAATTCATGCATTCAGTAAATTACTGCTGTATTTTCAGTTTTAATTGGTTGTTCATAATATATGCAGTCAAAAATCATTAAGTTAGTTTGTTTTGACTTGAGTGTAGAGTTGATTAAGTTTGTTTAGGTCGTTTTTAAACAAAGCTTTTACTGTTAACAGTTAAGTGCTTTTGATCTGCTACCTTGCAAAAAACTATGCTATACAAATGAATATATACGTTGTGATTATTATTAACACACGCTTTTTAAAAATTTTTAGGAAAGCATAAGATCGGTTAGCCCATTTTTTCTCGGAGAGTTGACAAATTATTTTGTTGATCCCTCTGCATCACCAACTTGGTATCCTTACTTGTGTGCTACTTTTCTTACACTTTCTTCTCTCATCTACATTCTTTTGGATACCTGGTTGCTAATGACTTTCCAAATTTTGGGATGGAATGCTCGTAGCGCAGTAGTTGGATTGATGTATGAGAAAGTAAGTACTACACACTCTTGCTCCAGCAAAGGGCGCAGTAATTTGTTCTATAAACTATATAAGTTGGACTATGAAATTGGTATATAAACTAAAGATATGTTTGGAAGTAAATGTTATGCAGTGTTCAATAATTAAAAGACAATTATGTACTTGTAATAAAAGATGACTACGGCGGCTTTTTAATACAATGGAAAAAAAGATCATATAATTCTCTCTGTCCTGTTTTCAAGTTTACATAAAATAGGAAACGGAGAATTGCTTTGATGAAAATGTTTCATGTCTTCGAAGCATCTTTACGTCTGACTCTTGTCAAGATGAATCGTCAGAATGGAGATCGCAGGAAAAGTAGCCGCTATTTATGGGAAAAAGCTGATCCGTATGTGCTCGAAAAAGACCAATGAGAGAGCGTCATTAGTGTACAATCTTGAAGCCCTACACGAAGAAGCTGCAAGTGACAAAAAAGAATTCGTGTACAGCTTAAAGATTGTGCACTAATGATGCTTTCTCATTGTTTTTTTTTCAGCCAATCACAGCTTGACTTTTTCCTATAAATAGTCGCTTTTCTTCCTGCATTCTCCATTCTGATAATTGCTCTTGACAAGTATCAGACGAAAAGCTGCTTCGAAAACATGAACATTTTAAATAATCAAAATAGGTAATCTTGCTACATTGTTGCACTAAATTTTCCTTCTTTGTTTTCTTTCATTAAGTTTTGCACCAAATATGATCGATGATATAGTTAAGAGTTTACAAGCATTAAGTTCTATAATTAAAAGTTTTGTTATCTTTGAATGTAGTTTCATTTTTCAGACACTCAAGCTAAATCACAAAGCACGTTCTGAAACCACAGAAGGAAAAGTTATCAATTTATCTTCTACAGATGCTCTAAGATATGATACAGTATGTTGGTTTTGTGCACGTTGTAAGATGTAAATATGAAGTAGAATGGTAGGTAATGAATTTCTTTCCAAGATAGAAAGGCAGGAAAAACTAATCTTGTTTGGAGGTGGATGGTTCTATGAGAAAGGCTTTAGAAAATTTTTTTATTGAAATGCTAGAGTTGGCATTGTGGCCGAATGGGTAAAGGTATCGTTTTCACAACGACCCTGAGTGCATGATATGGGTTCAACGCGCACCCTGGTCACATTGCTGCGTCCTTGGATAAAATGCTTTACGATGATTATCCCTGCTTGGTGGCTTCATGCTAGCAGCAAATTTAATGGACAAGAATTTGAAGAATCCTATCCACAAGATCATTGGAAACTCTTACGCAGGTTCGAATTCTCACAAGCACGAAGTAGTCAATGCTATAAAAAATTAATAAGTGTACAGATCGTCCAATAGTCAGTGTCTTATGCTGTCTGGTGACAGGGCGGGGATATGCAATACAACTAAGCACACCACTGGACACAGCAAATACAGCAGTAAATTGAGTTGTGCTTTGCACCCAATTGAGTGAAATTTGCCTTGTGCATGGTTTTGCAAAATTATCTGTAAAACAATGCCTCTTCTTTTTTTTTTAAAGGTAGTACGTATTTCAACAACTTTTTTACATTTGTACATGTCTTGATAGCATCCAACAAAGTTTCACTTCCTGTAGCAATTGAGCTTTTTCAGAATTGGAATTATGCAGCCTGAGATGAAAGCAGATACCGTACCGGTACTGTAAGGTTTTCCATAAAATAAAGGTTTTCTCGGTATTTTTCAGGCGTTTATCGTTTTGCACAATATTTGGATTGCACCAGTGGAGGTAGCTGTCCTCACTTACGTTTTATGGTTGTACATTGGAAACTCAGCAATTGTTGCGATGTTTGTTTTGTTGTCGGTCATGGTCATTCAAACTTTAATTGGTAAAGTGTTTGGAAAACTAAGGTAAAGAAAATTTAAACCAAGTATGGTAGTAATTTATTTCGATATTTTATTAGTCGTGTGCACCAACGTCAATTAACTTGGACTCGAGGATTAGCAAGAACTAGGGGAAAAGTTTTAAATAAGTAGCCTCGCAAATTTCTGTTTGTAAAGTAATACAAGAATATTGTCTCTGAACTCGCAAACTCAGTTTAAATCAATCGAATAAGTTAGTTTATTGGAGCAGAAAATTGACTATCCGCGTATAAAGTTGATCCACTTTGGTGCGTACGACCCTGAAAGATATTCTTCGAGAAAATTTTCATGACATAAAAATATGCCCAACGGACCTTAGAATAATTGAATTGTTAAGTAGCACTTTGCTTTTGAAAACTATAAAAGCTCTTAAATAGACAGCACACCACTTTAGATAACGTTATTTCTGATTTTTCATTCGAGGGTTGTAATTTCTGATGCATAAATCGGTGTTGGCAACAACTTCGGCTGTGAATGTGGTGCCAAATAACACATTCCAGATTGCATTCTGTACCTTACCACTGTCGTATTTATATCCTGCCGAGACTAGATAATCTGATATCACTGGATAAGACCCCACTTACAAGGATGGCAGTACGGTACGTTCAAAATTTGCGCACTATGTACCTCGCACGTTAAACCATTCCGTATCAACGTACCTTTTTTAGTTCAGTTTCTGAAACGTACCGTACCCGTACATGGCAAACAAGGCGTACCGTACTTACGTACCGCACCGTACTGCCATCCTTTCTTTTAGCTACTCGGAACTTTACCTGACTTTGAAATCACTAGCCTATAAATCACCGATCTCAATTTACACGTTTAGCGTCGTCTTCAGCTGTCTTTTGCCTCTGCATACAAAAACCGGTGCAATGTGCGAAAAGTCTGGGATTTTTAAACTACTGCGTATTCAGCTAAAGTGTCGCACCTATTTCAGTTCAAATTTTTCTTCAGTATATTACATTAGGGTTGTCAAAATTTTGGTCATTTTTGAAAAGTCATGGATACTGGAGTTTTTCCCATCCGTATGACCTTAAAATAAAATTGCAAAAATTTTTTTTGAAATCATACATTATTTTGCTCCTCCTCATCGCTTTTAGAATTTAACTCTCCAAATCGCTATAATTAGGGAATTCCCCAAAGGTAAAATGCGTATTTTTGATTTAAAGCTTTGTTATTTAATGCCATGATGCAGAATTTGGTTGTATATGTGTGTATAAGCGATGTTAGTTGGACAGGGGTAGGTTGTAATGTTAACCCAGTTTGTGGATTCCCCGAATTTAAACAAAATTTTCAAAAATCAGCTAATTTAACTAAAAATCAAGGATGGCAGTACGGTACGTTAAGAATTTGCGTACTACGTACCTCGCACCTTGAACCGTATTAATGTGGTGCCAAACAACACACTCTTGATTATACAAGATGAGCCAAAAGTAGGTGGACAGTAAAAAAAAATTAGGTGTAACATAGTAATAGAAAACAGGTAAAATTAAAACAAATTTTAGTACTAAAATTGTAATTATATACCACAAATAGCATAATTGTAACAAAGTTAAAATGAACAATTGGATTAAAGTAGCTGAGGCATAAATCTATTCCATATGCCGTCTACCTACTTTTGGCTCACCCTGTATTCTGTAGCTTACCGCTGCCGTATTTATATCCTGCCGAGACGAGATAATCTGACATCACTGGATAAGACACCATCTAGCAATAATTGCTCGACTTTTACTGCACTACCAATTGATATGATCGAAACAACCACTACTCAAGCGAAAAACGATTAACAGAATATCTGCTCTATCGTTATTGATACTTTACGGTGCATTTTTAGATTTCAAATAGCCAAGATCACAGACGAAAGAGTTCAAAATACCAACGAATTAATCGCAGGAATGAGGATTGTCAAGATGTACTCATGGGAAAAATCTTTCAAAGAGCTGATTACCGTTTTACGAAAGTAAGTTAAAGCAGCTATCCGCACTGATTTACGTTCACTAAATAGATTGAAACTAGAAAATTCGATGTAGGTGTTTATTCAGACAGTGAATTAACAGATCTTTTTAGCCCAAACCCTCTAGAATTTCAGACGAAGATGTTCGATCATTTATCAAAATTTCAATATCAGACTAAAAAAATTCCCCATTGTCGTTTAATTGCAGAATGCAGAGGTGTTTACTAAAGCAACTTTGTTTTTTTTAGGAAAGAAATGCGACGGGTGTTATTGTCATCTCTACTTCAATCAGTTAATTACACCACTAATCATTCAACGAATCTCATTTTGTCGTTTGTGACCTTTTCCGCATTTTACGCTTTCCAAGGAGAATTGGATTTGCAAACAGTAAGTTTTAGGGTTTAGCTTGCACTCATGAGGACGCGATGCTACTACAAATATTTATTTAACCAACTTAAAGGCCTGTATAATTATTAATTATTTTATAATCTATGTTCGTTACATTACTTTTTGTTACATTCTTGCATAGTGATGTTTATGTTTATTACAGGTAATTGTGTCGTTGGGAATATTCATCATTCTACTGCTCGGAGCTGGTCTTTGCTTCCCTTGGTCTGTTCAGAATCTTTTTGAAACGTTAACTACGATTAAAAGAACTGAAGTATGACAGTGCAGTGTGAATATTTTTTTGAAAAAGTGTGGAACAAGCTAAACTAAAACAAATCTTAAGCTTAACTTCTTTCGAAGAGAAGTTGAAATAGAAGGAAGTGCTTGTTCCCGATTTGACTAGTCCGAAAATTGAACTTCGGACCTCCACTTCACTAACGATCTCTTCAAACACTTGACCCGCGGGTCCGTCATTTAGCGGTTAAATACTGGAATTTTGTTCATTAGATTAAATACTGGAATGTTCTTGTTTATATATTAGTTATTTTTATTATAACTAATTTCAATACCAAAGATATGCTGTTTTTTATTATTGCGATGAAGCCTTTTTTTTTGTCTTACATTTTTGATGGTTGTTTTTTCAGGAATTCCTTTCACTACCTGAATTAGAGGCTCCGAAAATAACCAACGAAGAAGAGCCTGGATTAAATTTGGTTGACTTCTCTGCGTCATGGACTGAGGTATAAGCTTAACAAGTTATCGCATGTTAGTACGTATTACTACCGTCAATCTTTCCCTTGGAAATTCATGAAGATTTTGTTTTTATTCTTCAAATTTTAACGCATCATACTTTTCGTTTCAGCTTTCATGCCTTTGCTCGAAAATATCTTGTTGTGTCATAAAATTGATTTTTTGAATGTAGCGTATAAATTGTTTGTGTGAACATTTTGATCATTCAGCTATTGTTTTTCGCACTTTGCAGGCATCGCCAACATTGCAAGATATTTCAATTGAAGCGAAAAATGGAGAATTGCTAATGTTGATAGGGCCTGTCGGGGCTGGAAAGGTGAATTATAGAAATTTACGTTTTACGTGGTGTTTGAATCTTTTTTAACTTGCTCGTGATACGATTTTAATGGAACACTACAAAATCATTTTCATTTTGACTTCGTTGTTATATATAGGTTTGTAGTTTTTACACCGTCAGTTCTTGTTTACAGTTGTCGTATTATGAAATGGACATTTAGACGATGACTTCATTTGAATTTTTAAAGTGCATCTTGTTCTAAGTTATGAATACTGATGGGCTTGTTATGAGGATGGTCATGATTGTGCCGCGCAAGGCAGCAAAATTTGGGATGCATCGTAGTCATTATTTTATGGTTGGAATCGGACTACGCTCTTGTTGCATTTTACGTAAATTTAATCCAAAATTACAAGTATATTGTAATAAACATTACTTCTGAGAAATCGACCTGTACTTGCTAAACCGTTGCTAATTTATATGTAACATTGCACTTGTAGCATTAAACCGCGAGGAAAAGTTGAAAAGGGCTCTGAAGAGAGAGAGTCAAAGAGAACGCAAAACCGTCCGAAATTTGTAAAAACTCCTGCTCGCCTAATCGCGTGATTTGTGCACAAAAACGCCATTTGTTTTCCATGTAATAGCATTGATACCATTGTTTAGTCGTCTGTACTCAGCGCCATTCTGGGTGAACTGCCTGCGCACTCTGGCAAGATTCATGTTGGTGGAAAGTTAGCTTATAGCAGTCAAATCCCTTGGCTATTTTCCGACACCGTTCGAAACAACATCTTGTTCGGCGAAGAATTTAACCTACATCGCTACCAAAAAGTTGTGAAAGCGTGTGCTTTAGGCAAGGTAAACTGTTGTATGTTTTCTTTGGCTTTCACAGATTTTAAAGTTGTTGTGTTGCTGGTTGCAGAAAACGAATCACAATATGCACAACTACAAGTGATAGATTTGTTGAGCTTTTTTGGCTCATTTCAGCTTGTTTATCAACTCTTTTAGGGAAATGACTTGTTGATTGAACTCGATTTGCGGTCTACAATGCATGGGTTTAGTTTGCTTTTTTGTTTCAAGGGAGTATGTAATACTAATATCATAACTTTGAGTTTGGTATTTTAACCAGTGTATGAAATTTAATTCGTACGTATTACTACGAACTAGGTTCATTTTTTTGCTCAGATTTTTCTATTTTATGTCCGAATTTTTCAATTTCAAAAAACTTCTGATCCTTTTTGCAATTTCGCACAATTTTAGGGTTGTATGCAAAAACGTGTGCAGAATTTTTCAAAAATTTTTTCGATCATAGTGACTAAAATCGTGATTTTTTGTGGTCATTCACTAAAAAATTTTTTTCCATTACAAAAAAACTTGTTTCAAAGATGTATTGCGATTATGATTTTCACTACTAAAGCTCTCTTCTCGACGCACGTTGTGGGTTTGATTTTTCAGGACTTTACGATTTTTCCTGCCGGGGACCAAACTCTGGTCGGGGAACGAGGGATCACCCTGAGTGGGGGGCAGAAAGCCAGGGTTAGTTTAGCGCGAATGGCTTACCGGTCTGACACAGACGTTGTTGTAATGGACGATCCATTAAGCGCTGTAGATCCTTCTGTGGCGGATCATTTGTTCGAGAAATGCATTTGTGGTCTGCTGAAAAAAAAGGTAAGAATTTCTATAACCAGCCTCTTGTTTTAGGATATTGGAATTAGTTGCTTTCAGATTAATGTATATTGTAATATTGTATATATCTGCTAGAACAACCGTAACCGCTTTGGATCCGCAGTTTTTGGCTCGACTACTTTCGCCAAAGGAAGTTTTGACGTGAAAATTATGTCTGCTAATTGTGATATTAAATGGTTGTTGCATAGAATTGCTTTAATATAGTTTATTACTAGTACTTATACCATATTTTCATCGGGATTTGTTTTTTTCTTTACAAGTTTGGTTTGAAAGTGATTTCTGGCCTTTGATGTTTAAATCATCTTTAACGCGCACACCACTCTACGCAGATAGTTTTAATTAACGAGATTAAAATGTGATTTTTAATTAGTGCAATACATCTTCGCAATACCTTAACCTCATTCGTTTGCTAGTATGCGGTACCCTGACCGGGACTAATAAGCGCCAGGACTATTATGCACTGGGACTTCTGGGCGCCAGAGCAAAAAAAAAGGAATTCCAAAATTTCTTTCAAAAATTTCATTTCTTTTATTGTATTTCTCTCAAGCAAAATTTCTTTCCACTGCATGTTCGCAAACTTTTATTTTCTTAGCCCGCAGTCTGAAATTCAGTGACGCATTGGCACAAGTTGCTTGTCGTAAACCTCAATATCGTAAACCGTGCGGTACCTACAAGGCGATAACATGAACTTACGGAAATCTTGTTACGTTTTTGATTACGGAAAAGCACATACCATGCTGAACCTCTAGCTCTTGCTGGTGTATTTTTATGCTATCTGAGTTGAAAAATTGTTATTTTGCAGGTCAGAATTTTGGTCACTCACCAACTTCAGTTTCTTGAAAAAGCCGACAAAATCATTATTTTAAAGGAGGTATTTTTAACCAGTTTTTTTAGATAAGAATTATGCTCTGAAAAATGCTGTTCTCACTTATCACATAGTCAATTCTATTTCAGTTTTTGTTTTAAATCTTTTGATAATATTTGAAGATTTTCCAGCTGATGGGCTTCCTCTGAATATTTGCACGCGTTTCATTTGGAATAAAATAGTGAAGCAGCGGGTCGCAGGAGGCGACCCATGGGTACCCACAACGGTGGCCGCCTGTGTCGTGATAGGTTGCCCATGCGCACTTTGTGAGTGTGTGAATATGGCCACTTTCACTACCGGGCTATTTATCCCAGCTGAGGTTCTTTGATTTACCATATTTGCTGTTCCATCTCACAGGAAAGAGCTTACTAACTCCAACCAACCTTAACGGATCAATTGTTATTGTTATTATATGTTAATTTACCAAGTTGCTTTGGCCAGGAGACAGCGAAGGAACTTTTCGGTCTTCGAGTCAAGCTGCCACCTGTTTACCACACACGGTGGAGCCTTTATACTGTCCCTTTTATTGCTGAACGTTGCTGGACGCTCTGTCCACTCGACCGGTTCAATGGTTCGGTTCCCAGTTCGGTCCAACCAAATACAATGAAAATTTGATATACACAGCTTTCCTTCTTGACGTTCAGCAATAAAAATGACAGTGTGAAGCTTTCATCGTAAGGCCACTTCGCTGTCTCGTAGCCTAGGCAACTTTGTCAATAAAATATCCAGTTGGTCGAGCGATAATGCGTTCGTCGCGGTAGGTTCGAGGTTCAAATCTCGGGCCGGTGAAATCGGACACAGTGTTGCCAACGGCTCGCCACCGCTACGACATTTCTTCGAACGGAGCTGTGTTGCCTGGGCGCAATGACGCGGAGATGGGTCCCGCCAACTCGTTACACGCTTCGACGTAATACAGCGAGTATAATGAAAGATTTGATTTGATTAATTAGATTCCATACAGTAGTGGCTCTTTTCTTTGGTTGAATTGCTACCAACATTGTAAGCATTAACTTTATTCTTTCAGGGGCGCGTGGATGACTGTGGCACTTACAAAGAACTGTTGAGCAAGGGGACCGACTTTGCATCTTTAATAAAAGTGGAAAAGGAGGAGAATAACGATGAATGCAATGATTGCCATTCTGCTGAAAGTAATGGCTACCTTCAGAGAAGTTTTAGTAACACAGGTTTGTTTTGTATTATTAGTTCATTTGTCCATAATGTCATACTTAGAACTTGGCAAGAAATATGATTTGTAAGCAAATGACCTCGCAATTTTAGCTATAGCTACAATTAGCGCCTGTTGTGTTTGTAGATAGCCACCTAAGTGGTTACGAACTGGAAAACGAAGACAAGAGTGAGCATGAAAATGGAGGCGAGGTATATCCTCTTTTAAGTATATTTATTAAGTATTATTATTTTTTATTTCAAGATAAACTCAATTCGTTAGAAGAGGCTTCGCTGTTTTTTTTTAAAACGATATACAAAGTTTTTCATATATTGAAGTGTTAAATGATGGTCGATATCAAAGTGAATTTACCGGAATGACGAAATTAGATTAACTTTTATGTTGATAAAAAATTTGCTGAAAAGATAATTATAGAACAAAGTGACATTTTTACCCGTACAAACTTTGCATTTCAAAAAAAATAGGCTAGTAGTTTTAGGCTACGCAGGTTCCTCTTAGCAACTAGACGACATCCAATCAAGAGGAAGATTTTTGTGGGCAAGTAACTAAAAAAAATTTAGGGCGAACTGGACCATTCGGTGTTAATAAAACAACCGAAACAGAAACTCTATGCTGAAAACAACCAACAACACATAAATGGAGACAACCCGAGTTCGATTCGTTGGAAGGTGTACCGCCATTATTTCGGCGTTCACACCCACTGGTTCATTATTCTGTTGCTGATTGTTGTGGTGATTGGAAGCCATTCTCTTTTTATTCTTTGTGATTGGTGGTTGGCGCGTTGGTAAGTTGTTAAATCTGAAATAATTAAAAAACTGCCTCTTTCGTTATGTTCGTTGTATTACCCCGAAGCGTGTAACTAGTTGCCAGGGCCCATTTCCTCGTCATTGTGCCTGCGGGCAACACAGCTTCTTTCGAAGGAATGTCGCAACGGTGGCGAGCCGTTGGCAACACTGTGTTCCTTTTGACCGGCCCGAGATTTGAACCTCAAACCTCCTGCTTCTCAGACGAACGCGTTACCGCTCGACCAACTAGTTGGTAGTTAAAAAAAATTGTAACACATGGGGTGGTAGTTACCGGAAATTTATTAATAATGGGAAATTTAAAAGTAAAGCCGATTTGCTTATGATTCTGAAATTCTGCTATCCGCACACGACCAGTTTTTTTTCGTGATCGTTTTCTCAACTTTCACTTGTTCATGTTAAAAGAATTTCGTTGATGTTAAATCAGTTTTCGGGGCTTTGTTCTGGCCGCATTTTAAAGGATTCCTTATCTTAGGATAGTTGTTGAAATTGCAATATTGGGATGAATTAATAGAAAGCGTTAATTAAAGTGCGATATTTTACTAAGAATTATGACTAAGTTGTTAAATTGTATCTTGATAATTAGACTGGCAGCTTGCTCTGAAAGAAAATCTTGGTCTAAAATTTTTTGGCTCTTCAATAACTTTTTGATTCACTAGGGCTCTGGCTTCCGGCGAATACTCGGATAGAATAAAGAAACAAAACCTTTCCTCTGTTTATCCGACTTCGACATCACCTGACAATGCGACTTCATCTCTTCACGTTTCATCAATTCCTTCAATGGAAGAACCTTTTGATCACCAATATTATCTGTACATATACGCAGGTAAGCGTACTTATCTGCTAATCAAAATATTAGTCGTGATGGTAAACCTGCTATTTCGCAGTTTTTTAAGTTGTGACTGACGCTAACATCTCCGCCTGTGGTAAGTACTCTTTGGTACCCCGACGTCCCGCGGGTTTGTTATCGAGAGATTAGGTTTTTGGTTCTACCGCCCACCCAATATCATATACTCCTCCAACATTCCAAATATAATTGATTTTGTGTGATAGCATAAAACAAACCAGCGCACAATCTCTTTACTACGGTTTTGGCTGTGCTGTAAAGTAAGAATATGCGAAAGTTTGTCATTGTTTGTGCAGAATTTTGATATGTCAAAACTACCTCCACTAGAAACAACCACAAACACTAGGCTGGAACAACCTCCAACCCTGCAGCCGCTAGCAGTTCGAGTCAATGAGAGTCAACGTCTCGAAACATCGTTTTCCAGTTTTGTGTTTGAAAAGAATAGGTTGGCGCTTTTTATTTTTTCGTAACTTTGATTGTTTTGCAGCTTTGACCTTGGCGTATTTGGTGGCGATGTACACGCGATCAGCCATTCATTTCTACATGTGTGTGCGTTCTAGTATAAATCTCCACGCAAAGATGCTCGCTTCTATCCTCAAAGCAAGAATAAGATTTTTCGATACAAACCCGATAGGTAATTCGAAACAAAACGGTCAAGTGCAAATTTTCGTTAACGTATCTGTCTCGCTTTTACACTGTTTAGTGTTCACCGTTGTAGCTGCTGATTTTGCTGCCTCCTATAAATGACTAACGAAAACCAACCAGAATTGCATTGCTTTGTGGCCTCTTCGTACTTGGCTTCGTCCTGATTACTGCTTTCGCAACTCCCTCCCCCCAAGCAACAGTTCCTACGATAGACATACTACACTATGGTGATGTCGTGCTGTTAGGTTTAACATAATACAATGCTTTTTCTAATTTTGGCCCCCCCCCAAAAAAACGAATACTCTTGGATGCGAGTTGGTGCGTCAGTTGAGCGAAAAAATGCTCTGTACATTTGTTTCAAAAAAAACGTTAAATGTTCAATATTTTGCGTCGCACAACGAAATCGAAAATAAAACTGCATTGATCTTTTTGTATTTAGGGGCTGTATTGAATCGATTTTCGAAAGATATGAATCAAGTGGATGAAATGCTGCCCCTTGTCCTGCTTGATGTTTTCTTTGTAAGTTTTGTAAATACTCCACACACACAAATGCTTCTGAAATTGTCTCAATTTGAAAAATAGGTAAACATTACAGCAGGGTCCACGACAACTGACCGCCGCAAACTGATCGCCAACTAATTCTAACCCTAACGTCGGCGGTCAGTTGAATTGGTTGAAGTGTGGATGCGTTAGTTGCAGAAGTGATGAAGAGCTTTAAACTATAAACGCACAAAATGTGATTTAAAGTCACTAGTTACTATCGACGACTTTTAAGTAATTTTGTATTAGTTAAAATTGCAAGCAAAACTCAAATTAAATTTTTCATTATACTAGCTGTATTACGCCGCAGCGTTTAACGAGTTGGCGGGGCCCATCTTCGCTTCATTGCGCCTGTGGGCAACATAGCTCCATTCGAAGAAATGTCGTAGCGGTGGCGAGCTGTTGGCAACACTGCGTCCGATTTGACCGGTTTTAGATTTGAACGTCGGACCTCCTGCTCCAGAGACAAACGTGTTACCGCTCGACCAACTGGCCGGTTGCAGGCAAAAAAATACCCAGTAATTTTGATTGTTTAGAATGCCGGTATTGTTTTATCAATCGTTATCTTCGTCATCACTATCAATTATTTCGTCATCATCATCGTCATTCCGTTGGTTGTATACGTCATTTTGGTCCGAAAGTATTTTGTTGCAACTTCAAGAGAAATAAAACGAATCGAAGGCCAAGGTAAAGTTGTACTAACATTTACCAATCATCACAAGCGAATTCGAGATTCTTTGTCTGAATTGACGTATTTTTGCTCCATTATAAATGTAGTTAATCGTTTGTTGGTTGTGGGTTAGTCAAAGGCTGAATTCATTCATGCTTGCATATAAACCAGGCGCTCTGCGTCTGTCTGATCACTCCAAGGTTGATACCTTTCTTGGCTAGGTCACTATAGCTGTTCGACTACTTTGCCGTAATGGGAAATAAGCGTCAAATGTTTTTCTCTTTCCAACGAAATAAAACCTTGGTAGAAAAAGTTGAATATTATCTTATTATTCTTGAAGCGTTAATCTTCACATTTTTGAGAAATGTTAAATTGCAATTTAACATAAATCTGTGATTGTATTTTATTGGAAACCGTGATCAACCAACAAATAGATAAAGAAAATTGTTGCGTTCAAAAATTAGTATCTGGTAAAAATGGAGACGGCTCGATGTTCGCAATTTCTTACCGATGGTCGGGCTACCAATCGTATTAAACCACAATTTATCATGTAACTGAAATTACATTTTTTTTTATCCTGCAGATCGTAGTCCTGTCTTCAGTCATCTTTCGGCGACTCTCCAGGGTTTAGTGACTATACGAACATTCCAAGTTCAGAAAGCATTTACTCAGATATATCACAAGCTTCAAGATACCCATGGTAGTAAGTAAAAACAGTTAGTGATGTTCTGAAACCATGTAGTGAGTAGAACCAAGTAATAAGTGAACGATCATTATTGCCAAGAAATAAATATGTTGTAAAACTCTGTAACGAAGATATCAGTGGTCATGCAGCTTGTGAAGTGTGAAATGTATTTAGTAGATTCTCTGAAACTGTGCTGCATTTGTGTCTTTTTGCTCAATGGTTAAGTAGTACTTCGAAAAAAATCCTAATGTCAGTGTGTGGTTTTATGTAAGGACATACCGTGCCAACAGCACTGTTACCGATCAAGTGGATGAAAACAGTGGACTGGTTCAATTCTTAGTAGGTTCGAACCAATGACTTAAAAGTTAATATTCGCAAATCCTCGCTTAACGTTCAGCATTTAAAGGCTTAAAGCGACGCCTCCACCGTGTGTGTTAGACAGTTGGAGGCTTTACTCGGAATTAGACCGCAAGGATCCTTCGCCTTCTTCTGACCGAGACACGTTTAAAAATCTGTGTATATCGGCCAGAAGACCAACGTAGGTGGCAGCAAACTTAAAACAACTATTTTATTTCAGTTGCTTGGTCTGCCTATTTCTTCGCTAACAGATGGGTTGCCTATCGTTTGGACTTGGCGACCTCCATTTTCATCGGAGCTTGCGCTTTTCTCAGCGTTGTGTTGGTAGCGATTTTACCCGATGATTGGCCGATTAATGCTGGAAATTTGGATCTGACCCTGACCTATTCCTCTCAACTCCTTATTTGGTTTCAATGGGGAATAAGGCAAAGTGCCATAGCTGAGAACATTGTATGAACTTTATTGATTTTTTATACATAGAACGCAGGTAGATGACATATTTAGTAAATGTTTTCTCCGATAAATTTTTCTTTCATGCCTGGCAATTGCAGTACACTTTGATATTTCTCAAAAGTTTAGTTAAGCGCTAAAACTATATTTACCGATTAATATTCTCCCCCCCCCACCTCCCAAAGAAAAATAAATGAAATAGATTGCGTCACTAAATAAACATTTCAGGAAAATTCGTTTACCTGTATTATTGGTACAATTGACTCTACACTGGTTTGTATCATATCATCGAGAAAAAGACGTGATAGTATTGTCAGCAGAAGCTTGATTTATTTAGCCCAAACTTTTCACCGTTTTGGTTTTTAAGATGACGTCAGTTGAAAGAATCCACGAGTACCATAATGTACCTGAGGAAACAAATGTGAAGAAAAAGGGCAAAAAACTTCCTGTAAGGTGGCCACACGAAGGCGCTATTTCTTTTTCCAAGATGTCGTACGCTTATTTTCGTGACGGCCCTGTCATTTTGAATAACATTGATCTAGAAATCCGGCCAAGCGAAAAAGTAAGTTTGCAAAAGTATAACCCCATCCCGCTGTGTACTTGGCGAACGTTGAGTACTACCTTCAGTTGGGTTCTAACTGCTCGAAGCATCATTGCGTTGTTGAATGAAATGAGATAAAGCGTTGCCAAAATCAAGTACAGTCTTGTCACGTGTAATTTTTAAACAGACAACACTACAGCGTTTATGGAAAAAAGTAATGCTCATGTACCATTGTACCAGTGTTTTGCGTGTCATCACTTGAGAATGTTATTTCTCTACTTGCCCATTATAACAACAAAAAATAATATGATCATTTCGGCTGCCGACATAGGATCTTCATCATACATCTAATTGAAGTAGTCAATGGTCAAGAAAATTACTTTGTATACGAGGTTCGAACCCAGTTCTCAACAGGTGTATGCGCATAACAGAGTCTTCAGAATTAGTTATAGATCACAATAATTCATCTTCGGGGCAAATATTAAGTAACTCTCCTTATTCGGAAAATGGGCCATTGAGTAAGAGACGAAAAATATGAGTTACCTTTTATCGAAACATATTCTATGTGGTTTATGCTGTGTCCTGGAGGTAGCCAAGCCTTTTAAGTTTTAACCACGCGCAATGGTGGCTCTGGGCTGCATTTTCTAACGCTTATCGTTAATAAAGGAAGCTTTAAATACTCGAGTTTTGTTCGACCTTACTGAGAATCAAACTAGAGTCTTCTGCTTCAGTTGCAGACGCTCTTTTTCTGGATTACCGATTGGTAAACAGAAACTGCAATGCAGGTCGTTTACAGCTGGTTGTTTAGCTTGGAATTGTTGGTCGAACTGGGGCGGGAAAAAGTTCGATTGTTGCATCGATATTTCGGATGTCGGATGAAATTTCTGGTTCGATCAAAATCGATGGATTGGATGCAAGTGAAGTGGATTTGATGAAGTGGAGGAGTGTATTGACTATCATACCACAGGTAGAAAGGCAATGCATTTGACTGGGTTTTTCAAATGCCGAATACAGATTAATTATATGGTGGGATGATGTAGTTACTCTTGCCATCTTGCTACTTTTGCAAATAGTTTGAGCGACCTGAACTGGTCGAATTAGTGTTAATCGTTTCTCAGCGATAGACTGTGACCTCAAACTCTTTCAACCTGGTTGTAAATTGCATATTTTGTTGTTAACACTAGATTTATTAACTTTCGTTTACCATTTAGCTTTGCTAGTTTGTCCCAAATGAAGTTAAATAGTTCGTATGACATATTGCAATTTTCGAACTATTTACACACTCTCTACACTGTTTGAATATCCATTTTTTGTTCTTTCCTCTGTAGGATCCTGTTCTCTTCGCAGGAACAATGAGACACAACCTGGATCCTTTTTCATCCTACACTGACAACCAGCTGTGGGATGCTCTAGAAAAGGTAAGATTAAACAAAAAACATCTTTGAATACTCTTTGTTTAGGATTTTACACTGTATTTCGCATCCTTCAGGTCTTATATAAGCCTAAAAGGTTAGACTTGAAATAGTTTAGTCACGGGCTTCCGCAGATGTGTTTTTTATTTACTTTATTTTGCGACATTTTAATCAAAATTTAGAAATGCCAGACTTAAGCTTTCAAAGCCAATTTACAACGCGTTTGGTGCCATTTAGCATGTGGTATTTGTTAGCTTCGTCAATGTTTGATTGTTTATTATTAGTTTTTGCGTGTAATGATTTGTAAAAGGACGTATCTGTAAACAAACATACCTGAATATCTCGGTTATACAGTAGTGTTATTCGGTATGGACTTTTCCTCAATGGAGTCATTTGATCATAACGATTGTGCGATTCTTTAATTTAAATACCTTTGTATTTAGGTTCACTTGAAGCCTGTTGTGGAAGAATTTTCTTTGAAGTTGGAAACGAAACTGGCTGAATCCGGTTCAAACCTGAGTGTCGGCCAGCGTCACTGGTTTGTCTCGCTAGAGCGATTTTACGAGACAACAAAATTTTGATTATAGATGAAGCAACAGCAAATGTAGATAGCAGGTTAGCTAGATGTTTTGTTCGTTTGAAAGAACCATCTTCCAAATCATTACGAGATTCTTTTTTCAGAAGTAGGATGTTCAATTCGATTGCTTAGATACAATTCATCATTGTAATTGTAATCATATTTTGTTCACCAAGTTGCCCTGGCCAGGAGACCGCGAATTGGGTCTTTGGGTCTTCGAAGATCTTTGGGTCTTCGAGTCAAACTGTCACTTGTCTCTACACACGGTGGAGGCCTTTTAGTGTCCGTTTATTTGCTGAACGTCAAGCAGGGAAGTGGTAAATACCTATTTTTATAGTCAATGGTTTGGCCCGATTGAGAATCAAACCCGAGTTTACCGTTTTCGTTAAATGGTGACGGATGAAAAATATGAAATGCTAAATTCTATATAATAAAGTTATCATACGTCATCAATCTGGTGATGTTTTTAGTCAATGGCTAATTTGGGCCAAATTTTCCCGATTTATCTCCTGACAAAAGTGCGGATTTATGAGTGACCATTAGTTTATCAATTTGATTTAACCATAGCAACCTAGGTTCCAGCGGCTTTAGTTGCTATGGATTTTCTCCACCATAAACCTTTATTTAATTAATTTCAGAACCGATCGTTTGATTCAAGAAGCTATTCGCAAAGAATTTCAACACTGTACAGTTTTAACGATTGCTCATAGACTTGATACGATCATTGATTCTGATCGCATATTGGTACGTTTTTGTGTTGGCTAAGCTTTGGTTTGTAAAAAAGGATCCATCGTAGCACATGCTGTCCACTGTCATTTTTTTTTTTCATTTTCATTTCCATTTTTTTTTACCTCCGTTATCTTTTTTCATTTTTTCAACAATTTTCTTTTTATTTCAGCTATTTTTGCGTTTATCACGTTTTTGTGAAGAACGTCCACTTCATGAATCGAAAACCACTGTTTGTTATTTATTATTTTTATTTTGGGGGATTAAATAATAGCTTAGCTTTGTGTAAGGAAAATGAGAAAAGCTATAAGTAGCAATATCGGTAACTTTTTTTAATTGTTATCATAGTTATGTTTTGACAAAGGCAACACCTCTAAAAGTATCTTCGTTTTTAATGCAGATGAATTAATTAGGTTAAAACTTGTGATTTTTTTTTATTTTATGATTTACCCGCTAGTAATACAAAGGCTGAAATTTTACCATTAGCCACCGCTCTCGTAGCCCAATTACGCAGCCAGTTTACTCATATTTTCACTCTGCTAGTTTCAATGCCGCCCTTTAAAAGCATTAATTTTCGCTGAAATATGCTTAAAATTAAGTTAATTTTGCAAAAAATTGCAAAATCTTCGAGCGCTGGGAGCTCCACCCCGAGACCCCCTTGCCTGCGGCGGCTGGGGGCAATTCTGCCCTCAGACCCAAAACTAACAGCCAGTATATAAAAATTTGAAGTAACACATGGAGACAGAATGGACCTAAAGCTATTAAACTAAAGGTGAAATTCGTACAAAAACGTTTACAAAAATATTATACAGTATCTTGAACAGACACCTCCCTTCAAAAATTTCTGGATCCGCTCCTGAACTGTATTCTTTTACTGAGTCAATTTTCAATCTAATGGATGATAAGTTACAAGAGCTTGAAGTAGCTTCCAAGTTTTTAATGCCAAATGTCGCTATGACGGTATTCCTCGTAAATCTTTGTACGAGTTTAAACGGTTAACTTGCAGAAAGATAACCCCCAACTACTGGTCAGCAAAATGGTTCTATTAAAGGGAGTTCTTTCAACCAAAATCATGATAGAGTTGGTAATATATGAAGTATTTTTCATTGTGGAATGTACAAAAAGTATTACAAAGGCTGTAGAACTACGTTACCTGCTTTGTGCTACAAAAGGCAACTTGAGTTACTTCTACCAAGCTGCAAGAATTGTAAGCTTTTGTGCGGAATGTTGAATTAATGTGGCATAATAGATGACTTTTTCGATCATGGAACAGGTAAAAATTTATTTGTTTGGTTTCAGTTATTTCATATTGTTACGTTAATAATCATTAACGTTTTTTTGTGGCATATTCTTTGCTTTTAACTGCAATTATATCATACACTACTCCAGCTGAAATGCTGAAATTTTTTGCGAAAGCCATTTAAGAGTAAAAAATGTTTAAAGAGATACTGCTCAATATCGGTTTATTGAAGAAATGAGAACTACTTGAGGTAAAAAAGAGTTGCCCCAAACTATTTTCCACGATTCTCTTTATTGGCGAAAATTAGTTTTAATCCATTTAACTCCTCCATTGGCAACCCTGCATTTTGCAGTTTTGTGACATTGCAAAAGCACAACTTGCCAAAAAATTCTTGCAGATTAAGAAATGCGATTACCAATTGGTAGCAGTGAGTAGCCTGTAAGCCACTAGGTACTAGGGCGTAAGTGTTGTAGTAGGCGGGGTCCTATAATGCAATAACTCAGTTTAGCACTAAAATAGCGATGATATAAGCCATCGAGCGCATAAATTCACTAAAGTTTATATTTCTGCGTGTGAGAGTATAAACTTTGGTCACGCTGAAGTACAAACTTTTATCAATTTTCTATAGCTGAAGTAATGTTACATCATCGTTGTTTCAATTCTAAACTAAGTTATCCCATTCTAGGACCCCGCCTACTACAATACTTATGCCTAGTGGCTACAAGCCTGTAACCAAATCTGAGCCCACATGACAGAAATTTCCTCGTTCGCTTTAATGAACGAGTTTTTTTTAAGAGGCCCTACCGAACGAAATACTCGCTAAACGTAAGAGGTCATTTTTGCCCGTGTATGTAAAGCCTTGCGAAATCTATTTGCGTGATTCTTTCTTCTTAAGTTGCTTAGAGCGATTGCGGAAAGCAGTTCGAGTAAAAAAACGTCAACTTAAAGAGGATCTTGAAGCACTCTTTAAGCGTGCGAGAAATCTTTTTGGTTCAAAAATTTAATGGCGAAATGTTAAAAGCTTCAAACTAAAGCGAATTTTTGCTGAAAATTAATTAAAATCGTCACCATGTTTGCTATTAGACTGCTAAAAAAAAGCGAATTGCATTGAAAACCATGTGCTGTTTCGACTGATGAAGAAATGTTGAGTAGTGCCAGTTGACAAAAG
Organism: Trididemnum nubilum; assembly: GCA_963965965.1. Taxonomy (NCBI): domain Eukaryota; kingdom Metazoa; phylum Chordata; class Ascidiacea; order Aplousobranchia; family Didemnidae; genus Trididemnum; species Trididemnum nubilum. Next base: position 31,779,078 of record OZ014479.1, on the reverse strand, counting down.
TAGCAATACACTCCTTTTGTAAGAACGATTTACACTCCTTTTGTAACTCCTTTTGTAAGAACAATTTTCTACAACACTAGGCTTATTTTTGCTCAAAATTTAAGAACAAATTAAAAACAATGCGAGCCTCGGCAGCAAAATTAACCAAAACCAAAGAAAAAAAATTCAAACGAATCAAAGAAACTAGAATTTGTGCTGATTCAAAACGATACAATTTCAGTGATTTTCCTGTGTTTGCAAGCAATATTGCAACTATTCAAGATTATAAAGCTCTGTTGCTCTTGCGCAAGCAATTGAGAAATTTTTTTGGCAGTTGTTCAACTTGAAAAAAGCTTGCTTTTTCGCTTTTACGATGCTGCAAAAGCAAAGAAAAAGCCTTCACTTAAGCAGACAGAGCAATAGGGATTAAACAGTGTTTCAAACATGCCCGCTAAAATTGACATCGATGCTCTCAAAATCTGTACAAAATCAAGAAAAAATGAGACTGAATATCGGCAAAAAATTCAAAACAGTCAGTCTCTACTCAAGATTTACGTGTTCTAAAAAGGAAGAGTGTACTTCGACTTGCTCACTTTTGAAAAATTTTGAAACCTAAAGACCTAAACTTACTGTTAGCATTATGAGTTTACCCACCAACAAGCTCAAGGGCGCTTTGCGTCATTAAAAAAAAATTATGGTATGGAAAAAGTTGGACTTATTTCACATTGATCCAAAAATATAATTAAATTCTGTCGTTCATTTAGTACTTATTATCAGTTGAGGAATTTGCTTGCTTAGAATAATAACGCATAGCTTATAGTATCTTTTTTCAAAGCAATGCAGTACATACAATACGCTTGAACGCATTAGTTTGAAATAGAAATGCATCTGACGTCACAATGAGGTATTTATTATGTACTAACACAAGTTGCGAACATCTCGCAAAGAAATTCGAGCGAGCAGTTGTAACGTGTGTTGGGCGGGACGGCTCAGAAATGGCAGTTTGTCAACGAAGATTTTTTGTTCGTGGGCGCTTTTTAGCGAGCGAGAATGGCCTTTACGAGCTCGCTAGCACGTTCTGTCATGTCGGCCCTGAAAATTTGGTTACTGCTGGTGGAACCCGTAGACCTACGCTAGTAGTACTGATCTGCAGCACGCCTTTTGTGATGTCACAAAATTGCAAAATGCAAGGCTGCCAATGGTACGGAGTCAAACGGATTAAATCGTATTTTTGCAAATAAGGGTAATTGTGGAAAGTGGTTTGGGGCACCTCTTTATTACCTTAAGTAATTCTCATTTCTTCAATAAAACTGGTTTTGAGCAGTGTCTTTGTTGAAAACAAATGATTTAAAATTTAAAAAAAAATGCAAATTTTCCACGTTGTTTTCTTGCAACACAGTTTGGAAGTAAGAGGACAGCTAAAAAAGAGCCATGTAAAACCTGGCAAAGAGGCGCGGATTGGCCACTACTGCTCTCATACGTTGATAAAATGATATGTGTTGTTTGAGATCCTTGCAGATTTTGTTTTAAGCCATTTGTATCTTTGGCTTTAATTGATTTGAAAACGTTATCTTCGTTTATTAGACTGTGTTTGTGTGGTTAGCTTAGGTATAAGCCACTCTGTTTAGGTAGCATGATTACAAAATCTAATAGTAGCCCAAATTAATGAAAAGTTTTGTCATTTTTTTTTACAATCTTTGTCATTTTTTTTCATTTTTTTCACAATTTTTCTCATTTTTTTGTTCAAAGGTGTGTGGACACTGGACAGCCTGATAGCAGTAGTTCCCAAACGTTTTAGTTTCAGAGCCAAATTTCGAACCTCAAAGCCGTAAGGAGCCGCATGTGAACACTTGACGCACGTTAAAAAGCAGAACTCAAGCGTGTCGTAAGGACACCAAGCATTTTTGAAATCCTTGGTTAACTGACCCATACTTGCAGTTCATCAAGGCATTAAGCTACTAACAAACTTTAAAATAAAGCATAGCAAACCTATAAAGAAAGAAAAAGCGGTTTTTATGATATACACGGTAGCGAAAATTCTAAAATCAGTTCAAAGTAAATATTACGTTTAAAACAGCAGATAACAATGTATTAGATACCCCTATATACGATAAACCAAGCGCGTCGAGAATTTTGTTGGGGGTGGGTGGGGGCTTAAACCAAAAGCTAAACTAATGTTTTGCTCAAAAATGTATGCAGCTGGAGTCATGTTGATCAAACTGCGCTGTATCTCAGGTGCAGCTTATCATGTATGAGGTGCTGAGCGATTTGTAATTTGTCGAAAAAGAAGCCAACTATTTAACTGGTTAAGTCAAAAACAAGGTTAAAAGATTGTATGTTTGGGTGGAATTTTCTAAGCGGTTTGGCTGTAAAGAGTGGGACTTCAATCCGTTTATTCCCTTCCGGTTGCGCCTCTGCTATAAACGTTTTAACCTCTTACGCACGTTTATTTAGAACGTGTAATTACTCGAAATTGGAAAAGACACTTTACGAGTAGGGTTGTACAAAGTAGAATTTCGAATCCTTGAGATTCGAATCTCCGGAGAAACGAATCTCAAAAAGCATTTTTTATCGGGTAATTGGATTCGAAAAAAAATTTTTAAAGGGCTGCCAAATCGCAAAGAGTGGTGCGTGTTACACGATTTTAAGCAACCAAATTGTCTAGTCGCATTTCATTGATAGTGCATTGCACTCAAACAAGTGGGCAGCACTCAAGTGGCAGTTGTCTAACTTAGTCAGGATTGTGTTTTTCAATTTTTGCAATAAAACTGTATTGTCACAGTTTGCCATGAGTTATTCTAGAATAGGATTCGAAATTCTAGATTCGAAATGTCTATTCTAGAATTATTCTAGAATATTGCATTATTCTACTTTGTACAACCCTATTTACGAGTAATTATGCGTAATCGGTAAAATCCACTTGCATTCGATAAAAATTTGTGATATGAAAATAAATCTCTTGTGTTCCAAAAATTTATCGTCAATTGTAGGAAGTTGAACTGGTATTATTGCATGAATACTTAATAGTATATATTGCTTTTAGCCTTTTACTATTAATGAAGAATGAGAAATGAATTTTCGATATCCTTACAAAACTGTATGAAATGAATTGATTTTCAAAGGGTTAATGAGAGTCGCAGGAAGTCGATGAAGCGGTTGAAAACTACTGCATTATGCAGTTTTGTATAGTAGGAAATGAATTTCAATTTTTAATTTGTACTTTGTATTACAGTAAGCATTATGTTTGACTTAAGTTGACACGAAAGATCTATTTTTGCTCCACCTAATTTGCTGATCTTTTGTTGTTGAATTTCTAAATTACTAAAATATTTTTAACGTGATATTTAATTACATAACTTAATCACGCGTTAGTAGGTACAACATATCGATCAAATATTTTTGCGCTTTCAGGTTTTAGACAATGGAAACATACTTGAATGTGATCACCCTCATTTGTTACTACAAAACGACAAAAGCGCTTTTTCGGACTTTGTGCGAATGACTGGTGGTCGAGAAACAGAACTGCGAAAAATGGCAAAAACGGTAAGAAAAGGAATTACGTTTTGTATGTTTTTCAGTATCCACTTGTGTTTCTACCGGCTGGAATGAAGCATAAAAATTTGAGTAATTTTGTAGGAGTTAAACTGCATTAATTTTCATGGTAACTACCGAGTTGAGCTCATTGGCGTATATGTTGGGACTTTTTTTATTTCACATATTTCTACAGAAATCCCGTTTAACTTGCATTGTTTCTAATGAAATTTTAATGTGCAGTATATACGTATTAAACATACTGTACTGTATTCCCCAAATGCGTACAAAATTCAATACGCTAACACTAGCATGTTTTTGTTTTTGCTGTCGACAGGCCTATTTGCAAAAACACAAGAATCAAAATGTGGTTGGAGATAAAGTTGATGTCCGGACGAATCAAACAACAACTCTAATTGATTAAAATCACCAGTGAGAATTTGAATTTGACTACAGTGTTGGTGCAAAAGATTTTAATTAACTTCTGAAATAACTCTGAGATGATTCTCTAGCGCAGTATAAAATCTTGATTCAGAATCATCGTTAGTGTGCTATTTGTGAAAGATATTTCAAGTGCCTTGTTCTTTGCACAAACGTGAGGATAAAAACCGTACATCAACTAATGAGCGCTTGTTCATTTATGAGTCATTTTGACGAGTCTTTCGCTCTTTTCAGAATAAAATCCATTAGTTTGTTTCGAATTATTTTTGATTTTCGCTTGTGATTTACTTCGCGTTGCTGATATTTTCCTAATTGATATTATGTTTCGTAAATATTTAGTAGATATTTTTTGATGGTATTGTCTTTTCTGTTGCAAAACTGTATTGCTTTTTTGGGGGGGAAATTTGGACCAAAGTTTGGCACAATGCAGAACTTATAAAAATTATAGAATGAAGTCAAATTAAGTGACCAAAGCAACATTCTCTGCTATTTCTCTACTTCGACTCAGAGCGAGCTTCTAATAGCCTAATTCAATAGACTGTTGTAGTACTGTTGATGTTTCAAAGTAGTTTATTACATTAGTTCTTTTTTTGTGTTGAAATATCCGAGAAAAGCCGAATGTTATTGTACGCTCCACTACATCATGTTTTGAATTGCAAATTAGTCGTGTTTTTTTTGAAACACCTGTATGTGGCGTTCTTAATATTTACAAGGTCTGAATGTCTCTGCTTTAGTGGTTTGTAATATCGTTTTGTGTTTGTCATTTCGTGTTTAAGTCTCTACTAGTGACAAACCACTGATGTTAGATAATGTTTGATTTAGTACTTCACCTTAATTAGAGCTGTACGTCAAGAAGCATATATAGCGGTATCTGTTCCAAAAAAATTTGAAGAAGTTACTTATTGCTTTGTTTCTGTTCAGTGTACTTTTATGCTTTCAAGGTGTTACCTTAGATTTTGTTCAGCTTATATGCAATCATTTTGTAAATTTAAGATTTTAATTTTCTGTTTACTGACATCTCTTGCTATACCGAGTGTAGTACATTTTTGTTCTTTTATCTTGTACTTTTTTCTTAGGTTCTTTTTAACGCTAGGTTTTTGGTTTGTAGCTGTATTTTCATTCCAGTGCTACGTATTTTAACTGAATTTCTTTGCTTTTATTGATTCGAATGTGAATACCTTGCTATAAAAATCTTAAGGAGCTGTGTTTTGTCCGTGCAGCAGCATTTGTGCTGTTTCATTCCCAGAGATATTGAGCAGTCTGGCCAGCAAGATAAAGTTTCGTTCCAGTACGCTTCGTCGCTTAGCTTTGTTTTGTTGCGTAGGATTTAGGGTTAATGTTCAATAAGCAAACGGAGGTGAAGCATCCAGCCAATTACGGTAGTTAACAGTAGCTGAAATCAAAACAATTTTTCAAAATTTTTATTCTCAGTTTAGGGTTGCAGTTGCAAAAGGATATTCAACAAATGCAAAGAGGTATTCCCCTTAAAAAGTTTTTGGAAACCATAAGTTTGTTCTCTTAGCCTGAATTTTCAAAAAAAGGTGGAGGTTTACCTAAATTGAATTGTTCACATGATGTCACTGAAAGGGTAAGTATTATTCAGTCTCTTTTTTCCTGGAAGTTCCGGCGAGAGAACATATTTAGGAATTCCAAAAATTTTTGGAGGAATATCTATTTGTATTTGTTAAATATCTTAGCACTGCAGCTCCAAAATGAGAACAAAAAATTTTAAAAGTTTTATTTCGATTTTAGCCATTTTAAATTACCGGAATTGGCTGAATACTTCAACCCCTTTAATAAATTACTCGGAAAAGGAGAAAATTCTATGTCACGTGATTCTCAGTTTTTAAAAATTCAAAAAATACAATCTTAATTTTTAGCTCTTCATATTTTTAATAAATTATCTATATGTAATCGATGCTTTTAATTGCTTCAATAAAACAATAAAAATATTTAAATTAACTTTCAGTTGTGTTGCATGCACTTCTGTAGTTTTCTAGCAGTACAGATCTATGTATTGTACAGTCGGTTTGCGTGCATTAGCATATGGGTAGGTGATCGTGGTGCAAATGGAGATTGGAAAAAGATTTTCGAGTTATGTGAAAAAATGGATGTCTTGGAAAAGAGGTATTTTGGAAGAGGTTGTCTTTAAAACTGTTTACAGGAACGGCAGTTCCAATACCTACCTGAGTGTTTGTCTTTTAAATGACCGAAATACCCAGCAATTTAATGCAGAGTGTTCATAGATTCATCTGCCCAGAAATTCTATGCAGAGTGTTCGTAGATTCATATGATCAGTAATTCTACGCAGAGTATTCATGGATAACGTTATCTAAAACGTAACGGTTTTTTGAAGCGCAGCGCAAGATGTACAGTTTAAATAATTCAAATACTGGCTTGCATCGCAAGTTTCGCAGTGGCGAGATTTTGCTATCAAGCCAACTAGCGAATAGCTAATGTGCCGTCTCCTCTGAGAAGAATGGCAGTACGGTGCATAAGTACGGTACAGCACGCCTCAATTTTTGACAAGAAGTACGGCACGTCCTTTTTGTAATGGTACAGGTACGAATGGTACGTTGGTGCGCTACTTGAATTTGCCAACTAAACGTTTTATGTGCAATGTGCGGCCGTCGATGAAGATTCATGCGACCGTGCCCGGCGTGCGCAATAGGCTAGGTTGTCTTCAAGTAATGATTACAGTCTCTTAATTTGTCTTTACAATTTTATTATGATGTCCCAAAGTGGCCAATTTTGATGTCATAACTATTGCCAATAGATGCTAGGAACCTAGGACTAATATTGTGGCATGTCATATATTGACGAAAAGTTTGAACAGAGGCAACTGCGACACTTTAGCTGAATATGCAGTTGTTGCGGGTCAAAAGGAGCGCGCTCCGAATGCGGTTAACCGGCTTGGTTGAACAACCAATGAGCTCTATGATCTGAAGCTTTAAGAAGCTATCGGTTCCAATTATTTCATGCATGTGGGTATTTCGCAGCAAGCTTCCACAACGTTATTCGCTGGAGCAGGAACTGCGACTAGGGGTGCCGAAACCCGTGGGGGATGGGGGGATATATCCCCCCAATAATTTGATTGCATCCCCTCCAATAACTTGACTATGGTCTGCATCTGTTCCCCCCCAATAATTTGACTATGGTCTACATCTGAGCACTGGTTGATTTTGGACATTTTTTGGTGTACACTGGCTTTCGGGGACTAAAATTTTTGGTCTTCACTTGATTTTGGGGACAAAAACTCTTCAAATTTTCCCTGAAGACCTTTGTTTTGGTCTTCACTTGATATGCTTACGTGAAAACAATAGTGGTGGAGCTTCATATCCCCAATGTTGAAAATGGAGCAAATTGGGGTGAAATTGGAAATTATCCCCCCCAATGTTCAACATAAATCAGCACCACTGACTGCGACGCAGTGGTTTAAAAATCCCACTCCTATTGTACATTGTGCCTGTTTTTTGAATGATTGAGGAGAAAAGAAAAAAAAAAAAATTGCATTGCAAAAACGCCTCGTGTATGTCGGACACGTAGCCTACACAGGTTTCCGACACATTAAAATCAATTTGACCAACTAAACAAATGCAGATACCTTTGCTGTACAAAAATACAAGAAAATACGAATATCATTGTGGTAGTAGTCAGAGGTGGAGTCAAAGACCCCAGGCTAGAGGCCAAGGACACTAAAAAATTCGAAGTTAAGGCCAAGGACACACCTTCCGACCCTTCGAGGCCAATACCAAGAACTTCAAGTTGTGTCTTCGAGAACGTCCTCGAGGCCAAGGACGTCTTCAAGGACTCCACCTTTGGTAGTCAGGGCATGGCATGGAATGGAAGATGATTTTTCCATATTTCATACCAGCAATTTTCTTCCATTTCATACTCAAAATCTTCTATTCCATATTCCATTCCATACTAAAGTTTTCTTCCATATTCTATCCCATAGTCGGCAGCGTCGCCGAATGGGTAAAGGTGTCGTTTTTACGACGATTCTTATCGCAGGATCATGAGTTCAACCCACACACTGGTCACGTTGTTGCGTCCTTGGATAAGACGCTTTACGATAATTATCTCTGCTTGGTGGCTTCGAACAAGCAGCAAATTTACGTGGGAAGAAGTCAAAACGTCAACAGGAAAGCTTGGAAAATGGTCAACTCCTAAGCGGGTGCGGATTCGTCCAAAGCATAGCGCACCGTCGCTTTCTCGTGATAGGAGGATAAAGATGCACCAATCAATCATCAATCAATCAATCCATACTTCCATACCAAAGAACTTTTAAGACTGGAAGCAATGCAACGTACGTTTTGCACCTTTGCAATGTTGTAAGCAGTACTTAAATTGTAGGGGGGACGCTGGGGAACGCGTCCCCCCATCGAGAGTTAGAGTCCCTCATCGATATTTCGCGTCCCCCCATCGAGATTTAGGCGTCCTCCCATCGAGAGTTGAGCGCTGAATGACTAAAGGAAACATAGCCAGCCAGGACTAAAAGATTCTACAAATTTCCTGCGGAAAGTGGTCGCAAATTGCAGCGAAGACCTTTTTTTTCGGTCTTCACCTGATTTCGGGGAAAAATGACTTCAATTTCCGGCAAAGACCTTTTTATGGTTTTTGGTCTACATTCAATTTTGGCAAAGGAAATTCTTTATTTCCGCTAAACTTTTTGTAAAGTTTGGTCAAGGCTGCAAAAGCGTCCCCCTTTCAAAATTTTACAATTTAAGTACTAGCTACACCATATAACATAGGTGGGCACAAGTCCGTTAATCGTTAATCCGTGAATAACGAAGCTAACTTTTTCATTAACTCGTTAATCCGTTAAAAAGTTTTTTCATGTTAACGGACTAAATTGACTTCCGTTAAGTTCTATTAACGGACTTAAGCAACTTCCGTTAAGTTCTATTAACTTCCGTTGAGGATTTTATTGTTAATATCTTGCACCATTCATTCATCAGACCGGTACAAACCAGTTTGCACTGGTAACACTTGTTGCGTATTAGCACGAGTTTTATAGAAGAAAGCGAAGAAAGGAGCTCTTTTTTAAGGCAAATAATAACTTGCAGCCACATAGGTGTATTAATTATCGCTGTTCACAATTTCCAAAGATTTTCCGATCGCAGCTTTGTTAGTGCATTTGAACTCATTTTTATCTTAAAATTAGATTAGACTGTAAAATGTAACTTCTAAAACACAAAAAGATCACTACAGCAATAAATATTTCCTTGCAATCAGCTCAACAGCGTCAATACATGTTCTAGAAGCGAGTGAATAAAACGAAATGTAAATTACACGCTAAACGTTAACGGATTAACGGACTTTATTAATTTCCGTTGATTAAAGCTGAAAATAACGGATTAACGTTGACGGAGGAGTGAAGTTTGTTAACGGACTAGTGGTTAACGAAGCTAACGCTTTGCATTAACTTGCCCACCTATGCCATATAATAATAACTTATAACACAACATATATACTGATTTATAATACGAATCAAATACAAACAAAAATTATGTCGACATAAGTCGCATATGTCATTTATGGGCGTTGGCAAGGGGCGGGGGGGGGGGGGGGGGGGGTCAGGGGGACTATGGCCAATGACGTTGCTAGGGGAGGCGGACTGCCCGGGCTGACACTATTTTGAGGTGACACATATTATGATGTGAAACCATAACTCCACTAATTTGTGGTGAAGACCTTGTTTTTCATTTTGTTTGGTCTCCAACCACATTTGCACCGAAAACCCAGTAATTTTAGGGCAAAGATCTTTTTTGTTTTGTTTGGTCTTCATCTATTTCTGCGCCGAGAAAGGTTGACACTACGAAATCCCGCCCCGGGTGCCACCATTCTTAACAACGTCAGTGGCCTTGGCTCCTCAGGATTTTCACGCACTCTTTTTAAACCTCTCAAATTTCAAAAATTCTTCCATTTTTAGTAGTTAATACTAGATCTATTCGCATTGCCCCCCCCCCTGGAAAATTTCAGCAGACGCTCTTGATGTCATTAATGGATCGTTGTTTAACTAAATTGATTGAAGGTACGGTACGCAAAAAAACAAGGTACGTTACGTAGGTACGATGCGCTTCAATAATTGGACTGAAATACAGTAGGCGGGTGCGATACGCTGTTACCGCTGGTACGGTACCAAAATACGGTACGTAGGTACGGTACGCTTCAAAAATTAAACAGAAGTACTGTACGCTAGTACGGTCATAGATTTTGTTCAAGGTACGTAGTACGCAAATTCTGAACGTACTGTACCGTCGGTACGGTGCTGCCATTCTTGCCTTTGAGTATTGCAGAAATCATTCATGCGTGCAAAAAACTCGGTCTGTGCAAAAAAGGTAAAAAGGAATTACGATTTAATCATTTGATATTGAGCGAAGATCTGAGAACATGTAGTGAAATCTAGACCTAAACAATACACATTTTCAAATATAACCGAAGTCATAAGGAAGCATTTTAAATTTGGTCAGTAAATTAGCTTTACCAAGTTTTGGTCAAACACCAAATTTTGGTCAGTACCGTAAGTAGCGTAGTAGGCCTAGACCTTGGCTATATCTGCCTGTCTCGGTGTCTGTCCACTTGTCCAGTGCCTACCCTGTACCACTACCAGTAGGCCTACTTTGTATTGTACTTAGATTCAGATTTTATTCATACTAAATTTAAGCACTTCACAGATAAATACAAAAAAATGGGAGACAACGAAAAGACCATACGGTCATCAGTGTCAGCTGCCACCCTACTAAAGGTTAATATTTTAATAAATACTTGATGCCAATTAGGCCTACATTTGTAAATTTGGAGATTTTTTAAAGAAACATATCATGATTTTGCAAATATTAAACAATGAACATTGTAAAAAACAAACATAGCACACAGAATAACTAGCAAAAAAATCACAAGAAAAAAAGAGAACAAAAACATCATAAACAAACTAAACAAAAAAAAACAAAAAACAAATAAATAAATAACAAAAAAAAATAATGATAAACAAATAGAAAAGCAAAACAGAAGACCAAATGCTAATAACAAGCCAAATCAATGTTCCATCACTAATTATTCAGTATAGCAGTTAAGCAATCGTCTCTTAAGCCGCATTTACACGGGCGACTTTTTTGCTTGCGATTTTTTGATAAAAATGGATGTAGCAAAGTTGCATATATTCAATAATGGTTCTCATTGTGATGAAAGTTATCTTACTGCTGAAAATGACTGTCTCAAGTTGTTTCCATTCCAATAGTGATATTCTAAACCTTTTTAAAATGAAATCGGAACTGATCTCACTGCAATTTTTTATCGCAGCACCGATTCTCTTGTAAAGTTTTCAATTATAACAATATTGGTATGAAAACAACTTAAGACAATTACTTCCATCAGTAAGGTCCCAATTATCATGATCAAAATCGCCGTTGAATAAATGCAACTTTGCCAGATCCATTTTTATCAAAAAATCGCATGCAAAAAAGTCGCCCGTGTAAATGCGGCTTTATATTGATATTTAAAGGAGTTATTAGAAAGATTTTTCATGTCACTGGGTATCTCACTATTATTTTAGAACAGAGGCTATTATATCTTAGCCTATTATTTGTGAACTTAGCCTATTATTTTTGAAGAACTTAGCCTATTTTAGAACTTAGCATATCGTAGCCTAAAATTTTAGAACAGACTGCATGCAACACTCAGTAGCGTAACCAGGGCGGGGGGTAGCCCCCCCATTGGCATGTCGACCAAAATGCAGAATGGGAAAAACACTACGTTTTTAGCACTTTTGAGACTGTTTTATGCACTGGAGTGGACAAAATACGGTAGTGATTTAAAACATCTTTTGAAACATATATTCGGGGGGGGAGCTAATTTGTCAAAAATAAAACAAATAAATAAAAACTTTGAAAAATGGTAAGAAATAAGCAATCGAATTTGATCGCAAGAGTAAAAATGCTAAACATAGGTGTCATCAACAAATAGCCTATACTATAAACTGAAGAATAGGGGGATGGGGGAGGGCTATTCAATATTGTTAATTACAAATCATTTCTCTCTAATCTCTTTTCATTAGCCCCCCGCCAATTATTTTTCTCTAAGAAATGTGGACAAAATAGATTAGTCTACTCCAAGTGAGTTTTATTGAACTATTCAATTTTATAATTTACCAGCATAATCAAAATAGCCCTAAAATGAAGTTATTTTTGCAAAAAATTTAAAATTTTTGAGCGCTGGTGGCTCCGCCCCCAGACCCTACCCTGTGCTTCCGGCGGCTGGCGACTTTTCCCCCAAACCCCCAGCCTCCTGCCAGACCCCCATTGGCCTCTGGCAGCTGGGGGCTCTGCCCCCAGACCCCCAAACATAGCCCTCCCATTGCAAATTTTTGGCTACGCGCCTGGCACACACTTCAGACATACATAGTATGCCTGTATTTGATGTTTCTTTGGCTAATTTACTTAACAGTTAAGAAAATTGAAGAAGTTTATGTGCTAGCAGATCCCCAAAACCTAGGCTAGCTTACTAAGTAGGCTACGGTACTAATCAGAAAACGGAAGAACTGCTGAGGATTAAGATCAGAGTTTAGTTCAGGGGCATTTATTTAGCTTAGGCTAGCAATCATTGATCTGTAGGTGCTAGCACCTAACTCAGTAGGCTAGTTGTATCAGTGTATGATAGTGAGCCTTGACTTCAAGGCAATCAGGTCTGAGATCGTCCATTTACCTTATTTTGTACTTGCCACTTGTTTTTGTAAGAGCTATGCTGCAGTGGAATGGCTGTAACACTTGCAAAGTGAAGCATTGCAGATTGCAAAATGATCTCTAGTCAGGCGAGTACCGGTTTACAACCAAGATTTTGCCAAGGGGTGGAGTAAGATTTGTCAGCATCCTCACAGATGAGAATCTGGGTTGGAATCCCCAGCTGCTGGAGGCTTTGCTTGAGAATTGATTGCTGCATTTTTATCCTCCTATTATGAGAATGTGACGTTGGTGCTAGGCCAATGCTTGTCAATTTTGTTAAAATCGTACACACTTTCAACTTCTACTTAAAAGCTTGTACACCTACTCTTCACAACACAATATACTGAAATCGCATTAATGTTAATGGAAAAAACAAAACACCAGTTAAGGAAAACATTTATTTATATATGCTAATAAGTCATTTCAGCAGCCATTCAATGCGAGTGTTGGTGTTGAATTTCATCAGCTAGTTGAGAAAAGCAAGGTTTTGTTTTAAGTGCTCCTCACATCAACATCTTTCATAGCGTTTCTTTGATTTAATTTTAACTAGAGCAGAAAATCTTTGCTCAAAAAGGTATGTTGTAGTGGCATGAGCAGTGCCAATCAGAGTTGTAAATGAGCTGACTAGTTCAGGCCCTAACTCGAAAACTAATTTGAAGCCCAAATCGAGCCTGAAAAAAACTGAATGTTAAGTTAATTCTGAAAAATTTAGCAATGTTGCCAAGCTATTTTGATTATATTTTTATGCACTAAAGACAAAAAGCACATCTCAGGCCCGAATGAAGCTGGAAATTTTGTCACCTTTGGAGCTGAAACGACCCAAAAAGCCCGGGCCGAGTTATAACTGTGGTGTCAATGCATCTTAGCACCTACAATCAGCTTAGTTTGTCTTTGAGGTCACTTGTGTATAGAGTCCTGCTTAACAGTTACATTACTCCAGTACAATCAGGTCAGAATCATAGTTCTGTCTATTATAATAATACAGTGACACCTGGTATAAAAATAGATTTTCTACATTGTTTTATGGTGTTTTGTATATACACCCCAGTGCACCCTATTATCGTGGTACACCCTTTGAAAATTTTGGTACACCCTTGGGTGTACATTTGTACAATACACACGTTTTAGAAACACTGCGCTAGGCTATCCTTTGAACAAATCTGTCTGCACCCGCTTAGGAGTTGACCATTTTTGAAGTTTTTTGGTTGATGTTTGACTTCATTCCACGTAAATTTGCTACTTGTTTGGCAGTTCGAAGCCATCAAGCAGTCTAGATAATCATTCTAAAGTGTCTTATCCAAGGACTCAACAACTTTTTATCTACTGTATATATCGTAAAATGACTATACTTCGGATACCAGTTCTAACTTTGGACAGTGTCCCTAGTGGCTGGTTTTAAATTTTTCAGTTTTTTTTTTCATAAAGGGTTCAATGAGATTCTGTAATCCCTTTCAAAAAAACATAAACACTAAAACTCAAAACCAACCACTCTGGGAGCTTTTTGAATTTAGATCGTGTTGTTCAAAGTTTAGTCGTTTTACGGTACTAAAAGGCAATGTCCATAATCAGAAATTTGAACAGAAGCAATCTTAAAACTGAGTTGTTTTTATTTTAAAAATGTTAAAAAAGCTGCAAACACCAGGGGCTCTGCTCCAGACCTCAGTCTTGCAGTGTGGCCTTACCTCCCTTTTTCAAAATTCCTGCAGCTCCCTGGAAAATGTAATGTGGTATAATTGTGAGTTGGTGTGTCACAATAAAATCCAGAGTTCTTGGTGTATTACCGCCAAACAACTTTTGAAACCTCTGGTTTAATATGGTATGGTATATAAATAAGAAGCAACAATGGTATTTTTTACCAATCTATGTGTACTCAAACGCTATACCAACTAAATTTAAGTGTTGTCATATGCATTTTTACTTTTACTGGAATGACAGATAGAAAGTCTTTGCATTAAATAATTTAAACAATGATGCACTAGGATCCAATTTTTATTAATCATTAATGGAACTGAGAATGTCGGGTGTGGAGTATAAACCACGATTGTGTCACATTGTGAAAGGATCAAAGGGCTATGGATTTCACTTGCATGGTGAAAAAGGTAAATATGGGCAAGTTATCAGAAAAATTGAACCTGAAACACCAGCAGAAACTTCAGGACTAAAACAAGGTGATCGAGTTGTTGAAGTGAATGGAAAAAATGTGGAACACTGCAATCACCAAGAGGTAGATTGAGAATTTTAATACTATCACATCGATAAAGTTGAAACTTTCTTCAACAAAGTAATAGCAATCAACAGCAAGGCTAAAGCATTCATGCTAATCATTTATTTACAAGCTGTCAAAATACAGACATTTTTGCCTTTTATCAGGTCTCTTCATGGCAAAAATTAGCTTTAACAACAAAAGTTAATTTTTTTGTTTTTGTAAATATTTACTTTGAGCATGGCTTATGCAGTTGTGATGTGTTTGTGTTATGATAAAAGTTGCATTTGTTTTAGTCTCATACCTTTGCGATTTGACAGTTTTTGTAGCTGTTAGTTCAAACGAATGCTGTTGTTATAGCATACCTGTTGCATATTATAATTATGTACTTGAGATTTAACCATTCATGTAGACTAAGCCATACATATCATGTTAGGATTGTTACAAAATTGCTTGCACGTCTGTGATAATGTTGATCTCGTTTAAATTTTGAATTACAAAAATCATCTACAAAATTTGCTACTGTACAACGGCAATGCTTGACGATGGCACAGATTGTAACTTTTGACAGTGTTACCCAGTAAAATCATCACTGTTGCTCTAGATGTGTTTGAAGTAAAGCTCTCTGGAAGAGTTTGGCCAGGAAGAATGAAGTTAACTAAAATATGACCTAATGGTATTGTATGATATGTGTTAAGTTTAGAAATTCCATTGAAGTTGCCTGCTGTCTTAAGTTAACGGCTGCCTGTAAGGTTAGTCTACACAACAAGCTTTCACTTTAAGCACAGGACATGGCAATGCTTTATTATTTCAGTATCCAAAACAGAGTCTTAAACACATGATTGTGAAAGAATGCTTACTCAACCTACTAAAATGTGTCCAAATACTGAGATATGTTTTTGGCTCCACCAAGCAATTAAAGAGCACGGTATAACTAAATCAATATATTCAATTTGAGCATCGTTTCATATTCATTTAGGTTGTTGCGACGATTAGAGAAAAAAGTGGAGAAACCTATTTGCTTGTTGTCGATGCAGCCACCGATAGATATTTCCAAGAAAATAAAATTTCCATCACCAAGGATCTTCTTGAAAATGGGGAATTATTGCAATCAAATATGGTCAGTGAAAAATTAGTTTTAATTTTGTATACTTGAAAGTATTTTGCTATTTGTGTTGTGTTCAAGAACTGCTTCTTTGTAATTCTATATTTAGACTGATAAAAACTGTAGGGATAGGCAATAGGAAAAGTAAAGAAAATTTGTTGCTAAAGTGTTGTTGTTGTGATGATATTATGATTGTGTTTTATTTATATATACCTTCAAAACAAAAAGCATTTTTAATTTTGACTAAAAAAATTTACATTGATAAAATATTTTCTAGCTTCAGAACGAAGAACCTCCATCAATGAGACCACGTTTAATCCACATTGTGCGTAGTGACCAGGGATTTGGCTTCAATCTTCACAGTGATAGGAGTAGAAAAGGCCGATACATAAGAACTGTTGAAAAGGACAGTGCAGCACAAATGTCAGGGCTCAGGCCTGGAGATCGTGTAATTGAGGTAGGCAGAATCTGCATTTGTTTTACCCTATTTTCAGTATCTCTTCCTCTTGGAGGTATGTGCTTTGAGTTTGTTGTTAGTTTTTCTTTGTGTGCTTGATTATGTTTTAGAAAGCTAAATTAGAAAGAAATATTTTGTCCTGATTTTGCTGCCATCTTGTTTTTTTTATAAATCTGTGCTTTATTGTTTTCATAGATCTATGTTTTATTGTTTTCATAAATCAAAACCTAAAACTTCAGCAGATTGTTCTTTGTGAAGTGAAAAAGTAAAAATTAATAACTTTTTCCCGCCAGAATAAGTGCTTATTATACTTGTAAAAGTACAGATCTTCTAGTACAGTGGTTCTCAAACTTCTATTAAAAAGTTACTCATTGGTCCCCTAACCAGTTTTTAAATGGCTCACGGTCTCCTTAAAAAATTAAGATATATAAACACAAAACAACAAGTTAGTGTTTTATGGTATCAATGTGACGGGTGCAATTCCTTCTTTGCTATTAGTTCAGCTATGTTTGGTTCCGTTTTGGACAATGCAACCCACATATCGTGAATTGCATCTTGCCGGTTTCGAGCTTTTGGCTTGATGGCAACTAGTGCCGAAAATGCAGATTCCCACTCATATGTTCTTGGGAATGGAATTAGTACTTTCAAGTCCATCTTTGAAATGTCGGGGTAGGTTGGTGCCGTTTCAATCCAAAAGTCACTGCAAGACTTTTCTCTAGGTAAGCTTCTCACATTTCCATCATTTACCGAATCAATGAACTCTTCTTTGAAGTAAATTATCTTGTGAAGGCAGATCTCCAATACTCGTTCCAAAAGGGCTGTTTACAAAACGACAATACTTTTAAAAATCTTCCAAGCAAGGGAAGTACAACCAAATTTCTTCCCAAGAATGGAAATCTGTCTTTTCATGAGCTCGAGAACACCCATTGGCGTCAAGTTCATTTTCATCAAGAAAAGAATTGTGAAGCAGAAAGGGAGCAAAGTTCTTGTTTTGCAATTTGGAATTACCATAGCTCAACCTACTTTTGGATTTATTGTTTACTAATTTATAGATTTTGCGAACTTACTCTAGGAGAATGAACAATTTATTAGACTGAAATCACACATTACAGTAACTTTCTCAGAAACCAACTCTGCTGTCGCCACCCTCCAGATTTTTACTTTTAAACCATCTGCAAAATAAACGATCTTTTTTGCTATTTAATATTCTTCTTCACTCGCAGACTTCACGCTAAAAGAGCCATTGCTTAAATGACATCATAGATCGTTAATCGTTTGCTTGCAGGTTCGAGTCCTGTAGGAAGACAGCTTTTTCGCATTGCTTGTTTTAAGTAGTCGCCGTTCTGGTGACTCTTCCCTAGGCTTTCGCGCTGTAGCCTTTAGGCCAGATAGCACGCAAACGATTAAATATTACAAGCTCTGGCCAGCAAACGTCAAAAACATCATAACTAAATTATTAACATCATAGATCTTATTGTGTTATTATAGATGCATATATAGCCTGTAAGGTTTCATAGCAAATTGTGTTTGTTAAGTTTGGGTTGGAAAGATAAGTTGCCTGAAAATCTTATTTTATACCACACTTTTTTCCTCAAGAGCGTCGTTTTGATTTTTTTTTTCGGAATGTGCTTCGCGGTCCCAGAAAATTGCTTTGAGAACCACAAAAAGACCGCGGGCCCCAGTTTGAGAACCACGGTTCTAGTGATTACTTGATTTATACTGAAGCGTAATAGCTGCAGGTTGTCGCAGTATTGGCACCACAAGCAGAATGTTGAAGAGGAAATCTGACAGTTAAAATAATAGCAATATACTGTAATCGGATTTGTATGAATCATTTGACATCGTGCAAACATCACTTTACTAAAGCTTGAAACTGTAGCAATTGGATAGCTGATAAAAGACAAGTTATAAATTATTAAAAGATCGAAAATTGCTTTCTGTCTGAAACAATATGTCCGCTGTAGAGAAAAGAACATGATATCGAGAAACCCTATTCTCTTCTATTCTATACTTCGCGAATTTGATACGGGCTAATTGCCACTGTCGTTGGGTAAATAACACCTTGACTGTTGAAGTTAAATAGTTGGACCTTGTATGCTTTGAGCATTTAATCACATAGCTTATTTTGATTTTTGTTTATTCTGAGACCTCATTGTGCTGCTATGTTAACTTGACTTGATCTTTTTAGCGTACTATTAACGACTTTGTCCGCAAGACTTTTGCTAAATTGACTCTATATACAGCACCAATGTGCAAATGCTTGAAGTTATTTGACATTAACCAGCCTCGGCACAGTCAAACAAATTCTGCATTAAGCAATTGGAAATAATTGATATTGAATATTTTTTTCTGCATTGCAACAATATTTGAAAGACCTCTCATCTTCAGATATTGTATGAAAAATTAAACAATAAAATGGCAAGTTTACACACAATTTTTTTGTTGAACAAAAATATCAGCTTTTGTAAAATATATACTATATTTTATGAAGCTTGGATATTGCTTTTTTTCAAAAAAATTCTGAAAAAAATTCTTTCCACAGGATGAAATTAGCCCAACTTTGTTTGGTGTAAAATTAAAGTGTGTGTGTGGGTAGGAATGTCATTGGAACAAGTTTTTGGAATTGCATTTGCGAGAGTAAGCTTTGGAATACAATAGGACATATTGATTTTTTAAGCTTAGTTGACATTGATTTGACAATGAATATTGCATTTTCCAGCTTCTGCGAACGAATGGCGCTGTTTTGTTCATCTCAGTATTAAATCTGGTGATGCTAAACGATAAGTTCACAACACTGCGCCCTTATGCCTGTTTCGAAACCCGTTATGATTTTTCGTAAACCTTTTCATTAAAGCAAATGTTTTTCCCATGCTTCGATGCTTTCAACAAATTTGTTGTGGTGTTACTACATGATCATACAATAAGTCCATTGTTCTTTGGTAATCTGAGCACGATAGGATTGATTAATAACTTCAGTTTTCTTTTGGCATTGCCGACCAACTTTAGCCTCCGCCCTGATATATTGTCAACTACTACTGTACAGGGCCTTCTTGATTTTGAAGTTTATGACCTTCCAACGTTATTCTGACGTGACTTGTATTTGCGTATTACTTTGGAGATACACTGTGCGTTATTTATGAATTCCACGTTTACAAACTACAAAGAAATTGCATCGCTAATTGAGTAGGCTTTTAGATTAAACAAATTAAGAACATTTTTACGTAGTGGTTGCTGGTTTCGATCATTTTCAATCAATTAAAGCTTTTGTTCATCTAGTTAATACCAAGGGCGAAATTGACCTAGAACCGACAAAAGTAAAATTTTTAATGCGCTGAAAAAGAGCTAATAAAACGAAATAATCTTGCTCTGCTGTTTGTAAAATAATTTCTTATATGCATTTTAACATTCTAAAACACGTATCAGACTTTCTGTTTTCCTACAGAATTGAATACGGCTGTAGTACATACTGCTAAAAGTAGCGGATATTAAGTTTTAGATCCTGTCCCTAACTTTCCGTATTACTGAATGGCAAATCAAAACAGTTAACGAAAAGCAAACCTACATCATTAAATTTTTAGGTTATATACTTATACCTATTCCCCTATTAGTTTTATAATGATAAGATTTGGCTAACAGCTGTATAATCATAGCAAGGGTGTTGGAAATGCAACTAACTATTTACTTACAGAAAAAACTTCAATTCACATGTAACTCGATATTGATATCTGATAAGGCATATGTAAATGGGACGGTTTTAAAGATTGGATCATGAGATACCAATATCAATCAATCAATTTATTCTCAAACGCCAATTGCGCTGATGGAAGCACGCGAAAGACCATGTCGGTCGTCTAGTCTACAGTTCCCAACATAAAGCACATGAGAGAAAAAGAAAAAAAAACACTCATACACACGCACGAATAATACCAACTAAGTTGGGCACATCTATATACATTAGTTTCAAAGTATTAAAGCAAGTATCCAGGCAGCCTATAGCAGCCTAAATTAGGCAATCATTGCTTGTTGTTTGTCCCAAATACCAACACAGATCTTTTAATTTGCCCGGCTCTACATTAAATTTCACCATAATACACACTAGAAAACAAGTTTGTCTGTGAAAGTAATTACCAAATCAAATGCAAAATATTAAGGAAGATTACAGCTCTTACAGAAAATTAAAGTTTTTACAGAAAATTTTATCATCAGTAGTGTACGGTTTTAAGTTAATGCAAAATATTAAGGAAGATTATAGTTCTCCACTTAACTATCCTTTGCAGCAGAAAAATGGTTTGTTAATTTTTTTGTAAAAGCTTTTATATTTTTTAAATTCATTATTTTTGGAGGAATTTCATTCCAAATCTTAACTCCAACAAATTTAATGCTACGCTTAATGGCTAAGAACGATTTCCTTCTTGGTAGAAACAAATTTTGGTCTTTTGATGACCTTGTGTTTTAAGAATGAATTTTGTTGATATTATCATACATAGAGGCAAATTGACGCGGCAGAGTGTTATTGTGAAAGGGAAACACAAATTTAGCCTCTTCAAGCTTATAAAGTTTATCTAGCTGCAATATTTCGCACTTTTTGTAAAGCTTAGTTAAGTTTTATCTTGAGGATTAAAGGTAATTGAACGCAAAGTTTTCTTTTGTATTGTGGATAAAGGACTGAGGTTCTCCTTTGTTGTTCCTCCCCATGTTGATATGCCATAGGTCAGTTTAGATTGTATTCAGCTATAATACAAGATTTTCAAACAATGCATACTTACATAATTTCTGATTTTGAATAGCACACCAAAATATTAATATTATACTATTAACAAAAATATTATAATAGTTGTCCAAGCTATGCTGATCATATTATGCTTTGCAATAAATCAACATGACCTTACGTTGCAACAAATATCACGAATGTCGTATCGAGACCCCATGCGTTTGAATGTAAAAAGGTTTTCTTTGAAAGCTGCAATGAATATAACAAACATGATAGTCACAGAACGGAAATAGCATTGGCTCGGCAATCTTGCAATATATCAAGTACGTACTGTATTGACATACCCATTGATAAATTACCAGACTACAACTGGTAATTTTGATCAAATAAAATTTCTAAGCAGCGCTTTTGGATAAAGTTTTATTTTAAAACCAACGCTTGTTTAAAAATCTCAGAAGAAGCTAGTTTTAATTTTTTTTTTTGTGAGGTGGGTGGTAGATTTCTGATTATCTTATCAAAACTTACAAACTATACGTCATGTCTGTGTGTTTTGGCAAAAAAATATACTTGCTAATTTACAAAGTCTAGCCAAAATCATTCAGACTGGGCGCATGCTTTGGTGGCGAGCAATGCAATAAAAAAACAGTGATACACAGTTGAATGATTTTGTGCGTAAAATATGGCAGGAATTCAACTCGATGTATTATGTTGAGGACATTATCATTCGCATTTTCATCTTGCGCTAACTTTCAAACTTAGTGCAAAATTCGTTCCAAATGATGTATTTTTAGATTCCTATTAAAATGTAGCCATCTCAAAAAATAAACCGGTATATCCTGCAACTACAAGTGATAGAAAGCAGTGAACATCTTAGGTGAAAAAGGAATTTAATTGATTCATGATTACTTAAGCACCTGAATAAACTTGTCTACTTTTGGCATTGCCCCGCAGCTACGTCTTTTCGATTGTTTTGTTTAGGCTTTTGAAATTAACGCCTTCAGCGCCCTATAAGGTGAAAAGCTTAAATTTATGGCTTCCTAATTTGGATTAAAAATTTTACGCAAGGTCAAACTGATTCATGTAGCTTTTTCAAAAAATGTATAACAGTAAATCTTTTTACCAGCAAGCCTGTTGCGGTAAGAGACATTTCTGATTTTCAGCCATCTGTTAAAGCCCCAATTTCTTGAGAGATATTTTTACATAGTAAGTTGTGTTTGAAACTTTATTGTATGCATTACTAGTAGGATTAAAGCCTTCGTTCTTAACAAACGTTTCGTTGAATATGCTCATAGCATCAGCAGTGAATATTTCTGCAATTTTATTTCAGTAGAATGTTGTGTGGGGGCTGTTGGCTTTATCTTTTTATTAAATTAAGTTGCAAGACTTATCTGTAAATGCTCCTCTTTTTGAACTTATACGCAGTTATTGCGTTTCAATTTTTCAAGAACTCAGTTCCGAGAAAATGGCATGGAAAATTTGGCTTTGACATTAGAGTGCAATTCATTGTGGTTAATACAAAATCCAGACGTTGATAGAAATAGCTTTGGCTTTCAGATTAATACAGGGTCGTCTTTCCATTTGTTTCAAATTAGATTGGGAGTGAATTCACTTGATTGGCGCTTTGCATCAAAGACGTTACATTGAAAATAGCCCGTTTTTGATTGAATTTTGCGTGGAAAGATATTGTATATCGATTTTTTGCTTATTGTTCGGATGCAGACCGAACTGCTGCTTATCCCATTGGTAATTGCGGCTTTAAAGTTATCAGGTTTATCGACTTTTGATCCCAGGCGCTTCTAACAAGAAATGCGTTCGAGCCTGCAAAGTTTTTGATTGAAGTTGGGAACTGAAATTGATTAAAAGTGTTCTTACCAGCTTAATGCTTTTGGATCATTTATCAATCTTTAATTTTTTGTTAAAATTATCTACCCGAAGTACGAGTTTCTGTCCTAATATGTGGCTTTTTGATCTTATCCTGCTGTATTGTGGCTACAAAATAACCAGATTTGTTTTGAAAAGACTGCAAAAAGACGCAAGGTCTTGGACGGTTAAAAAGTTAGCATCTACCAACACTAATAAACTATGTCGTTAAGATGTGAAATAAGCCGTGAGCATTGTTATGATTTGCAGCTTATTCGAATGAATGCCAAGAATTCGATGAATATTTTATTGCAAGCATTGTTATGATTTGCAGCTTACGCTAATGAATGCCAAGAATTCGATGAATAATTTATTGCATTTGGCGAATTAAGTGGATAATGAGTTTTGTTACGTCGGCATTATACTGTACCAAGAAAGCCACTACACTTGCTAAACTTTTGTTGCTTTTGAAAGATACAGTATACTGCCGACTTAACAAAACTCATCATCTACTTAATGTTTACATAACAAATTATCCAATTCCCAATCGATCAGTTGGATGAACGTACTTAGAGCTGAAGACGGTGGTTCAATCCCGTGTCAGGTCAAACCAAAGACTTTTTAGAATTGTGTTTGATTACTTTCCTGCTTGACGTTAAGCATAGAAAGGGCACTATGAAGCTTCGACCGTGTGTGGCGGACTGGTTCGACAGGTGGCAACTTGACTCAGACTGCAACAAGGTCTATGTGCACCGTTTAGGAAATTGTTTAATGTAGTGAAAAACTTTATTTTAGCTACCTTTGACGTGCTTGTCTAACGCTTTTTTCCAGCCAGAAGCATAGTTCATATTTTTTCTAATGCATTCCAATCCCTTATTTTCGTAATCACGTGATCACACCTATTACCAGCTGGAGCTACATTGTTTTGTTACGTGCATTTGATATCGCCTATCAAAGAGCTTTTTGTTTGCTTTGTTGCCCTATCGTCTATCCTTCGTTGAATTTACAAATGACATAAAAATTTTGAGTGCAGTTACTATATCAATAACAAAAATTACCGGCGATTGGGCCCTAAAACCGGTGGGTAGGGAGATGAACCCATGCGACATTATTTTAAACATTTTGGCAAAATTTGGATTATGTTATGCCCATTTTCTCGTTGCAAAGGTTCCACAAAAGTTTAAATTCCATAAAAGTTTGAATTGCAAAGGTTCCGTAAAAGTTCCCTAAAAACCATAAAACATAAAAGTTCCATAAAAGTTTAAAGTTCCATAAAAGGTTCCATTAACTCAGAGCTTGAACGCAGCGTTAGGAAACTGAAAATCTCTTTTCAATCAAAAGCCCTTTAAAATATTGAGGTAATAGGCCAACATGTTCTTAGTCCCTATTTTGAGAAGTGCTTTTTCTGGGAATTTTTCGATTATCTTAATCAGTGCTTTCAGTTCATCCAGCGTCGTTGTAAATGCTTGATTAACTTTATTTTATGTGTTTTTCTTGGCGTTTGTCTTAGCACAACAATTGCCATCTGTCAAGTGTTGATTTTTCAAGTACTTTGCATCTGCTGTGAAACACCAACGTGCACTGTGCAAAGTAGTGTAATACCACATTGGAAAAGGGCACTTTTTATTGATTCTGCAATAGGTGTGGGCACGCATAACATTTTACCAAAAGCGCAGTGTAACAAAGCGCAACGATTTTTTACACCAGTAAAAGAGCAGCTCAACTTCTGCAAACAACTTTTTGATTTAGTTGAAGCAAAACGCAATTTCCGCCATTGTGGAAGTTGGGCTTTGCTTACCTTTGGGTGTAAGTTACTAAGATCGTAGAAACATGAAGTTACACCGAGTTCGTGTACCTACGTAATTACGATAGGATATTTGCATTGCAGGTAAATGGAAAGAACATGGAATACGAAAAGCACCAATTGGTTGTAGCCGCCATCCGTGATTCTGGACAGGAAGTTGACTTACTGGTCGTGGATGAAGAGACCGATAAATTCTTCAAATCTTGCCGCGTCACGCCTACACCTGAACACCTCATAGGACTCCTGCCCACACCTCGAGGTAAAAATTAAGAGCTTAAGACTCTTTCCAACAGAAATCGCTTACAGATTCATCTAAAGAAAACTTAAGTAAACAGTGGCGTCAGAGGACTACCCATTACCAAAGCCTGTGTCATCTAAAGCATTTATCATCATCTTCCGATTTTTATCCGATTAACAAGGTGACCGGATTACACATTTTGTATACCTTTTACTTACCAATCCAATACAATTTATTGTCACGGGTTAAATACTCCCATTTACAAGATTTGTCAGCATCGTTTCTGTGACGTAGTGGTAAAGCGTGCTCTGGACAAGTAGTCCGTATTCGATTCGCATTGCGTTTTTTTTTTTTTTTTTCTGCAGAAACTCGCTTTAAGGTTAGGATTAGGTCAGCATTGCCCGCTTTAGAGATAGCAAAATGATGCTATAAAAAGGGACAAAATCTTAATAAGTGGCCAGATTCGCTTCAATTCCTTTCTAATCAAAAAAGTATAATGTACGTCTTCCCGCCACGTCGCTTCTAGATTGAAAGCATCCTTTTCTTCAACCCAATCTTCACTTTCCGAATCTTACGTTCCCAATTTCATTGGTAATTTAACAGAACAGAAAAATTAAACATACCATATTATTTTAATCTCGCACTTAGAGTCGCCCCTGGTTACATCATAACAAAACCTTCAGTCCTACTAGCCTTGTTAAAAATTGTGATAGCGATTCTTAAGAGAACTGCGGGTTCCTTTTAATCAAACCATTGCTTTCAAGTTCTGCATCCGCTCCCCCTAAATTACAGAAGGTATCGAATTTAATGATGTTTTGTAAATGAGAGCAAATGGGGTGATTTCTCTCAAATCCAATTGAATAACAAGTACATTCAGCAAGCGATATTACTTTTTATCTTGCATAGGTTTTTTATATTGATGTAACTAATTATAGATTTTTCGAGTAAAATTAGTTGTAGATATGAACTAACACGAAATCATAACATATCATGCTGAAAATACAAGAGTAAAACACGTATTTGTTCTAGTTTTTTTCACAGCCCAACTGCTTGTATCGTGTGGTAGACGTTTAAATCGAGTAAATAAAAAAACATTAGGGAAAATTTGGTAGTTTGACGTTACAATAACCTATAACAATGTACTCAAGTAAGGAAGAACACTTTGGTACCTCACAACTTTAAAAAGATTCATCAGTTTGCACTTTTTGCAATGCGGTATTGTGCTATATAGTGCGCTATGTTTCCTGCAAAACATATTCAATGCCCATGTAAAATGTTGTTCCTTCCATTTGCTATCTTGTTTTATTTGCAGGGCAGCTATCTAGTTCCTTCCATTTGCTATCTTGTTTATAACTGGGACTTCGCGTGAGCGCGTTGTACTTTTGTTTTTGTTTGCGAATTTCGGCATATGAGAATTGATTTGCTCAGTACTAGCAAACAGTAAAATACCGAAAAATGCAAATTGGCTCAACATGAGAATTAATGAAAGCGTCATGTGTGCCAATTTTGGGGATCCTTGTTCACGTAATCGTGAATTGCAATGCAAAAAAAACATAAAAAACGGCGATTTTTGGCTTGAAAATTTAATCATTCACCTATAACTCAAAAACCATAGGTGGGCACAAGTTTGTTAATCGTTAATCCGTTAATAACGAAGCTAACTTTTTCATTAATTCGTTAATCCGTTAAAAAGTTTTTTATGTTAACGGACTAAATTAACTTCCGTAAAGTTCTGTTAACTTCCGTTAAGGTTTTTATCGTTAATATCTTGCACCATTCATTCATCGTACCGGTACAAACCAGTTTATGGAAGAAAAACGAAGAAAGGAGCTCTTTTTTGTGGCAAATAATAAGCTGCAGCCTCATAGGTCTATTAATTATCGCCGTTTGCAATTTCCAAAGATTTCCGATCGCAGCTTCGTTAGTGCATTTGAACTTATTTTTATGTTGAAATTAGATTAGACTGTAAAATGTAACTTCCGAAAACACAAGAAGACCACCACAGCAATAAGTATTCCCTTACAATCAGCTCAACAGCGTCAATACATGTTCTAGAAGCGAGTGAATAAGAAGAAATGTAAATTACACTCAAACTATTAACGAATTAACGGACTTTGTTAACTTCCGTTAATTAAAGCTGAAAATAATGGATTAACGTTAACGAGGTGTGAAGTTTGTTAACGGACTAGTGGTTAACGAAGCTAACGTTTTGCATTAACTTGCCCACCTATGTCAAAAACTACTCGGTGTGCAAAGCTGAAATTGGGACACAATGTGGCTGCTTATCAATGGTTTATACAAACCGAGTTTGGAAGTGTCTGGTCACGTGACCAAAATGTTACATGCCGAAAATGGCCAGCAAGTGGACGAGTTTGAACCGATATATCTCGGTAAATACCGATATTGATGGAAAATGATGGGTGATTTTTGAGCACACTGTCAACCGCCTTTCTCTTGGTTATGTTCGTTCACCCCAACCTGAATACTATTTTCTTTTTTATTTATTTCAATTTTTTCTTATTTTTCTCTGGCTATTCACTTTTAAACCTCTAAACGCACTGTATTAAAAGTTTGAGCAATTGAAGATATCAGGAAGGACTAATGTGCGACTGAAATTGGGGGTGCCAGGTTGGGGGGATCCCCCTCAATCGGATCCTCCGAAGTTTTGAACTTTTAAATCGCTACTACTAGATCGATCTAATTTTTGGAGTGGGTAGAAAATAAACTTAACCAAACAAAAATTGGGGGTTCTGTTTCCCCCTAAACGGGCCCTCCAAAATTCAAACTTTTAAACCTTTAAAGCTAGACACATGAAATGTTGAAGTAAAGCAAATATAAGGAAAAGATAATATTTGAAAAAAATTTGGGGTCCCAAAATTTGTTTTTTCCCCTGAAACGGTCATGCCGAAATTGGAACTTTTTAATCACTCATGCTAGGCACACAAAATTTTCAGTGTAGATAAATAGAAGAGAAGATAAAACTTGACAAAATTTGGGGTTGCCAAAATGGGGGGTCCCCTGAAACAGGGTCGCCAAAATTTTGGACTTCTAAACCGTTAGAGGTAGATGGACCAAATTTTCGGAATGAGTAGATATTAAACATAAACTAAACCTAACAAAAAATGGGGAGTCCTCCCCAAACTGGGCCTTTTAAAACTTGAAGTTTTTAAACTTTTAATGGAAACATGAAATTTTTAAGGTGAGCAAATATAAAAGAAAGATAAAATTTGATCAAAGTTTGGGGGCACCAAAATGGAGGTTTCTTCCCGAAATGGGTTTGCCAAAATTCAACCTTTTTAACCACTCATGCTAGACACATGAAATTTTCAGCGTAGGTCGATGTAAAGAAGAGATAAAATTTGACCAAATTTATGGGGACCCCCCTCAAACGGAGCACCAAATTTTGGAAGTTTTGAGCCGTTAGACCTAGATAAATCGAATTTTCAGAATGGGTAGATATTAAAAAGTAAAGTAAACTCAACAACTAAACCGAATCATAAACTAAATATGTAAAACAGCATCAAAGACGTAATCATAAACAAAAAATTTGTGATCAAAAACAGGAAAAACGGATTTCAAACACAACACAATCTAACATCGAAACATTCAAATTGGAGGTCCCTAGATATCGATTGCAATGTCATACTCTAGTTGAGCTTAATAGCTTTGATGAATTTGAGCTACATGGCTGAGTTTTTTTTTCACGAAACTATCACCGGTGACGTTGAGAAAGCGCACTTTTTTTTAAGGTTGAAGGTTTTTTAAGAATTTAAGTAAGGAAGTTTTAGTGCTAAATAATGGATTTAATAATTATACATCATGTTTCGAAAGTAGGGTCCCTCCCTCTACCGCTTACATGAAAATTTAGGAAGTTGTCTTCATTTAGTTCGAAGTTCATTAACGTTAGTTTCTATTAAGCTATTTTTGATTTCAAATTTCTTTCATTTTCATGTCGAGTAGCTGAGTTCTCAGCACCTCTCACCTTCTAAGCAAATATTCATAAACGCATGCTGGGTAGTTATCTCGAAAGATCGCGTTAATTAAAGGACGTATAGAAAACTGCGATAGTTTACCAAGTTACACTCAATGACCTGCGACAACTTGTGAGTGAAGCATTAACTAGGGAAAATAAATTTTGATTCTCCGCGTTTTTTTGCAATTTGTCAAATTATAGCACCCGAGAATGATGGCTATGTTGCAAAAGCATGAACGATTTAGTAAAAAATTTAAATAAATGCATGTTTTGAATTTGCATAATTTTAGCACTTTTTTATTGTAGTTCAGGCTGTTGAGGATTATTTTTCGAATTTTTGTTGAGGCTTGAATTTCGAAACAACCGTTAATCTGGTATATCAAATACTATACTCGTATGTTGAATTGCGATGCGAAAGAGCGTTTTCAGAATCATACATGGCTGTAAGAATTTGTAAGGCTGATGTAACAAAATTTGCTTGCGAGTCGCTGGAATTTTAAGGACCGCTTTATGTTATTTCAAATGAAGTGAAAAACTGTTAAGAACTTGTAAAAAGTGCTAAAATTTGACATTGTATTGTGAACTGTTATGAGAGCTTTTTAAATGACGTTACTCGATTATTTGTGATAACTTCGAGAGATTTAAATTTTGAACTCAAAGAACCACAAAGCAATTTAAGTTAGTGAAACAAGATTTGAAAGAGGCGCATTTAAATTTGATCTCAATATCAGCGACCACATTTTTTTCAAATTCATTCAAAGCAATCGGATCACTATTTTAAAGCTTAATAAAGTTCAGTAAAAGTTGGATAATGCCGCGAAGTCCCCAGATATCGCTTGCGATGTCACGTTCTAGTTTCCTTTGTAAGTGTGAATCAATTACCAGTCACATCTGCTCTGTTGAGAAATTTCCCACCTTATTAGATTAGATACATCAATTAAAGCACGAGATACACTGATACTCGTAGATGCACTATTTGAGTTTGACAGGCAGACTTGCAAAATACAAGGTGTTGTTGGTTTTAACACTGTGTGTTTTGTTCAAAGGTTTAATGCTACATCTAACTAACCTCTTGTCATTTCGTGTTATCGGAATCGAAAGTCTGTGTTAACAGTAATTTACGGAGAATTGAGATTAAAAAAATATGGCGAATGAATGTTAAAAGTTGTTCTATCGCATTCCAACAAATAGATTTGCAAGTATTGTTTTGCTTTCACCGCAAAGGTTGGAAGTACAGCATAAGTTGCCATTTCACTGACCCTATTTCTGTATTGAATAGTCGGTCAAAAGTTTACACTTTTGACAATACAGTATTATGCTGTATAATGCGTTATGTTTTCTGCAAAACATATTCAATGCCCATTAGGGTGTCCCTGATTTTCACAATTTGAAAAGTTTCATCTCTGAACCGTTTGATTTCATTTAATGAAAAAATGATGTCTATGGAATTTTATACTTTTGAAATGAAGTTTAGAGGTGGCGCAAAGTCTTTCAAGTTTGGATGGGTATTTTTAATTCCTGTGCGTGAATACCAACACTATGAACAGCAAAGTGCTATTGTTTTATTGTGACCTAGGCAAGCGTAATAATAATGTTTATTAAAATCGTCTGAAAGTTAACTTAGGAACTACAGTGACGTATCGGTTATGAGATACAGTAGTTATGTGCAGTTTTCAATGTTTGCATCATCAACCAGTTTTTCAAAAAAAGCAGCTTCTTTACCTTAGATGGCTAGTTTTGCGATATGTTACAGATGATTTAAATTTGCTAGGCATGTTTGATCGTAACGTAGGTTTGACTACAAAATGTGCCCTGGTGAAAGTTTCAGAGAATGTCGAAGAAGATAACCACTGTTACAAGCTCGGGTAGATATGACCAACACGAATAACAAAACACTTGTTGGGTGTGTCAACAAAAACAGTAGAAGGTTGATATGTTGGACCAACCGATGAGAAATTCTCCTCAGAGCTGCACACAAGGTCTTTAGTGGATGCCTCTCTTCGACCCCTATCCCATTGCTTGTTATTGAGACACAACTTCCTTGTTGAAAATTACTTTAAAACACCAAGCACTTTCATGCTCTCAACGTGCTCTGCGCCTCCTCCCAAAATCATTTAACCTCAGTGCTCTTGGCTCAAAATCAGTGACCAGCTGGTTATCTTGTGGTAGAAGAAACCCTTGTGGTAATCATATTGCTGATCCACAGAAGAAACCCTTCTATCCTTGCCCGAGCAACTAATTATATGTCCCCCAATCCCCTTCGGACTTCAATCAAGTTTACAGTATCATCTTCCATACCTAACTGCAGTGGATCTAGCTCGTCCCACCTTGAATGTGCCAAAAATTGATTACTCTCCCTTCCTCCTTCAGATGCGTATCTATGGCCCGATAGATAGTCCCTTTCCTCATTTGACGGGTGGCACTGGAGTGTATGCCATGTAATCCAAATGCAAGAACTTGGACTCTTTTTCTTTGCTGGACCAATTTTCAGTGTCACAGCTGAAACCCATTCCCTGAAGCACGTACTTGTCTGGTGTAGCAACCACAAGACGACTTGCCACTTTCAGTAAATCATTTTACGGACTAACAATTAGTTCTTTCCCTACTTTCAAAGACCCCTTACATCTCTGGCCAAGACCCTCTAAAATGTCTGGTTTCATGTCTCCTTACTTTCCAACAATGCCATTTTAAAATTCCAGTGGATCTCCGGTCATGCTGGTATCCCTGGAAATAAGCATGCTGATTCTTTTCCCTAAAGCTGAAGCCTCCCTACCTACTGCGGTGGTCCGTTGTCCCTCTACTTAGCTATTGCCTAAACCGTTACACCCAGTATCACAAGTGGAGACGTCACATTTCCACATTCCTCCTCCCATCTCAACTGTCCCTTTCCTACAGTTTCTCCTAAGGAATTGGTCTTCTCACCCCACATATGCTTTGAGCTTTCCGCCTTCGCTTCCATGGTCAAAGACTCTTACTATTATGGTTAGTCAGTCGTTAGGAAAACTCTTCCTGTTGCCCCTATGGACACCTTTAACAAGACCTTAATCATCTCTTTCTTGACTGTCTTGCCTCTGAGCTTTTATGCCAATCTATCTTTGATTCTGCAGTCTGCATCCTGGCGTGTGGCTCAACTGTTTGGTCTCTGAGAAGTTCTTTGCTTCTCCATCCTTCGAAAAGGGTTGGGTAGCACCACCACTTCATCAGGCCGCTTCAAAAATGAAAAACAATGCAGTATGCTTTACAGATTGTTGAAAATAACCTGGCAAATGTTCGTAATATGAATAAATCTACTCTAATGCAGCAATAACGTTTCTGTAAACATGAGCATTGTACTGATTAGAAACCTGCCTATGTGCGTATAATATTATAATAGTGTTTGCTAAGCCAACTTTGAGGTCACTACGCCACCTCCAAAAATCAAACTTTTACAAAACTTTGTATGAGGCAGTTTTTGATACAATGGAAACTTTTGAGAGGGTCAGACACACAAAAGAGTGTGTTTTAAAATTTGACCTCTAATAAGGGACTCCCTAATACCCATGTAGAATGCTGTTCGTGCGATTGTTAGCTTGTTTTACTTGCAGGTTACAATTTCCTTTGTAAGTGTGAATCAATTACCAGTCACATCTGCTCTGTTGAGAAATTTCCCACCTTATTAGATTAGATACATCAATTAAAGCACGAGATACACTGATACTCGTAGATGCACTATTTGAGTTTGACAGGCAGACTTGCAAAATACGAGGTGTTGTTGGTTTCAACACTGTGTGTTTTGTTCAAAGGTTTAATGCTACATCTAACCTCTTGTCATTTCGTGTTATCGGAATCGAAAGTCTGTGTTAACAGTAATTTACGGAGAATTGAGATTAAAAAAATATGGCGAATGAATGTTAAAAGTTGTTCTATCGCATTCCAACAAATAGATTTGCAAGTATTGTTTTGCTTTCACCGCAAAGGTTGGAAGTACAGCATAAGTTGCCATTTCACTGACCCTATTTCTGTATTGAGGAGTCGGTTTAATTATGATTTAGTCAGCTTCTTATTAATCGACAATTTAATCGATTAAGATACTGAAATGTTACACTCACTGCAGTAAATATCATTTTATTTCGCATTGAAAAGTTCGCTTTCTGCGTAGACCAGTAGTTATAACGAGCTGCTGTTAGCTGATATATATACAGGGTGTTCCAAAATGGTTGACCCCATTCTAAATACCCATATATCGGAAACTACTTGATGGATCATAATGAAACTAAATACATTTTATGTTGAAGGTCATCAGTTTTATTGGTTAAATTTACAAAGAAAAGTACAAATATTTGTTGGTTCTATGACAGATTTTCATAAATGTTCAATATGAGCGCCGCCTATGACTCTGCACACGTCAAGTCGGTATTCGAGCTCGTGCCAAACTTGCTGTAGCATGTCTTTGGTAACAGTTTTCAGTGCAGCTGTAATTTTTCGTTTCATTTCTTCAATGTTAGCTGTAAGAAGAGTTACGAAGACAAGTCCTTTCACATAACCCCAGAGGAAAAAATCACACGGAGAAAGGTCGGATGATAGAGGTGGCCATTTTACCCCAATCACCCAACCTTTCTCCGTGTGATTTTTTCCTCTGGGGTTATGTGAAAGGACTTGTCTTCGTAACTCCTCTTCCAGCTAACATTGAAGAAATGAAACGAAGAATTACAGCTGCACTGGAAACTGTTACCAAAGATCTGCTACAGCAAGTTTGGCACGAGCTCGAATACCGACTCGACGTGTGCAGAGTAACAGGCGGCGCTCATATTGAACATTTATGAAAATCCGTCATAGAACCAACAAATATTTGTACTTTTCTTTGTAAATTTAACCAATAAAACTTATGACCTTCAACATAAAATGTATTTAGTTTAGGGTTGTACAAAGTAGAATAATGCAGTATTCTAGAATAATTCTAGAATAGACATTTCGAATCTAGAATTTCGAATCCTATTCTAGAATAACTCATGGCAAACTGTGACAATACAGTTTTTTCCGGCCAAAATTAGGTGATCTCCAAAAAAAAAAAAAGGTCTTCGCCAAAATTCAGAGTGAATTTTCGGCCGAAATCCAAAATTCAAACGTTTTTTCCGCCCAAAAAATTTTTTTTCGAATCCAATTACCCGATAAAAAATGCTTTTTGAGATTCGTTTCTCCGGAGATTCGAATCTCAAGGATTCGAAATTCTACTTTGTACAACCCTAATTTAGTTTCATTATGATCCATCAAGTAGTTTCCGATGTATGGAGTCAACCATTTTGGAACACCCTGTATATATTTTTTTTTTTGAGCAAAATAAATAGGAGCTAGGGCCGATTGTGCTTGAATGGCAATAGCTTGCTCATGATCCAATTTAATAAAATTAAGAGAATTTTCCCAAATAATAGCAACAAACCGCAAGACTAAAGTCATTCTAATGTATCCGCAGACGATCCTCCCACTGAACCAATCACTCCGACCACTCCTACAGAACCTCCAGCTGCCCCCGCTTCCACTCCTGCCACAGAAAACCCACCCATGAGCAACGGGGTTGACATGATGAAGATCGACCTCGAGACATTAAAGAAACTATCAAAGTCGTCTAAAAAGAAAGGGGCCCCCAGTAGCAATTGGAACAATAGACAAGCCATTTTTAACAACCTGTAGCCCTAGAAAAATTGATGGAAGCTGAAATATTCCATAAGCTTCCTAACTAAAGTACAGTTTTTCCAAAATTTAAAGGTAAAATTTTTTTGAATAAATTATAATCCGAGAGTGTATTCGTGGAGTGTACTAATTTCTACAGCTGTTTTCGTATATCATAGTCTTTTACTTGCATTGCTTAATTGTGCATATATGCTGCGCATTGATGGTATTGAGATATCACTTGTAGAATTCTTGGTATTGATGTCAACATCTTCTCTATTTTGCTTAAATTTTACGAAGAGTATTTTCTGAATTCTACGTAGCACAAAAATAATATCGTTTACCTCTTTGAAATGTGTTTGAGTTAATTGTAAAATATCTGTGCTTACCAACCCGTGGTATACTTACGAACTTCTTGAATATTATTACCTTTATATTGCTCCGAAATTTTTTTAAGAGTTTAGCAGAATAACCTCATGTGTCTCCAGTAACTGTACCGCAGGTAATTTTTACTATAGGTCATCACAGAATTTGATTAATATTTAGCTAATGCAACTGTTATTGAACAAGTTTAAATATTTTTGACATTTTGGCACTGACACCAGTAAATATAAATTCAACATCAAAAACCGCTGTTAAATGCCACTGTCTATGTCAAATAACTGCATAGTAGCTGTATATTGTAATCATTCACGTAGTAGTTATTATGTACGACTACAGTTAATCTTCCACGCTGAATTACTGTGGATTGGAATTTGAAAATTTATTTGATTTGATTGCAAAAGGACAGCATTGTATTAATTTGTAAGACTTACCGTTCAATTATCATATTTTGGCGTTAACACAATTTTTATTTGTTTTCATTTTTTAACTTCGTGTCTCACTCTAACTTGTGTCTGAATTTATTGTGCTAAGTGTAATTATTGATTTTTTGAAATGATATCTGTGTTTTTGAGCGTTTTCCAATGGCCGTGGTACGATGTACTGTACTGCATTTTGATTCTTATCTGTGTTGTAGCGGCATTGTTTCTTGGTTGGTAGAGCGTCGGGTTTGGAATCGATATGGTGTCTCCCAGTTCGATTCCCGGGCTGGTCGTTGCATTGTTGTGTTCTCCGCTAAGACACTTATTTCCTATTGGAGCCAAACTCTACCGGGTACGATGGTCCAGCCTGATTAAAGACTTGTCAGTAGAACCCAAAAAAGGGTGCTCTGTGTTAGTTAGAAAAACGTTGAGAGTCTGGTTTATAAGCATAAATGAATGAATTTTGTTGTTTAGTCAGTTTCTCTTCATTTCTAATTTTTTTCGCTGTCTGAATATATCCAAGCTTTATGTGTATTTTGGGCTGGAAAGGAACTCCAAAAGCCAAGGTGGTCTGGAAAATTCAATATGGACTCCACTTTGTGTAAACGTTGTTTTGAAGAAGTTATTTTGATGTGCGTGAGTTTTCAAATTTTCATCTTTGTGAAGTTATAGTGAAATTAGGTCGCTTTTGATTCTAATCTAGTTTTGGTTTTGACCGTCATTCCATTTTGAGGATACAATTCGAATTATATTTTGATAAGGTAACTGCTACCTAAGCAAAAAGCAAAATTTGCAACAGTATGCAGAAAACTTTTGCTGTGTTTGTAATCTTTCTTGGCAGTACAGAAGTAGATTTTTATTACGGAGTTGTCTGGATCCTCTTTGTAATTAACGTCTTTCAAACGCATACGCAGTTAATTTTGAATTTGCTTTGACGTTTTTAAAGAATCTATGATGCTTTTTGTCAAAAGTTCATGCTCAACGATTTTTAATCAAAATCAAATTTAAATTAATGGTCAGGCTAAAAGCAATCACATTTTTTGCTCAGGATTTCATTCGAATTTTACAAACATCATAATTTTCTAAACCCTAAAACCGCCTCCGTTGTTCTATGTTTAACTAGGAATTGTGTTTATAGAACCTCTTATAGTATCTTAGCAACGTATACCGATAGCAAAAAGATTTTTCCCTAACTTGTGGTACTCTTTTGTTAAACACAAGACAAAATTGTTTAACCCATGACTAGTTGAGAAAAATTGATTTTTTTGGTTTGAAGTCCCTTGCGCAAATGCTTCTTTGAAGCGGCTCTTTTGTCCTCTGTGTTATCCTCTTAGGAAGCAAATAGAAGACGATTCGAATTTTTTAGCAAGTCGGGAATTAAGTTGCGGATTTCGGCAGCAATACGAAATAAGAATACCTTTACTCGACTGTGATTCAATGAATTAAGCCAAGAAATAATTATAGCGAGTTGATACTTTTTGGCTGATATTTTGGTCTTAGATTTTGGTTCACAGCCTTTGTATTATATATAGAGACTATTGTGGTGATGCCAGTGTATTGTATTTATTCGTTTTGCGAATTTCTGTAACGAAAGAGTGTTCCAATGTTCCGTGATGACAATTTTCCTGTCTTTTATGCGTAGTAAATATCTCATTTACTACCGTGGCAGTTTTGCTATAGATTTTTTATTGAAAGCTACCTTAGCCGCAAAGAATTGTATTTACCAATTGTACAAAGAATTGTCGGCAGCGTGGCCGAGAGGGTATAAGCGTCGTTTTTACGACGACCCTGATCGAATGATTTGGGTTCAACCAGGGGCGTATTTAGGGGGGCATTGTGCCATGGCCCCCACCCTTTTGGGTCGCCAATAAAGTACTTATTTATTTTTCTCATTTTTAAAGCAATGGTATAAGTTACAGCGATGATAAGTTTACATATAGCAAGAGCAGCCATAGGCGTAGCGGGGGGGGGCGGGCCTTTTCCCAAATGAAATGCCACTAATGGTAAAAATGTGACGAAAAAGCCTGTTGTTTCTTATAGCGTTTTTCGCGTACAACATTCACGCGTACAAAAATAATTAAAAGTAGTATTGACGACCAGGGGGCTCGAGGCCCCCTCAATTCAACTTTTTCCCTAAAGTTGCTGTCTCAAGCCCT
Organism: Trididemnum nubilum; assembly: GCA_963965965.1. Lineage (NCBI taxonomy): Eukaryota > Metazoa > Chordata > Ascidiacea > Aplousobranchia > Didemnidae > Trididemnum > Trididemnum nubilum. The sequence goes on along the minus strand of OZ014479.1, from coordinate 31,741,448 downwards.
CATCCAACCTTTTTATGAACGTAATGCAATAACCAGGGGTGGATTTACTATACTATACGGCACTGTGCCAGGGGCCCTGCACTGAGATGGCAAGACTTTTTTTTGGTTTTCACCTATATTTGGCTCGAAAATTTTGCGAAAATCCCCAAAGTGCCAAAGGTCCCACGCAATTAAAATCTGGCCCGGTCGATAACATGGTTAGTAAGTGTAAGCCGTTATTGTACCATTTTTCATAACAATTCACCTCCACCTTACCGGTTTTTACGCGACAATATACTTAAGAAATTAGATAGAGGAAATCATAGGCGTAGCCAGGAGAGGGAGCCAAGGGGCTCGGGCCCCCCCATCAAAACGCCACCAATAATAAAAATATGACAAAACTCCTCGTTTCTACCAGTTTCTTTTAGCATCTTCGCGTACAACAGCAATTTAAAATAATATTGACGACCAGGGGGTAGGGTGGAGTGAAAAAATTTTTTTTTGGAAATTCAAAAAAGTGTAGTTTGGAAATCCTGGCAAATGGTCTAAAAATAGAAAAAAAATCGACTTGAGCCAGTTGCCACCTACCATGGGCTGGCTACCCCCCCAAAAATTGGTCGCGGGGGTAAAATGGCCATAAAATCATGTTACTTGATAACCGCTAGTCGTAGAGACCTGATTTATAGCTCAAAAGTTGCAGAATCATCATGTTTCTATGAGTGCTAAGGGGACTTTTTGTCTATTTCAATCATAAAAAAAGTTACAGTCAAGAAACCGGTTTTTCATGTTAAACTTGCATCATAGAGAATTGTGATTCACTACTAGTTAACATGAACTCTTGCAATTCGTAACTTGCTAAGAAATTTGATTTTAGGGGTATGTCGTACAACATATTAACTGTAGTAATGCGAAGTGCACAACAAAAGTGAGTGCGAGGCTGGCAAACATAGATGTGTTATCAACAGTCAACACAACATAAAAACATTTTACGAAAATTGCATTTTAGTGTCAAACTTTTTTAACAATTTGCGAGATCTAATTTTTTGGCGAATAAGTCCGTCTCTTCTTTCAAATCCAGTGACTTGTGCTGATGCTTCCGTTACCAATTTGACATGTCTTTCGACAGTTTGATTGTGGCATGGATGGTGTAAAATTAAGGGTTTCATTCGACAGTCTTCAATTTCAGAATCGGACAAATGTCTAATAGCTGGAGGTTGTTGCTGACAAATTTCCAAATCAGCCAACTCATAGTATGTGTCTGCTTCCAAGTTTAAAGTAGGAAGGTGAAATAAACGAACTGAGGTGTCGTTCTTGCGAAGTGAAAGAACGTGATTCACGCCCTTGTCTCGAACAGCTTGATCGTCATCTCCTAACATTGCGATCAAAATGCTTTCTGGATGGCCAAAATATCCATTTCTTTGAACAACATTTTGAGCTACTTGTCGAAGATCTTGATTTTTCAGACTGTTAATTCTTTTGATCAAGTTGAAAAAAACTTTAGAACCATGTGTTAGTTGGTTGTATAACTTGATTTCAAACCAAGTGGGAAAATAAACAGTTAAACAAAAGTTAACTAAAATTTCCAAGTTCTGAGGTGGTTCATCAAGTGACACGTAATACCGCAAAATTCTACAACCCAAAGTCAACCATCTTGAATGCACCACTGGGCCAACTTCCAAATATTGTAGATCATCATCACAATTACCAGTTATAATTGCCAAACAGATTTTGTAAGCGTAGTATTGATCTGTACTCAGGTCATCAATGACATGAGGTGGAAGTTTTGGAAAAGAAGAAATAGGGACGAACACTTGCTTAAACTGAGTAACTGGCCAACTTGATACAGGACCCTGTATTTTTTTACCTATTGGTCCGGCAAATGTATCTGGACCACTTGTTGCCCCATCCAAAGCAGCAAACACATGTCGCAAGGGAAGTTCATTTGTGTGTAGTAAACACACAACCCACTGAAGAGGTCTGTGTAATAATTCTTCTAAACTTCGAATGCATCCATTGTGTTTGCCGGTCATAGAAGCAGTACCGTCAGTGCCAACTATTGCAAGCTTGCCTTCCAATTCCGTACCACTGAAAGAATCAAACAACTTTTGGGCAATTGTTCTACCTTTGCCATCTTCAGGAGAAAAGTGAGTAAGGTAATAACTTCCTGGCTCACCAACTACTGTATAATGTTCTTCCAGTTGAACAGACCGATAATGCTTCTCATTTGGACCTTGTGCAACAATTTGGGTTGCATCTTTGCGGCCATCCAAATACACTGCGTTCACCAATCCAAAGTTTTGTTGCTCTTCGCTCCGGATTTCGTTTCGGCATCTTTCACGCTCTCTTCGTAGTTTACTACGATCAATGATGCGTGTTTTATCATCTTCAGTAACTAAACCAACATCCACTAGGACACTGTTAGCAACTGCAGCAACTGCTCTATCCGATAGCTGGTAGCGTTCACAAATTCTGGCAAGGTTTGGCCATTTTTTGCGATTTTGAATGGATGGATTTGGCATTTCCACTAAGAACTGAGAAACTGCAGATGATTGTGATGTGTCTGTGCTTGTTGATGCCAAAGATTCGGACTCCGAGACATAATCAGTAGTTGACAGAGTAATAATTTCATTTTGGCCTTGTGAACTTGGGGCATTGACATGTGATTCTGAACGTCGTATAAATTTTTGGTCAGATGAGGTCAAAGGCAAAGCTACATCTAAACATTTTCCAATACGCCGACTCTTTTGATCTTCATAAAATACAAAATCTTCATCAGTCATTCGCAACTTGTGGTCTTTTTCCAAACGTCTTCGTTGTTCATTGTCATTGCAAAACACGTCGAACAACTTATCTATATCTGACAAGAACTCCGCTTCTTTTTCCAAAAAAGATGCTCCACGTTTTTTCTTGGGATACCGATCAAGTTTGCTGAAAGCTACCACCAGTGCCTGTACTTTTTTAGATATAGTTAAGTAATGTAATGGATAAACATTACACCACACCCATCTGTCATGTATTTCTTTAGCAACATCATTTGCAACGTCCACAGTTTTAAAATTTTCGAATTAGATGATCCTCTCTAACACTTGACATTTGGTGGGTAGTATACCGGATGGAAAGCTTTTACTTCCAGTGAAAGTGTATCCACTATGTAAAACTTTAACGTTGCTTGCTCTTCGCCTGGTTGTCATAGCTATAAACTACGGTGGTTATCAAGTTATTTCATTAATAGTACTAAGCACCTAATTACTTATCTACAAAGAAAAAAATCTTTAAAAATTTGTAAGGATTAAGTAGACGTAAGCCTACGTCTAACTAATCCTTAAAAAAAGCTATGTTACACCTGCCAAAACTAGTTGACTGTAACTTTTTTTATGATTGAAATAGACAAAAAAGTCCTCTTAGCACTCATAGAAACATGATGATTCTGCAACTTTTGAGCTATAAATCAGGTCTCTACGACTAGCGGTTATCAAGTAACATGATTTTATGGCCATTTTACAACCAATTTTTGGGGGGGTAGCCAGGCCATGGTAGGTGGCAACTGGCTCAAGTCGATTTTTTTTCTATTTTTAGACCATTTGCCAGGATTTCCAAACTACACTTTTTTGAATTTCCAAAAAAAATTTTTTTCACTCCACCCTACCAGGGGGCCCTGGCTTCTTCAATTCAATTTTGTCAACCAATTTGAACTCGTATAACCCAGGTCAAATTATGGGTTTTTGTCTTAAAAGTTGCTACCTCAGGCCCTCATCTAACCTTTTTATAAACAATAACTAGGGCCGGATTTACCTTATGGCAATGCAATGAAAAGTCTGCGGATCGTCCAATAAGTTAGCGTCTGACGCTGTCCGATGACAGGAGAATAAATATGCGCTATACAACAAAACGTTCAGTCGTTTTACACATTATTAATTTTCCACTTAGTAGGCTTCCGATTCCGCATGTTACGTGGTGCTCGAAGACTATATTTGGCGTTAAGCCCGTTATCCCATTTCAGTTAATCGTATTTAGGAAGACGACTGAGCAGCATTGCAGCTGGTTTCGTCGCGAAATATCGGGCATTTCTGATAACTAATATTGATAGTAATTGCCTATGGATTGCGGAATGATTTATCCCAGCCTAGTCTGAAGATATTCTTTCAGCAGCAACACAAAGATTGTCTGCTTTGGCATTTTAATTTTTACATTAAAAAGTAAGTATACGTACATAAAATTTTTTGAAATCAAATCTTCATACTTTTTCAAAAAGATGTAACAATTCAGCAGCAACTTGAAAGAGAGATTTATTGTCCAAAAAACTAACTACCATAATATTACACCTATCTTTCCACCTACAATGTTCAGAAATTAAGGCAAAGTGCAGCATCTTTAAAGGTATCAAATTTGAAAAACTGCAATGTTTTTTTAATACTCGGGAGTGTGCAGCCCTTAACATTTTACATTGAACGTCAAAACCAGCTACAGCAAGATGTCAAGTTCGAAAAACTTTATTACTTCTTTGATGTCAAAAGGGGATGGAGATTTTTAAATCTACACCTCCGTAATCCAGTGAATTCAAAAAAGGTCTGAAAATTAAAAAAATTATTTATTTCATTCAAAAAGAGGAATACAATTTTCAACTTGAATTTCACACAATTTAATATTTAGCATTTTAACAAAAAACAGTAACTTTAAAGAGTGGCTCAACTTCTAAAAACTTTAACATTGAAAGAGGAATACATTTTCGACTTCACACTTTCTTTAACATTTTACATAGTGAAAGGCAAAAAATCCAGCAACTTTAAAAGAATGCTTCAAGTTCTGGAAAACTTAGTGTTAAAGGAGGATTACAGTTTTTTTTAACTTCACGCCTCCTTTAACATTTTACAATAAAAAGCAAAAAATTATAGCTACTTTAAAGAAGGCCTAATGTTCTAGAAACATTAGTGGTTATTTAATATTAAAAGAGGATACATTTTAAAACTTATATTTTTTTAACTTCACACATTCTTGAACATTTTACAATAATAAGCACAAACTCTACCTGTTTTGAAGGTCTTAAGTTCTAAAAACTTTAATGCTTCTTTAATATCAAGAGAAAATAATTTTTTTCAATTTTACACCTTTAATATTTTACATAATTAAAAAGACAAAACCAGCCTCTCCTTAAGGAAGGTGTCAAATTTTAAAATTTTTATTGCTTGTTTAATGTTAAGAGTACATTTTCTCAACTTGATACCTTCATTTCATTTTGTTGAAGGAAAATAGAGCAGCTTTAAAAAAAGACATAAGTTCTAAAAACTTCAAAATCCTTATATACATATTTTAAAATTCATACCTTTAAGATTTCATTAACGACAAAACTAGCAACCTTGAAGAAGGCCTCAAGTGCTTAAATACTTCTTTAATATTAGAGGAACTACGCTTTTTTTACTTTTAGAAATTACACTTCACACCTTTAACTTGAAATTCTAGCTACGGTACTTTAAAAGAAGGCCTAAGTTCTAGAAACTTCAATGTTTTGAACTTTAATATTAAAAGAAACGTATCTAATCAAATGCATGAAGCACAACTTCAAAGATGTCAAATTCTAGAAACTCAGCTATTTTCTTTAATTTTTTTTACTTTGAAGGAGTGCGAATTTGTTGAATTAAAGCTTTTTATCCTCTATGCATGCAACAAAAATATGGGATAGCGAATAAAGTTTTCTAGCTTTGCTTTTACCTTATTTTATAGTGGGAATGACACTAAGATGCAACAATTTTTGTTTGGTTACTCAACTAAATTATCAGAGAATTTTTGAAGTACGGTAGTAATTGTTATGAGAATATGAATCAGCAAAACAAAAGTTTGTCTTTTGATTGTAACAACATTGAAGCAATTGAAAATTTAAAAAGATATTTTTTAAAAGAGGTTTGACTTTGATAAGAATGCATTTTTAGTGTTGATTGATTAAGCACCCCTAAAAAATATGAATAATTCGTCAATCGCAAAGGTCAAGACCAATCTACCAAAGAGGAAAATGTGTGAAAAGTGCAGTTTACTGTGCCATTATTCATTAAAAACACTAGGAATTTCGTAAAATAGGTCATTATTGCAGCTACTTCTTCACAACGTCAAGTTCTCGGTTGATATACGGGAGTGCAGGTACAATTTACAGGAACAATGATCGCATTTTACCGTATTAAAAAATAATGTGCTTCGAGTCAACCGAACGTCTTGAGTTTGAATGTTAGTAGCCAAGGAAATCTTAACTACCGGCTACCACAAATAAAATAGTGATATCTACACAGTATACACCGTAACCGTTGAGAGCTACAAGGTTTTTGATTGTGAACAATACATCCATATTGTACAATATTTATTGAGAACAATTTAATGCGGATGCTACAGTACAGAAAAAGTAAAAAGTCATTCCAGTAGCTATCGTAAAACTAAACGTCGAAAAATTTTGGGTAATACGTTAGCCCAAATTAAAATAATTTATTTACACGTACGAACCCATCCTCATATTTACATCAAGGTAGATCCTTGAGGAAACCCTATTTAAAATAAGGTGCGAAGCAAACAAAATGGAAAAAAAGATGTCTGTTGCAAAATCTGCTAGAACAAACGTTTAAGGATTGCACATTCAAAAGTAGGATTGCAAAAGTCATCACAAAAACAAAGGCAAAAATGCGTAAGATACACATGGAAATTTGACAACCAGGAAAGCCCTGGAAAATTTCTTTTCCGTTGACAAAAATACACAGTTTGAAATATATTCAAGGCTCCCTCAACAGAAGCATTTCAAAACATGGTTAACAATCGCAATGTGAAAACGCGCAAAATCCTGATCGTCAAAGCCACTACATGTAAACCACGCTTAAGCAATCTACACTCAATATGTCTGAAAATAAGGTCATTTTTCACAAACAAAGTTCCCACGAAACAAAAGAAACACTAGTAAATTACCTAAACTAAAATCCGAAAAAAGTGAGCAGTAATTTAATTATCAAAAGTGTGAGTAAAAATAAATTAAAAAAAAAACAAAAACGATTTATGCTAGTGAAATAATAACCGGTAGTGAAAAAGCTGCATTAAAGTTTTGCTACACAACAATAAAAAGCTTCAAACCTCAAATATTTTTCAAGCAATCAAAATTGCAGAAAAAGGCAGATGTTGAGCAATTTGAATTATGATACACAATTATTAACATAAATAAGCTGGGATTTGCTTATCACTATGCGGTGGAAACTGAAAAATTTCCGTTACCAAGTTTAGGAGGAACGAATAAGATATTCTTCTATTGAGGTGGCCAACGAAGATAACAATTAGCGTTTTTACATGTTACTTTTCGAACCCGGATCTTAATATCGATTCCTGTTTGATACTGACTTATGCCCAAAAAAAATGACAAATTACAAAAGGACCCAGCAAATCAAAGAGTTTAAATGTTAGCGATGTTTGTTGACATATGACCTCTCTGATTGGCACGACTCTTTTGTAATTTGGCACTTTTTTGCACGACTCCAAAATGCGCAAGCGTCTAAAATTAAGAATGCGCTTGAAAAGTGGACATGCAATTACCAACAGTTGATTTTTTCTGGCTTCCGTGACAGCTATAAGCCACAACCGTTTTAACGAAAGCTTTGCCGTTTTCTGTGCTACGTGATTACGAGCCAATGCAATTACACAAATACAGACATACAAAACGTGAAAATGCTCAACTTATAAAGAGCATCGTAACAACACCGCCGTGCTTAAAAATGAAAACAAAATGGTAATTTTTTTAGGATTATTAACTTGCAGTATTTGTTAATGTTTTGGCAGAACTAAAAATTATGCCAGTTTGAGAAGAGATCGACACAAGCCAAGAGTTAGTTAGCGTTTCGGAAAATTCAGCAGCCAAAAGTAAAATTTGACTACGCTCGTAGTATTGCCGGAATAGTAGTTAGCATATGTTTCCGTTTGTGGTCAAATCATTACCAATCTCAAGTGGAACAAAATCGCAAAAATTTGCCCCAACGTGTTACACATCATTCACCGTATATACCGCGAAATCCAAAGGGAGTTTTTCAACTATTTTACCACAAATATGTAAATAGATAACCGTAAGCCATGTGCAGTAAGTAAGTGATACTTGAGGTTACACTTGTGTATTTGCCAAACCGGTTCCACAAAACTTGTTTTAAAATTACTTTTCTGCTTCTTTACGGAAAAGCACCATCCAAAATACTATTGTGCAATACTGTAATCACATTAATCAGATGAAATTTTCATAACTTGCCCGAATATATTGCCATAAAAGGATAAAAAAGAAAAAAATACGGCAAAGCTAAATGCTTCATTACAAATCAAAAGATAAAATCCTGGCACAGCAGACAAAATTAAACTCCATTTCACTATGTAAAATTACTAACACCTCATTCTATAGTGCTATTTCAACCAGCGAAAATCGAGCGATGTTGGAGGCAGTTTTGAATGCTAATCAATTTCTACATCCATAAAGAAATAAAATACAGCATACAGCGAAAACAGAAGAACCAGCATAGCTACAAGAAGAAGAGCGACATCCTAAAAACAAAATATATCTAAAATTATCTTTCTTTTACTTAATATTATTATTTGCAATAATAAAAACACCTATAAAATCATCAAAACAAAGTCCCCAACAGGCTATTTCGCCGTTAGGCTCTTCAGGGGGGTAACAGCAAATCTAAATAGTAAACTTTACGTAGAGTCTGGGCGATTAAGAATTAGTAGAAGTTAACTTACAAATTTCTACATATTCCAGAAAGCAAATGGGCCAGCGAGGCCATAGTAATAAGGGCGCCGGTTATTGCCATGGCCACACCGGCTCATTTGCGTTCTAGAATATGTAAGAATTTGTTAGTTAGTTCACTTCTGCTAATTCTCAATCGCGCAGACTCTACTAAAGTTTACTATTTAGATTTGCTGTCACCCCTCTAAAGAGCCTAACGGCGAAACAGCCTGATGGAGGCTTTATTTTAACGATTTTATAGTTTTTTTTTGTTAACAGGCTCTGACCTGGCGTCATCGAGCTCTTTGTTTGGTTCGCTACAAAAACACATAACATTATTATTTATTTATAGTTAAACAAAAAAATGAAATTTAAGTCAAAGCTTCTGTATTTTCTAAGCAATAAACCAGTTCAAACAGACATTTTATTCTCGTAAATCTCAAAAACTTGAACCATTTTGCACCCTTTCACAACTTGCACCTGGAATTAATGCCATGGGAGAAAAAGGCAGGTTCAAATAGAGTACACCTTTACCCACAGTCCACCTCATCGACATGGTGCCATACCGATGCATCGTACACCATATAACCATATAGTAGCTGATTGCCAATTCGTAATTAATTAAAAATAATCACTTCCATCTTCGTCGCTGTTTCACTTCCTCTACAAAGAATGACAGTGTTGCAAGCAAGAAAAAGACTTACCCCGATACCATATGCTGATTGCTTTGCATTCGCTACATCCTTTATTGATCTGTTCATTTTTTTATTCACTTTGTTTTCCTGCTTACCTGAATACAGACATACTGTAAGCTCAAACTTTATCAAATTAATGTTGTTTCAATAGTGCTATTCACTGTAATTAAAAAAAATTCAATACAATACCTAGTTTTTGAAATGCTTTAGCATCGGTTGAACGAATCCCATTAGTCGAGTGCAATTATGAAAAAATAGGCCTAACCTCTAAAAATTGCAACAAAACGTTTCTTGACTGATTTCGATAGTATTAGCTTTACTAAATACCATACTAAAAGTTCACTAAAATCTGACCTGCAAAATATATTAATTTTGCGATCAAATTTCGACTTTAAACAGCAGTTTTTCTTCTTTATTTTGATGTTTTGGCTACCTTTTTAATTAGCTAATCAGCAAAACCACAGTGAAATAATAGAAATACAATTGTAGAACTGTGATGTAATAATATCTGCAGCAAAGATAATGTTGTGGTGAATGGTAATTGGAGCATTTTTAAATCGACTATAAAAAGGAATTTATCTAAGCATTTTTAAACAATATTTCAGTCAAACATAAAAATTTCATTATACGGGAGGATAGGTTTCGAAGAATATTATGGATAAAACATAACAACAAAATATCCAAGCCTTTAAATATCGTAGAAAATGTTCGTTCTATAAAATTTCTTACTAGTTTTGTTGTTTGGATAAACCTTACTTTTTGGAATTGGCCATTTAAAACCTTTGAAAATTTGTTTTTACCTACTAAATTACTGCAAAAACGCATTAAGAAAGAACATTAAGCTATTGTATTATGTATATGGCTCTATAATTCAGCATTTTATCTCGTGTTTCGAATTCAAGACAATAGGCGTAGCCAGGGGGGGAGGGGGGCATGGCTCTCTCAAATGATAAAAACGATGACAACAAAGCCTATTGTTTCTAAAGTTCTCAGTTTCTTTTAGCATTTTCGCGTGAAACAGTACACACATCCAACAGAAATTAACAATACTAATATTAACGACCAGGGCCCCAGGCCCCCTCAATTTAAACTTTTGCCAACCAATTTAAGTGTAGGCCTATAACCCAGGAAACTCAGGGTTTTTGTCCAAGTTGGAATCTCAGACCCTTATTTAATTTTTTTATGAATTGCAATAGCATGATTAAAAACCATCTAATAAAATAACTTTACAAAACAATCTACCTCCCACACCTCACCAGTTTTTATACGAGACAAACTACTTTTTAAAAAAATCTATGGGAAATGCTTATTGAACAAATACACGAAATGAGAGAGAATTTGGAGGAACATTGTACCAAGCGACAGTTCCTTTTTCGGCTGTGGCACAATCAAAATTAAAATTGAAACAATACACGCAAAATCCGTTAAAGACAACGTTTGATTGAGTCAGGTTTCATATTATTTTTGCCTAAAAAACAAAACTTTGCTACCTTGAAATCGTTCAGCTCCAGATGACAAATTTAAAGTACCGTAGAAAAATTACGCTACAGTAGCTATACTCAAATATTGCATATCCAATTATACGCTAAGGGGGAGTGTCATGTCTATTCTACTTTGTTCATGTCACATGAATCTAAAAAAAATCTGCAACAACCTATTAAAATACAGTAGCTTTAGCCTCACAGCTGTTTTAGGCGTTTTTATTTTTTTCATTTGCGTTGTTAAACAACACGTCTTTTAAATAAAAATTGAAAAAATCCCGGTAGTTTTAGAATTAAGTTTTTTTTTGTAAAAATATTTATAACATTTTTAAGCTCTAGGGACCCAGATCCCCTTGACTGCCTCAGACGGCTATTTACCCCCCAGTATATCTGTGGCGGCTCGCAGCTTATGATCCATCTTTACTGCATGCTCCCCTTTGAAATTCCTGCCAACGCCATGACTGGATGTACATGTACTCCCTAAAATTGGTTACTTTCATACAAAAACAAAAAAACTTCAAAGCAAATCTTCAAGTGTATTATTATTTAGTGCCAAAAATGTTGCAGGAGATAATGTACCTTATTGCTTCCCGAACGTAAGCCAAGTTACTCACAAAATTTAACCATAAAAAAGAAAGGTTTTAACAGTGTTTTGGACTTGGCTTGTAAGTTTGGACTTGGCTTGTAGTAACTCCAAAACTTAAAAGTTTTGGACTTTGGACAAGGTTTTGGACTTTTAAAGGAAGGTCCGATCAATTTACTTTTATAGTTCTTTCAAATGGCCCAAAACTCGTGCTAACTGTGAATGAAATGACATTAAAATAGCTGTTTTTCCAAAAAATTACAAAAATTTCCCCAGCAGCTTGGGGCTCGCCCCCGACCCCAGTATGTGATATGTATGACGTACACAGTTTGTTCATCACATCTCTCAATTTACACATTTATAAAAAAAAAATTTAACTTTTGGTTTTAATAAAGAGCCAAAGTTACAGTATTATCACAGAGGTCATCATTAAATTTCGACGTCAACAGTAACTTAATCCCAAGAATGAATTAGTTAATGAACTACATATTAATCTCTACCAAATACAAAAATAGACATTTTGATGCTAAATTATAAGTTTCTTTGAGGTATTAAGCCAGCCAAATATGGGAAAGTGACATCATCAAAGAAAAAACACTTTTTGCATGGTCAGATTTTTGTAGATGTCATTTAGTAGCCCTAATACGATAATTGATCAAGTGGATAGAGCATCAGCTACTGAAGCATTAGACCTGGGTTAAATTTCCGGTCGAGTCAAACCAAAGACTATAAAAATTGGTATTCACAGCTTCCCTGCTTGACGTTAAGCAATAAAAAGGGACAGTGTAAAGCCTCCACCATGTGTGGTATACAGGTAACAGTGCCCATCATTGTCAAATATCATGAAATCTTTTTTGAATGATAGGGTAGTAAAAAAAACCTTGCAATACCATTTAACACAACATCAAGTAAGTGTGAGATTGGCAGTAGTTCATCTTTGCAATCATCAAGTTTTTTTGCCTAATCTGAAAAAGTTGCCATTTGCAAAACACCAGCAAGCAGTGATTCTAAATGAATATAATTAGTTTACTGAATCCAACTTACCAATTCGTTTTCGATAAACATCAATGTTACTTCCTTTGCTCACATCTTTCTTCCCCATGATTTTTGGTAATATCTTTTAACTTGCAATCTTTAATTCAAGAAAATCTTACAATCTTTCCTTAAATATTCTACAAAATAAGCAGCATAGTTGTAGCACATCAATATCAAAACCATCTTGTATTTCGGAGCAAAGAAAATGGGTTTAGCACTTAGTTTGATCAGAAAACTTAAAGGTAAAAATATATGAAATATATTTTAAATAGAAATGTTTCGGTTTGTTCAATGTCAATCTAAAAACACAAAGGTCACTCAAAAAGCTACATGCAACATAATCCTTAATACAAATCACAGTTCCCTCTAAGGTTTTGGTGAGTCGGCATGCACCTGAAAAATCGGCGATTTTCCTTTAGCAAATAACGAAAAATTAAAAAATCAGTTGGCTTGTGCCCAATAAAAAAGTTGATTTGCTGATAAAAATCTGCTTAATGGGTACATAGATACAAACAAAACCTTAATCCCTGTTACCAACTGGACGAGGGAGCAGCTGGAAAGTAAATCTAGGACGATACACATATGAAATGGTAAAGCTAAACTAAGAGGCAACTAAATGGATATAACTGCTTCGAGTGCTACATTTTTTGGTAAGTTTTATCCATTCAGTAGCCCCTTAGTTTACCTTCTCTATTTCATATACCGGTATGTACCGTTCCCGATTTACTTTCCAGCTGCTCCCTTACCCAGTTGATAAAAGGGATTAAGTTTTACATTTATATCAAGGATTACGTTATATGTAGCTTTTTGAGTGGCCTTTCTATGTTTTTAGATTGATGATGGTTTAAGAATAAACCAAAACCTTTCTATTTAAAATATGTTTCATATATTTTTGGTTCTAAATTTTTCTGATCAAACAATCATGTATTTAATCATATATATCTGCATCATAATTTAGGCAAAGAGGTTGATTTGCAGAACCATATCAAAGCAATAAGCAGCAACTTTTTTGGATTTAACATTTTTATTCAAAGCAAAACAATATTGAACGTTTTCGGCTTAAAACAATTAAGCCCTCTTCAGGATATTATAAACAATAATACATAAACATCTGTAAAGGAAATAGAAACATTACGGCAACATAAATTACGTATACCTGACAAATAACGTACATTATATGAGGAAATACTTAAAATTATTATCTAACAAATTAAAAATGCCTTTCCGGTTTTGGAGCAAAGCAATCAGATTAAAATTACAGTCAAACAAGCAACAGCATAAAGTTTTTAGCGTGAAATAAACCAATCCAGTTAGAATAACTATTAATGTGATAGTAATGGTGAATTGAATTAAAGAGAAAATCAAGTCAAATCAAGGTAAGAACTAACTTATGATATTATGACGTAACAGAAAATTTGGCAACTTAGAAAATACTTAGCAAGAAAGAGGCACCTTTAGCATAAAGTTGCTTATTTAATTTAGGATTTAGTTTTTTAATCAAAAGAGCTTCTTGGATTTTCTTGGATTTACTAAATCCTAAATTAAATGAGCAACTTTATGCTAAAGGTGCCTCTTTCTTGCTAAGTATTTTCTAAGTTGCCAAATTTTCTGTTACGTCATAATATCATAAGTTAGTTCTTACCTTGATTTGACTTGATTTTCTCTTTAATTCAATTCACCATTACTATCACATTAATAGTTATTCTAACTGGATTGGTTTATTTCACGCTAAAAACTTTATGCTGTTGCTTGTTTGACTGTAATTTTAATCTGATTGCTTTGCTCCAAAACCGGAAAGGCATTTTTAATTTGTTAGATAATAATTTTAAGTATTTCCTCATATAATGTACGTTATTTGTCAGGTATACGTAATTTATGTTGCCGTAATGTTTCTATTTCCTTTACAGATGTTTATACATTATTGTTTATAATATCCTGAAGAGGGCTTAATTGTTTTAAGCCGAAAACGTTCGATATGTTTTGTTTTGAATAAAAATGTTAAATCCAAAAAAGTTGCTGCTTATTGCTTTGATATATCTGCATCACAAAAATAATATCGTAATACTATATAAACCACTGGTTCTAATTATATAAATCATTCAAATCCTGCATCACCCAAATTAGATTCCTACAAATTGAATTATTGGAACCAGCCCTTTTATGCAAGGGTGGCAGTACTCAACATTCAAAATTTGAACATGGCGTACTTCAAAAATTTACCCTACTGTACTAACATAATACAACGAAAACAAATTTTGCATCAGTACTGTTACCGAAGTATTTTTCATCACATGGTGTGCTCTAAACATGACATACTTGAAAGGTAAATTTTATAGGTCAATCATAAGATGGTTTGCTCTAAACGTACCGTGTTTGACAGGTACGGTACGTAGGTTAAAAATGCTACGGTTTTCCAAAGTTCTCGTTTTCTGCACTTCAAAAGAGGTTTAACTACTACCTATTCTACAGTAAGATTTATAAATTTCAGTTTTGCCAAGTTTGGAGCTGCTCAACTCATATGACATCTCAAAACATTACACGGTACGCTAGCACATTCAATACGCACATTCAAACAGTGTACCAAAGTACCATACCCATATTCTTCATAAAAGTATGTATTGTACTGCCATGCTCACTTTTAAGTGAATAAACACAAACCCCTTAATTGTAATTACATACATTTTATTCACCAAGTAGCCTTGGTCACGAGACAGCGAAGGGATTTTTTGGGGTTCGAGTCAAGCTGCTACATGCACAGAGCCCACCTATCTAACAAACACAATGGCGGCTTCACACTGTCTGTTTAATTGCTGAACATCAAACAGGAAAGTTGTGAATACCAATTTTTATAGTCTTTGGTTAGACCCAACCGGGAATTGAACCCAAGTCTACTGCTTCAGTAGCAGACATTCTATCCACTTGATCACTGAATAGTGCTTAAAGATTATAATAACAGATAATGCGCATTACATCAATTTAGCAGTCATGTTTTCATTTATAAACCATTATTTAATAAATGCACTGTCTGATTTGGTAATGGAAGGCTTTATTTCTCTGAAAATTTTCATCAGTTTTTTTCTTAATTCTGATCCAAATCTAATGTAAACTCCAATCCTTTCTCTAAAACTAACCCCAAATCTAACCAATTTAAACCCTATCTAAGTGGATGAATACTACTCTTTTTTGTTTTACCCTCTTTAATTTAACAATGTGTAACGAAATAGTCACTCTGTCAACAGAAGTCAAAATTTATGCAACATTTAATCATAGTTTAAGCATAAATCAAGACTGCATTCCACGTTTCATATTTTGCAGCACTCTAAATTGAAAACATAAAAGTCTACTACATTAGACAAAAAAACCAGAGCCAGGATAAAATGAATCATTCTATTTCGAGACGTTTCGACGTAAACTAAAGTCATTATCAATCTTATTCAAATAGAATAGAATTCTATTTGAATAAGATTGATAATGACTTTAGTTTAAGTCGAAACGTCTCGAAATAGAATGATTCATTTTATCCTGGCTCTGGTTTTTTTGTCTAAGCTCTTCACATCGTCCCGTTATCCTACTACATTAAATTTTGTGACTTTGACAATCCACATTTGGGCTAAAGGTCCAGTGCAATACACAAGACACTAAGACAGGTGGGTCAAAAAGAATGGGGTCAATGCCAATCTAGTCTAATACAATTCACATAACTGTAGATAATCCCATTGCGTTTGCCTCTAGTCCTCGTTTAGATATAATGCCACGGTTATTTTTTTATTGTAACAAGAGGATAAAGACTAAAAAATGCTTTAGTCTATCCATCAAATTAGTTAAAAACACAAGCTATTGTAACTGGGTTAAACAAACGAATCAGCCTTTTGGAAATTTGTTAAATTGTAGTTTTAGTTACTACTTCTGACTTAGTTAACTGCATGACACTCTGATCAAAATGACATTTTTTATAAAATACCAGTATACAAAAATGACTGAATTCAAATTTGCTTGCAAAAAGCAACAGGTATTTTTCTTTTGCTTAGAAAGTTTTTCTTTCTTCGTTTAATTTCATTGCTAGTTCTTTTACCACAGGGGTTTTAAGTTTTCCTTCAACTGAATTAAAAAATTCTTGCAAACACCCAGGCTTATTAAGTTCTTGTTCATAATGAAAGGCCTGCAAAATCATTTCAAATTTGTCCAAGTCTTTTACAAATTTTGCTTCCTCTGTTTCTTGATTTTCATATTCCATAAACAAGTCTTTCATTTCTTTACCAACATCTTTATCAACCATGTTACAAAGATACTGCATTGCTTCTTCTTCACGCTGATGCTTTTCTTCACTTGATATTCCATCATGCGGGGTTATATCACCAACAATGCTTTCTGCCATATCATGAACCAAACACATTTTTATGCAGTGATCTTTTTTTAAACTACCCATTGAGTTTCCAAGCACCATAGCCATGATAGACATTCGATACATATGATCACACACTGATTCTGGGTTTGGGATGTTTTTCTTTACCCATCCAGTTCGATCAGTTTGTTTTAATCTTCCAACTATAGTTAAAAATTTCAACATTTCCATACTTAACTCACACTGTTACAAACAACAGACATAAAATAAGTAAAAGCTTCATGCACCTGCGCACTACAAGTAGAGGTGGGCAGAAAAAATATTCTACAAAAAGCACAGTGCAAAAAAGCACAACAATTTTTTAAACCACTACACTGCAAAAAATGCAGTGCAAAATGCAAGATTTCTGGATTTGCACAGTCAGACAGTGCAACATCTGCCATAGGCCACTTAATTAAGTTGAAGTGCAGTGCAATTTCTGCAATTAAAGAAGGAAGTGACTTGGCAAATGGAACACTCGCGGTATTTTTTTTTCCTTGCGAATGGATCAGGTGCTATGAATAGCTGCTGCAGGGAATTGCTATCCCCTCAGACTGGCATCGCTGCCCAAACCCTAACTGTAATGCAAGGTTTCGAAGCAAAAAAAGAATGATTCTTGTATATTCTTCCCTTATCCTTCTATTTTGCGTATTCTTCTATTCTACTCAAGTGCGATGGTTAGTGATTAGGCTCTACAACCATTACACTATGCAGCTTGCACCAACCATTCCACAAAATGTCATATTTAAACCAAATGTATAAAAAAGGCAATGTCTCCATTCGCAAGGAAAAAAAAATACCGCGAATGTTCCATTCGCCAAGTCACTTCGATTAAAGAGTGGGGTTTTGCTATCTCAGATCTAGCAGTCTGGCTAAATTGCAACCTACCGATAACTAACTTCTGCAATTAAATTATCACTTTAAAAAACTCAAACTGAACTGACTGAATGGTTGCCAGTGATTTCATCACAAACTGATTTCGTCACATTGATTTCGTCAGAAAGTGATTACGTGACAGACGGCATTCTGAAGACAGAAAAGGCTTATCTAACAACTGTATTGTACTATTGCATTATTAATATTAGGAAGTGACTTGGTGAATGGAACACTCGCGGTATTTTTTTTTCCTAGTGAACGGAGCATGCGCAGTGAAAAGCTGCTGCACATAATTGCTATCTCTCAGGCTGGCAACGCTGTCCGAACCCTAACTGAAATGCAAGGTTTTAAAGCAAAGAAGATTGATTCCATGCATATCCTATCTCGATCCTGCATCTTTACTCCGTAATCTTCCATTCCACGCATTTGCACCTCAGACGTGAATCGAACCCTGGTGCGATGGTTGGAAGCCGACCACTGTAACCACCACACTACGCAGCTTGCAACAGCACGATGAAAAAATGTCGTATTTAAACTAAATGTATGAAAAAGGCAATGGCTCCATTCGCAAGGAAAAAAAATACCACAAATGTTCCATTCGCCAAGTCACTTCGTTAAAATTAAAGCACTGACTGAGAACAGCAGTCATTTTCTACTATCCCCAGAGCTGTCTTGCGATAACCCTGCCTGTGTCCCTTTGTGAAAGAGATCACTGGTGACAGAATAGATTCTGCATCGTTCAGTGTCATGATTTTAGGCAGAAAAGGAGCAAGTTGCATACACACAAACTGACAAAAACTCACATTAGACAATATATACCAAAATACACTATCACTATCAGACTATTACAATCTGCAATGGAAAAAAAACACAATTAAGTTTAAAGCAACAAATAAGATGGCGCTAACAATTGAAAAAAATTAAAAGCATAGCACATATCAGAATACGAAGTGACAAGGCAAATGGAACAAGCACAAATAAATACTGCAAACAAAGATTCCAGTGACGTCACTCATTTTCGAGAATTTTTGTTTTGATTATCACACTTATACTACCGTATAGGTTTGGGTTGGGTTTAGGTTAGGGTTAGGGCTAGGATTAGGGTTAAGGTTAGGGCAGTGTCTGCTGCACCGCCCCAATTTCCAACATCTAATCGCTGCTGCACTGGCGGCGGCGGTCGTTTTATTTTGCTGTTTAATTTACTATCTCTCAAGCTGGCGTCGCTACCCAAACCCTAACTCTAATAATAAGATTTTAGAGAAAAAAAAAGGGTTTTGAAGTGTTATAGCTCTGAAGCACTATTTTTGGTAAGCGTGTCCAGGCGGATCGATACCTCAACCCTCAGCATTGCAGCCAAGCGTACCAACCACTACACTATCAAGGATTCGCATTCGATGTGTCAAAGTGCTGCATTTAAATTGAATCAATGAGAAAAACGCAATTTAATAGGCTGCCGGTGCACCAGCGATTTAATATCCGAAACCAGACCGATGCAGCAGACACTTTTTAAGATTGGGGCTTAGCGTTAGTTTTTTTAGGCTTTATTTCAAAATGTCTGCACGATTGGAACATTTGCCTAGCCTTTTCCATCAGGATATACCGGTAGCCTATTTCTGTAAAAAAATTTCAAAGGCATTAACTGCTTCAGGATTAGTTCACCATGCATCTTCTCCAATAGGCTATGAAAAGTCAGTTTGCCACTAATGAAAAAGTTTCAAAAAAAGCCCAAGCAACTAGGCTTACTGCAATTGCAGAGATTGCTCTTAGCACTTACGGTAAATTGTGTTTTGCCCATCTCAGACTGCAGATCTCTGACAGTCTGACTAAAACAAAAGTGAGTTTAGAGTTTGAAGATGCACTGTGATCGTAATGGATTATCCTAACCGCTGTGCTAACAGTAACACTGAACATGAGCAGACTGACAGGTACGGTAACACTAGGCTACTGCAACTTTCATTTTAAATGCTGAACGTGGTAGTTTAACCTGTTAACTCGGTGCTGGTGGCCGAATGCAGCATCAATGCTAGCCTACACCTTAAACTATTTAGAAATAAAAACTGAAAACAATTTACCGTTAATCATAATGAACTACTCAGATTAAGCGTAAAGCATAATCCGAAACAACTCTGCAAAGCTAGCCAATAATCTTACCAGCACCTCAGACCTGCTCAGCAAAATTCTTCACAGTTTAGTACAGTAGCAGCAATTTGAAATAAGATGACACGTCACAATAAAAACAAACAGAAAAGTAAAGCTGCTTAGGGAACTTCCCTAAGAAGAAAATACTAGCATTTAAGATTTGAAAAGGACATTGATAATCTCAATTGTTGTCACCAGAAATATAAATTAAGTTTTTGAGCTCAACTGGCAGAGTAGAAAGCTTTTTTTGCAAACGTTTTGATAAGTAATGCTCAGGGACAAAAGAAAGACCGAAAAAGAGGTGGAAAGGAGTACCAGAAAGTGACATGACTGCCAGAGGTTTGCTAAGGTTGGATACACAAGATCGTGAAAGATGGCGACTAGGCTGCAAAAACCAGCTGACCGCTGCATGCGGGGAACCTCTGCTGAGCTCCAGAAATAGAAGGAAGCACAGTTGATGATACATTTGATACCATTTTACGCAAAACTACATTCTCTTTTATTCAACGCTGCCAAATCTCTTCTAACAATTTAATTGACTCTCTGATGACATCTGGCTGCTTTTATGAATCGAATTTTATGTCAATTATAACAATTTATTGTTTGCTTTTGCATAATTTTCAATGATTGTCTTTTGGTCATGCTTGTTGGCTATTATCTATGCTGATTCTTTTTTTTTTGTGTGTGTGTGTTTGTGTTTACTATGGACCTTGTTTCATGCTGTTTATGCTTGCTGCTTGTGTCTGAATTAAACCAGTAATGATAACAACAATAATAATGCTCAGGGCAAGTACTACCTATCTTCATCAGGGCTAAAATGCGAAGTTAAAGTCAAGCGTACGATACATAAGAAATCACGTGATAGTGAATCATACGTTAACGCAAAAAATTATAACAAATTGGAAACAAAAAAAATGGCAGATTGGCGGAGCGCGAAAAAACAAAAAAAGTTTTCTGCCCCACCACTTGAGCAAATAAACTTGATTTAAGGAGCTCGACAAGTTAATGCAAACCATGACGCAATGTCCTAAATCATCATCAGAAAGAATTGTCATCCAGTCTTTTGTAGTCTGTGTCTATGATTTATATCTAGTGTTTTAAAGACGATTAAGAATTTCTAGGGAAACTTTCAAAGTAGATTTTCGGCACTTTTGAACAAACAACGTAATCTTGTTTAATTTTAAGGGATTTGAGCATTTAAACATAATTTTAGTTAGTTCTAGTGCTTTTATTGAGAAATCTACTCTGACTTTGTCATTGAGCACTCTGCTGAAAATTGGTCAAATTTCTTTGTAAGTTTGTATGTACTCCACTAAAAACAGGCAGGTGTAAGAACTCTATTAACTTGTTTTGTGTTGGAACTACGATTTTATTCGTTTCGTTCGTTTTTTAGTAACTTTATTTTTACCGAAAAATCAAAATTCTGTACATTTTTTAAAAATTCTGATGAAATTCTAACCCAAACCTCAACTTATAAACTCATTGCTCTTAAACTAACCTCAAACATAATCGTTAAACTCAATCGAAATGTACTGTATATTTCCCATTTTTCTTTTAGGTTACTTCATATTTTTTTGCTAAAAGAGCCATACATTCTCTTCTTTTTTTGTCTTTGGTTATTAACTGTAATTTGTGAAAATTACATCATAGACTCTTTATTAGTAGACTAGAAATAGACGCGCAAAGAAAAAGAGAAGAGGATTGAAAAAAAAGTTTGCTCTGGTTGCGAAGTTTTTTTGCGGTCACGCGTATTCGACTGATTTGATTAAACCATTTGGACATATTCACAGCGCGAATGAAGCGTGAAGAAAAAGGTCACGCTGTGGACATATTCGCAGCGCAAATGAACCGTGAAGAAAAAAAAAGGACTAAACTGCCAGTTTCTAATCGACTAATAAAGAGTCTATGGTTACACCATTACAATCACAAAAAAACTATCTCCTAATTTGAGTTGTCATATTTCAAATGACGCCATGAATCGCAAGAAAACTGCGAGGTAAGAGGGGCTAAACAGGATCCTGCACCATGGACATTACGACACAAGATGAACTATTTAATCGTTTGCGTGCTATCACGCAAACGATTAAATATTAAAAGCTCTGGCCAGCAAACGTCAAAACATCACAACTAAATTATTATTAACAAGATGAACTACCGATTCTTCGAGCAATTATTAAAAACATTTTTAATGTTTTATTTGTTTATTTGATTCAATAATGCACATCCAAATGCAAAATCGACATTAACACCCTGCTATACAACAACAGTTAAGCACAACGCAAGTAAACCAAAAAGAGAACAATAAAGTATTCACATTTGATAATTCACCTTGAAGTAAAGTAAATAATGCGAAGTTCACAAAAAAGTTAGGATTAATCTTCCAATCAGCTATGGGTACAGCAATTTAGATTAATTCAATAGTTAACAACATTACGGATCCAATTTTTCAGTGTCCATAATTTCTGTTTAAAACTATTAGAAAGGCATAATAATAAGTTTATGAAGAAATCTAAATTTCCTTATTATAAAACCAATCAAGAAGGGTCAAAGATTTTAAACAACTTGGAACAATTTTGAGATACACCGAAAAGGTCTCAAATCTCAAATTCAATTAGTAGCAACTTATGCAAACATATCTATTAAAATTTATCAAAACCAAAATCAATTTCGAGCAGATCTAATTAGGGTAGGGACAATACACCATGGCGTGACAACGAATAGAAACGTAACTATAGCTTTGAATTTGCTGTAGAAAAGCGCGGTAAACAAAAATTTATTAATGGTACAAAATATGAAAAACATAGTACAAAATTGCAATATACAGTAAGCGATCAAGCTCTGGCAGACATGAAGCAATTTAAGTTTAAACTTGGCGTGGGAAAAACTATCTCCAGTGATGATTTAAATTAGATCTTGTTTGAACACATGCATTTAACGAAATTAGATCTTGTTTGAACACATGCATTTAACGCTTACCTATAAAGATGACTTTTTTATCGAGTTTTGCTTTGTGTTAAAGAGTCAAATGCACCATACAAATACAGCACCAAATACAATATGATTACGGCGGCAGTTAACTAAATAATCCAGTTTTAGCGAAGAAAAACTAAACAAAAAAAATATACTCTTTAAATTATTAATAATATCGCATTGTCAATTACATTTCACAAAAAACTACGTAACAAAAAACGGAGCCTGTGTTAAACCATAACAAAAGTACAAATATATTGAATCACAAAAGTACGTTGTTGTTGTTTTTTTTTACTTTTAAGGACAGCTTTTTGAACAACATTAATGCTTCCAGACTTTTTTTTTAAACATGTGCAAAATTTTTATCGCTGTTTTCTTCTTTGGTTTTAATATATATATCATTGTGTGGACAAAAGGAAAACAAACGTACGGTCTTAAATACAATAATACTGCATATCATAATTAACGCACAATGCCAAGTGATGACAACACAATGTCGTCACAGCTTTATAGCTATCAGGTTTTAGTGCTTTGTGACAGTATTTCAAAAAATTAAAATTGTTCTCGCATTGCACTGGTTGGACAATACTGTACAAAAATGATTAAACTAATTGTGGATATTACGCAGGGCTCCTCTTGCACTAAGGCCAGAAAAAAACGATGGTTACTGTTCTGGTCAAGTTTCTTTGAACTATTCAACTATGGACGCGTTTGCACATTTAAAGGCAGTTAGTTCATGAACCAGTAGGTCTTGATAATGATTTCTCTTTTCGGAATTCGTGCCATAACTTGAATGTGTCCGTGGTTAAAATATTTAGCTTAAAAGTTAGTGCTTTGAGATACGATTTCCTTCTTTCTCCTTAAAAGTGTAGCACTGGGCCCTATGATGTGATTGTTTTTTCTAGGCGAATTTCTCAGCAGAGTGGCTGAACTTCCGCCAGGTGTCGCCACGTGGAAGGAGGAATTTTGGGAGAACGTCGAAAATTGGTTGGTCGTTTTAGGCTTGGGTCTGCGCTTGAGGCTGTTAAAAAGATTAAACGAATTCCTCTTCTTAGAATCTTCATAATGTTTGCCCATGTAGCTCTGTTGTCTTGTGACAGCACGGCGGGTCTTTGTCACGCCATTCATATTAGAGCTTGGATTTTTCCCAGTTGTTTGGGTGTTAATTGCGTATCCATTCGATACGGCAGTGGTCTACAAAAAAAGATTATAGTTGACGTTCAGATGCCAAATGCCGACTGCTATGGTATTTCTACGTTATTAAATTGCCATAACTCAAACAGCAATAAACAATCATATATTAGTGGTAAATTGCAGTCATTTTTTACTAAAAGAGGTTTACTGGCAATCGAGATTGCATAAAATTGATATTATTTACCAATTTGTCAAGCTGGGTTACAAAAGATGAAATCAAATTACTGTCTTTCGAGTCCAGCCGCGACCAATTATTGTTGCTGTAGCGCATATTTATCCTCCTGTCACCGGACATTGATTGCAATGACTGCTTCGTGGTTGGAGGAATCCGCACCTGCTTAGAGGAGTTTCAAGTGATCCAACGTTCCTGTGGATTTCTTCAAATTCTTGTCCACTGAATTTGCTGCTTGTTCAAAGCCACCATGCAGAGATAATCATCGTAAAGTTTCTTCTCGAAGGAAACAACAACGTGACCAGGGTGCGGGTTGAACCCAGATCATGCGTTCAGGATCGTAGTAAAAACGACGCCTTTACCCCCTCGGCCACGCTGCCGATATCTACCACTCCGCGTCTTTTTATCAGCGACCAAACAGAAAAGGTGCGAATCCTAATTTATTTTGAAGTCATTGAACCAACTGGAGAATAATACACAACAGCAGTTATATTTAATTACCTGTGGTTTATTTGCTGATCCCAGTATGGTGACCACCTTGAGTACGACGGGAGAGCCACGTCGTGACGTAATAAGGTCAGTAACGTAACTATAGTTACGCCACTTCACACTGACGTCATCAACGGCAATCACCACGTCGTTGTTGTGTAATCCAAGTTGCTAGAATCAAAAAGCCAAAATAAGCAAAATTTTAATCGTTTAAGGAAAGGCGTACTTGAACCAAGAGTCTCTCTAAAGTAAACATATAAAAAATGATTTTTTCCGAATTTTGAGGTATAGAATTAGAATTGAGAAACTAGACTATAAAAGTTTCGAGTCGGGTACAATATTCAACCGCCGCTCCTTCTTCAAGCAAGCACTTGACATACTAAAATATTTTAAACAATGCGAACCTTTAGCAATGTTTTAACTTCAATGCTTACCGCGGCAGCTTCTTCTAAGTTGATCATAAACACCGGGCTGTCGCCGTGCAACGCAAACCCTAAATTCGCGTCCTGATTGGTTAATTTTACATCACGCGGGGATGAAAGATGATAGTTAGCTGAGAAAACTGACAATGGACCCTGAAATAAATTTAAAACATTTTAATATCAAGAAATTTAACTGGTCTCCCTACCAGTTTAATTCTCTTCGGCAACAAATTTCATTTGTTGAATTACTTTTAGGTCTTAGGAATAGCGTTGTGTTCGATCCCTAAAATTGGATAGATCACCCTAAATTTCAGGGTTTGGTACCCCATGCCAATTTTGCGTTCTCTTTGACGAGCAATCTTCGAAACCAATCTTTGAAAGCTGATTGGCTTAAGAAAGTACCTTAAATTTGTGCGTTTGACAAAGTCAGCCATCAAAATTTATGAAATTTTAGTCAAAAAAACAAGATGACACCATTACACGTTGTAATAAAATTAAACTGCTTCTGAAAACGTCAAAAAATGTTATCCCCCCCCCAAAAAAAAACTGAAAAATCAGTAATTACCTTATAGCATTAATGTTACGACTCAAAAACACTTTTCTGAACAAAGTTTATAGAAGATGAAAACGAATTAATGCGCTAAGAATTGATGACAACCGCAAAATTTCGTTTTAAAGCCATACGACCTAAGACTTATTTTCTCAATGCCCGATTTTTTAGTTGTTCGATCTTAGCAGTCAGCACTCACCACACGTTTGAAAATATCGGTTGATACGGCGCTGTCAAAGTTAGGAGGGATTGAAACTACGTTTCTGTCAGTGTAACCTAAAAACAAATCGTCAATTGTAATTACATCTTTATTTACCACGTTGCCTAGGCCAGGAGGTAGCGATGAAACTTTACGAGTTCAGCTTTCACCTTCCCACCTGTCTACCACATACGGTGGAGGCTTCATATTCTGCCTTTTGTGGCTGAATATCAAACAGGGAAGCTGTGAAAACTTATTTTTAGTATTTGGTTTGTTAGTTATTTATTTCTTTTATTTGTTGCAACCACCAATACAAAGAAATAAACAGCTGAAAGAATGATCAAAATGCAAAGTTTGACCCAAACGGGAATCGAACATAAGTCTACCGTTTCTGCAGCAGACATTCTTATCACTTCTATCTACACTAATCGGTTTTGATTCAAAATGACTTGAAATCTCAATTTACTTAAACATCACATATTGTTATTACGGGGGCATTTTACAGCCTTTTTTTCACAATAGGCTATAAACTTAGCGTTGGCAGTGGTATTCGACATGTGAGAAGAGCCACTTCAAAGAAAAGCTTTGGTCAAGCATTTTAAAGCTCTAAAATAAACATCAGGTCAGGTGCTTGAAGAGGCAAACTTTACCAACCATTGTGTAGAGCAGTAAATTTTTCGTGTTAAATCTACCTTTAACTTTACCTTGAATACTTGGCGTTTCGATTAAATCGAAAAAGTCCTGCTCGGAATCAACTTCGGAAAATTTCGTAACCGAACGCTGATGGGCATGCTGGAGGTAATCCTAAAAATGTAAGTTTTTGCTAGATTTCGGAGCATTTCGTAAACGATAAGGAGTAA
Organism: Trididemnum nubilum; assembly: GCA_963965965.1. NCBI lineage: Eukaryota > Metazoa > Chordata > Ascidiacea > Aplousobranchia > Didemnidae > Trididemnum > Trididemnum nubilum. The sequence goes on along the minus strand of OZ014479.1, from coordinate 31,714,698 downwards.
ACATGCTAAATGCCGAATGCCAAAAGTTTAAAATCGTTTTAATAGGAAAGTCTAGAAAACAGAAGCCAGACCAATCAAATTTGATGGTTGTAAGCTATTTCATATCTAAAAATCGAAAAGACTCAAAGCACCAATATATTGTTTTCATCCTTAATCAAAATCAAGCATTTGGTTAAAACAGGATTAAAACTAACACTAATTTTAGAAACTCTCTGCCAATCATTTCATCTTGCACTTCTTTAGTAGAGTGAAATCTGTGTAAAATCTTAAATCGTCTCTGATTTAATCCTTGATTTATCATTGAAGGCATTCTGGAAATGCTAAGATCAAACATGCAAGTACCGGTACGCATTCTGATTACCATATACAAAAACTTTAAAAATATTTGATAAGTTTCTAGTCAGTGGTGATACTTAGTTTTTGTCAAAGCCGAACCAAGTCAACAGATCGCGCAAAGTGACCGCAAACAAACACACCGCCAACTAACCCTAACATTGGCGGTCAGTTGAATTGCAGTCAGTTTGCGGCACTCAGTTGAATTGGTTCAGGCTGCTAAGTTTAGTGAACCGGTTACAGCTCTGAACAAACTGACCGCCAATTTATACAGTTAGGGATAGTTGGCGGTCAGTTGTCGTGGACCTTAGCAACCGGTTCATTCGAGTCAAAAGTGAAGATTATCTTCGCAAGCAATTTTTAGCAACGGTTCTAGCAAACGAACTGAATAGCGTCCACTGTTGGTTCAAGTCCAAAAGCAACACCCTATATCTAAAGTCGCTTACCTTTAAAATATCGGCACTGTCCGCATTTGGGCATAACCTGTGTGCTTGCAGAGCTTGTTCATGGCAATAAACGGCATGCCGGAGGTGGGATTTTCCTGTTGAAAAATTCAGAATTAAGTCATTTTTTTCTCGTACTATCATTCGGAACAAGATAGTAAATACAGAGTTTGATATTGAAGCGGTAGACCCCGGCTCAAATTAAAGTTGGGTCAAGCCAAGATTTCAAAGTAGATATTCAAAGCTTCTCTACTTGATGCTCAGCAATAAGCCGAGCAATAAGACGATCTTTCAGCTTTTGCAACTTCGTAAATAATAGAACCACGATTCATCTCTCCAAGCACTTTTGTACCAAGATTAGTGCAAGTTTATACACTCGATTTTCAACCGCAGCCAAAAAAACATAAAATCCCAAATTTGCCGAAAAAAAAAAACAACATAAAATCCCAATAATATAAAACCAGAACTAAACTTCCTACCCAGTCTTCTTCTGTCTTCTTTTCTCCTTGCAGCGTCATCAGGTTTGGGTACGTCGGCGGCATTATCATCTAGGTAGAGAGTGGAAAGAAGCTTGGCAATTTCGATAGGTTCAGCAAGTTCTACAATCAAGCATAAAATAGTTAATTTAAAAACAACACTTCCTCATGTGAGACGTGCTGGCATTAGTTGGAATTGTACTCCTTTTGTATGAAACTGAATTAAGCTCGTCTATACTGGGCGTAAAATCGTGAGCGTACGAGCGTATTTTTCAGCTTTTTTTAACAGAAATTCGGCACGTTTACCCTGCTGTCTTACCAGCGTACAACCTGCCAGTTGGTTAAAATAAACCGATACGCTCGTAGGCTCACGATTTTACGCCCAGTAAAGACCGGGCCTTAGACGCTTTGCTATAGCAAAAAACTTTCATAACAAAAAAACTTATCATGTCCAATTAAAACCCACTAAAACTCAAAAATTCCTTCAGATATGATTTCAAGTTAAACGCATCAATTAGATTTGGATTTAAATCTCAACCAGTAATTTGAAAGTGATATTTTTCTTTTTTGAAATGGGGTGCAATTTAAAGCGCACTGAATTGAATTGGCATTGCAATTATCTTCATGAATGTACTACGATTTAGATCATATCCCACCTGTCGAATTGAAATTGGCATATGACCTCGAATAACCAAGAGACCGACAACTTTAAGCTAATCAAAACAGACAAATTGATTGAACTGGTTTCGATTTCTCGTAAAATCAAAAAAGAGGACTGGAATCAGTATTCCCAGCTTCCCTGCTGGACCGTTCAGCACCAAAAAGCAAAGCGAGAAACCTCCACCGTGTGTGGAAGACAGGTGGCAGCTCGACTCCAAAATTGAAAGGTCACTTCTGGCCGAGAAAACTTGGCAAAAATCCGGTGAGGGCTTTTTCAGCGTTGCCTATTTCAGTGAAGGCACGTTTCGTCGCAGCTCCTTTTCGGCATGGACTTTTTCTACGCGAATTCTTAAAACTTTTAGCAGTTCATTTATTGATTCTCTTTGTTTTTCTGCGCTTGTGCGGAAATAAGCCGCGCAGAGAAAGCCGTTAACCAAACCTGGTCTAAGTTTTAAAGAAGGACATTACTCAAAGCGTTTGTAGAACATAGTAAATTAGTTGAAGGGTTTAAAATAAAAATTAATTTTAAAAGTCAGCAGCTAAAGAGATTAATATAAACAAGTGACATTGTTTCGGTGTCTGTCCTTATCCTAGCGTCACATAAATTATTTGATAACATAGGACGAAGCTAATGTTACAGGTTAATAAAATATTCATAGAGCTTCGAAAAATTTTTAAATGTTATCTGCAAAACGTCCTAAATTATGGATAAACCACCAACCGTCTGCCTATATTAGGTATTGAGAATGAGGATAAACATTAGTACATTTTAAACGCGGAAATTGAAGTCCAAAACAAAATATAATTGAAATGAGGTACAAATTTATTAAAAATTAAATTTTTGAATAAACTACCATCCCAAATTGAAAACCTTGAAATACCCCCGTTCTCACACCCCCCCTCTACCTATATTATATCTATATTATATCTACCTCTACCTTATATCTACCTCTACCTATACCTAATATACATCATATTATGTTTGTCATAACAGCAGCCATTAAATAAAATTTACATCTTTACTTGAGTAGTCATAGAAAAAAGACTAGTATCTAAAACAATATAATAAATAGTGGCCAGTATTTTAATGAGTACATATTGCTCTGGCATTGCTCTTCATGGAACGCTTTTACGGTGGATTGGAAGAAATCTTAAAATTTGCTGGCTGAAAATAAACGTTATATAAATTGTCAATTGAAGCTACCAAATCGGTAGACACCGGTTCAATTCCCAGCCGGGTCGAAGTAAAAACTTCAAACTTTTTTAATCCAAAGGTTTCTCGCTTGACGCACAACCTTAAAAGAGAGACAATAGGACAGTATTCGTAGTGTGTGATAGACAGACCGACAACTAGCAGTCTCAATTTAAGACTGAAAAGACGTCTTCGCTGTCTGCTGACCAACGGAACTAAATATATTAAAAGCAGAAGAACCTCACGCAAACATGACTGTATAATTACAACGTACCATGTTGTTCAATCAGACCCAGGCCAGCGTAGTAGTGTGCCAAGGCATGGTAGTGATGGTGCTTAATCTGTACCATACTGATCCAAGCCTCAGGTACGTAGTCCGCCAATTCGTCAACAAAAAAAGCACTCTCAGCTTCGCTGTATTTCTCAGAAACCTAAAAAAATATAAGTTAAGCGCATCGGAAAGGTAGTTGCTATAGCTTTCATCAGAATCAAGTAATTAAAAGTCTGTTAAACGTTCCAAAAACATGAATTGGGTTTTTTAATTTCCAAGAAGCGCTGAATTCTACGACTTTTTGGGAGAAAATTTTGCAAAACTGAAACGAAAATATCGTCCTCAAGTCAAAACTGTATTTTCAACAGATAAGAAACAATACAGCTGTCAGATCAACCTTATTCAAGAGATAAAGCCAGCAACAAGAGCTCAAAACAACAGCTGAACAAACGGCTAATATCATTCATATTCCACGTTCAAAACTAATTCTTTTGACAAAAGAAGAAATACCGAACGTACACACAGAAATGAATAGGGTGATGAAATTTTATACAGGCAAACTTGGTCTAATTTCAATAGAAATTCCACTTCACATGACTGGGTTAGTATGATTAAAAATATGTAAAAGTTTACGTTTTCGAAAATGAAAATGGACTAGACGCAATTGCACCTTTAATGAGAGAAAGGGGGATACAAAGGATTAGTGAGTAATGGAACGTTCAAAAAATGCTGAGAATATAAAAGTTTTCATTGCATTTTCCTCTAACTGTATTGGTTCAGAGATTAAAAAAATATATATTACAAAAAAAACTGCATTTTGAAACGAGATAACTTTCAAACGTTTATTCGTTGAGCAAATGCGTGTACTGAGCTAGACATTTCATCTTTTAACATGTTCAATTTTTTGAAACCTATTAGTTCTTTTTTTGAATTTTTTATCACGAATTAGGAAAGAAATGAGCTAATCAAAGATTTAATAATATGCACCGAAAGAACATCGCTAACATATCAAATCAAATCTTTTATTACACTCGTTGTATTACACCAAGGCGTGTAACGAGTTCGCGGGACCAATCTCCGCGTCATTGCGCCAGCGGACAACACAGCTCCTTTCGAAGAAATGATGCAGCGGTGGCAAATCGTTGGCAACACTGCGTCCGATTTGACCGGCCCGAGATTTGAGCCTTAGACCTCCCGCTCCAGAGACGAACGTGTTACCGCGCGACCAACTGCCCGGTTATATAACCTATCATGTGCACCGTTCTTTCGTAATTTGGCACTTTTCTTTTGGCATAACTCAGCTATAATCAGGCACCGCGACCAACTATCAAGCTTGAAAAGTGGACAACTGGACAGGTAAAAAATGCCATAAATGTCCGTTAATTAGCAAACGTTTACCATCCCACTCCTTGACTTCGAACAGATTTGTTCTTGAACAAAATCCAACACGAAAAAATTAATAAGGCCAAGGAAAATAAAAGATACTGTATTTGAAATTATCTCCAGTGTTGTCATTTATCGTTTGATTTAAGTGGCTAATTTTAATTCGCTTGGGGCATTCGCAAATTACGCTTGAGCTCGAAGAAGAAACTGTCTGAGCTTTATTTCAATAACCGGTATTTTTATTGCGTCACAGAGCAATTTTTCAAGTAAAATAATCTTAAAAATATGAAAATCGATGATATTTTTGTAAAATCACGAGCCTCAAAGATCAAAAGGTCAGTTTGGTTTCCCTTGATCAAGACTAGCTCGGCAAATAGATAACTTAGTAGCGGAGATTAATCAAATTTCCGAAAAAGTATAGCAATACATACCTTCATAGCTTCTTGCGCAATTGTAACACATTTCCCAAGCTGGATTTCAAACCCGCCTAATATTTTTCGTTCCAGCTCGCATTCCTGGGCTTGGGCTAGCATTAGCTCTGTAAGCGCATGCAGAAACGATGGGCTTAAATCAGGATTGGGTGGATTGCCGTAATAAGCTCTGAGGTAATTGAAAAAGCCTGAAACAGAATTTTCAAAAATATTTAGTGGCAACTCTTGAAGGAACACAACATTAGTATGCTTTCTTTTAATGTGGTGGAGGTGCTGTGCGACCCCTTCCGAGAGATAGTAGCTCGAAAAAACTCCGCGGAGACCCAACAGTCAGCCACACCGTACGTCTGGGCAAGAAGTAGGGAAGTGCCAGAAAATAGTTGTTTGTAGACGCTCAACGGCAGGAGATTCAACAAGAAAATGATTAAGATCCTGCAGCGGGCTACGCAGGAGCTACAGGAAGGGTTCTTCCTTTGATTGATCCTTCGCAAACATAAACGTACTACGATAATGTCTTGCCGACTCAACGTGGTAGTGTGGTCCCTTTCCGAACGTAACGGGACTCCCACGAGGGGCTCAACAAGAACATCGCCTCCACCTAAGTTTCGTTTTATTGTTGTACAGAAAGTCGTACCGACAAGGTATCATTAATTCACAATACTCGTAACTAACAAACCTAAACTAAATTCTAACTAATTTTCAGTAGCTATCTTTCTGGAAAGAGGATGTGGAAAGAACCACTGTCCACTTTTCTCTATTCTAGAACGAAATGATACAGCGGTACCGAGCCGCAGACCGGTAGGTTTCTACCAGCGTGTTAACCTATCTAAACATTAATTTGGAATTAACAGCTAATAAAATTGGAAAAAGAGCAAACACTTGCAAGGACTTTAGATTTATCATTTCGCCATAAGCATAATTAGAGGATATTGCATGAATTTACAACGTATCAAAAAACGGTTATTTTCATACCTGCGGAACGCTGAAAGGCGTCAATTGCATTCTCGATATCTTTCTTCCTCGCCCTATCGGCTCTGGTAGCGATTTGCGAGTACAAAGCACCCGCGTTGAAGAGGATACTCGCTTTTTCCAGAGTCACTGAACGCTCGGTTGTGGGAACACCAGTAATACAGTCGTACCTAAATGTTCACATCGTCGATCAAATGTTCAACATTGCCAAAAGCACAGAATAAACTTGGCATTGATTTAAGTTAATGATCCGTCCGACTGAAGAACTTAAAAATCATATAGTTTCAAGTTCGATTCAAATTGTAATTATGATTGTAATTACAGTCTATTCGCCAAGTTTGCCTTGGCTAGGAGATAGCAAAGGGATCTTGTGGCCAGGAGATAGCAAAGGGACCTTTCGGTCTTCGAGTCAAGCTGCCAGCTGCCCACCTGTCTACCACGCACATGATGGAGGCTTCACACTGTCCCTTTTTATTGCTGAACGTGAAGCAGGGAAGCTGTGAATACCAATTTTTGTCGTTTTTGGTTTGACCCGACACGGAATCGAACTCCAGTAACCGTTTCAGTAGCAGACGCTCTATCCACTCGACCACTGATCGGTTAAAAAAGGAGGTTAGTTCAATTCATACGTGATATGAAAGCGTATCTATTTGAGCAAAAATGTATTGCGCGACTAAAAATTTAAAGAGTGCCTTTTAATTATCACGACTTAACCAAAACCTGAGTTGAATTCTTCCAGATCCTTTTTCAAAGCACAAGAGTTGCGTTAAATTTGTCTTTAAAATTTTATCATCACATTGAAGTTTAATTTAAGGCAAAATTTTCGCATAGAGACCTCTACTGTTTATTACTGTATATGGACCATATCGGTACGCAATAAGCCGTAGTCGCAATAACGTTAAACGTAGCCGCATAGCCACGCATCGAAAATTTAATTTCAACTAATCAAACCAGTTCTAATCTCAATGCTTTATCGACAAATATTACAACACGGTCCAACCTAGGCGAGTTCAAATATGTGCTATCAAAAAGCAAAGTGACATCCCTGTTGTGCAAATAAAATGTATCCGTGAGTTCGTTCTTTGATGGTTCTTTTGAAAAAAAAGTCACATGAGTAGATTCGCTTTTGTCCATTGATAATATAACAACTAATTGACACAGAATATTTAAAAAAAAGTTTTTGTCAGATTTTTGTTCTTCTGTAAAACCTTATTTTGGTTCATATTAGAATAAAGTCATATCCTCCTATCAAGACCATCACAAATCGGCAAAAATTTTCCGTACGTGAATTCATAGCAAGATATTATACTGATGTACGCATATTGTTTACTTACTTATCTAACAGTTTTTTTTACAATAGAATCCCTAATAGATAAAGGGCTCCATGTCCAGAATTTAAAGCGATTCAATAATTTTAGTTATTGAAAGTCTACAGTGTTTTTTTTGTGTGACAAAAGCTTAAGAATCAGAACTTGGGTGTTCAAAATCACTTCATAAGAAAATAACAGGGCAGGGCGGTATTTACCTTTTTGTGCTTCGAAGAAATGCTTGAAACTGTGGGACGGAAGCAATTAATATTTTTGCTCCACCCACAGAAGAGTTTATCTCGAAAATATTTCGGGAATTTTTCTCTCGTATCAGTCATTCAAACAATGGAGGTGATTTGTAGTCAGTTTGTTTTAATTACAACAACTTTGTGTTTGCGTAAATTACGTCGTGCGTAGGTGCGCGTAAGTCACTTTGAATTAGCACGTAAAAATGCAAACATAACCATATTTAGTAAAATGATCCAACAAAAGTTTCGCGTCTGTTCAATCTATAAAAAATTCAAAGCAAATTATAGCGAGCAATTTATAAAAATTATTAAAACCTAATCCAAAATAATGCAAAAATGCACTAGTGATGTTTTATGTACATCTTAAAAGTTCGTTTACACTTACCAGCGAAAAAATACATTAGGTGGGTTAGAAGGGGAAAAGAAACGATTTTCGACAAAGTAAAGCTGGTTGTAATATTCCAACAGTAGCTCCACGCCTTCCTGAGTCCGGCTGGGGGTTCGAACCGAGGTTCTCATGTCCGCAAAATCAGCCAGCTCATCACTGAAGTTGCACGGTTCTTCACCGTAATGTTCGGATAGAATAGCCTGTAATGCATTAAATTTATTAAATTTAGTTGGCAACGAGGGAAACTTTTCGACAAATAAGCATTTTTTTGGTTGTGATACCGGCACCTTTCTCAAAGTAAAACAGTTTATCGCAAAAATAAAGTTTTCAGGTCAAAATTAAAATGCAAAATTCTGCTTAAAGACGCAATAAGTTATAAAGCTTTCATTGTTAATAGACACAGACGTCTTGATGTACCCACCGGTATGTGGCTTAGTTGCTGTTGCAGTGCATATTTATCCTCCTGTCACCGATTAGCGTCAGACGCAAACTATTGGACGATCCGGACACCATTGCAATGACTACTATGCCGTAGGAGGAATCCGCACCTGCTTAGGAGTATCCAGTGATCCAATGTTTAACTGTAGGTTTCTTCAAATGCTTGTGCAATGAATCCGCTGCTTGTTCGAAGCCATCAAGCTGAGATAATCATCGTAAAGCGTATTATCCAATAACGCAACAACGTGACCAGGGTGCGAGATGAACCCAAATCTTGAGATCAAGGGCGTCGTAAAATCGACGCCTTTACCCTTTCAGCCACGCTGTCGACGCCAGTTCATCTACAGCACAACTAAAATATTGTTCAAATAGAAATTTTACCGATATTACATTCAAATATAAAATTATTAAAATAAAAAATTTTAGTTCTACTCAATATGAACATGGCTGTTACGGCTTGTAGTATCAAATTTCTTATCACACTCAAGGGCAAAAGTTGCTGTATTTGTTGGAAAGATCAAAACCTCGTAAGATGCTATTTAATTAAGGGTTAGGCTAGAAATTCCATGTACATAGGCAATCGCCTTTCGACCTAACACAGCTCTAACTTGACCTAACATAGCTAGCAATTGCTTCAAGAATAACAGCTCTATTTTATTTAAATGTTCAACAAGAATAAACACACCAGATGGTGACAAATAGCATCTGTGATAACAAAAGTTCAATATCTTGAAAGCAGAAGTCAGGGAAAAGCGACACATGTACCGTAGTAGTATACAACACCGGTAATTACTGCAAATAAAATACTACAACCTAAAATCGTCGTCACGTGATCTGAGATGATACGTACATTGCATAAAAGAGCTTACTTTTTGAAAAAATCAAGTAATGATAGCAATATTAAAATAAATTACTCTACATCCTACCAGCAATGTTTCTTTCAACCATTCTCTTAATCACGAATTCACATCTCAGACGGAGAAAAGTGAAGATATAATGTTATAAAATAAAGAAATGAAAAAGATGTAACCGATACTTATGAATCGAAAGCTGTGGTTACTGAGTTTTAGGACGAGTAAAATATAATACATAGCACCATTATTATTTTCCAAATGCTTTAGGATGTGAGCTCAGCAATTTTCCGCCTCGCTACTTGCTCAATAGCATCCAATTTCAACCTTATTATAATCTCGATAAGCTGTATTACGACGATGAAGATTGCAGTGAAATAGCAAAAATAGAACTTATCAAGTAACGATGCATGCTACAAATTACAAATTAGACTCGTAATAAATAAAGACGGGGTTTCGAAAGATATGGAATCTGCTCTAGCATTGCTTTCCAGCGGAAATGCTTGCAAACAAAAAGACAAAGAAGCGACGGAAAGTTTATTTTTGTTGATTACGATCTTAACCAATTGAATTTTACACGCTGGCGAACTCTAAAAATCTTTGGGAGAGAGCACTTATGAATTGATCACACTTATCATTTGATAGTATTTCTTTTACTTCAGTATAAAAGTCAATAATGTTAAAAATAGCTTAAAGTATTTTTAGGTCTTCAATTTGCACCGCGCGAGCAGCAATATACGCACGTAATAATATATTCAATTGTAAATCCGGATGTAAAATTTTTTTTAAATTTTAGTAAAATGGAAAGACAACAGGATATACCGTACGCAAAATAGCTAAAAGACACCGTAAGTCATTGCTCACATTAAAAAGGAGGCAAATATCATCTAAAGAAAAACAAAAGTAAGAAATCCATCAAGCTTGATATTTGCTGCATGAAACCTATTCTGTACTTTTCATCGACAAAAAAATTTTTTTTTGGTCAAATGTAAGTGCAGAACCAAAAATCACGCAATAAATTACCTCAAAAGCATCCATAAATTTTAGATCTGTTGTATCCTTCATTCCAAGTGGAAGCATTGGTATACTTGTAGCTTTACCACTGAAAATACATTCAATCTAACGTTAAGGACAATGGGATGAAATGCTAAAATAAAAGAACCATTGTCTCCAAGCAAGGACAATCTCAAAATATGCAACTAAACAAGGTTGCAGTTGTATTGATTTTTTACTGCTACTTGATATCACGAAGGTATTTGAGACCTTTCACCAAAAGGGTCAAGTAGGTTTGCATTATATACAATAACAGTTCAATAAGAGTAATCATTGTTTTAGCATGTTTCTGAAGTCTCATATGACGTGTAGGGTGTAATACTACTTGCTTTCATAAATCTACTTATTTTGATAAACTTGATGTATTATTAGAACTTTTTTTGGTAGAAGGGTGAAATAAAATGTGAGTGATATTCAAACATGACCTCCTTACTTTGCTAATTAAGCAAACCATGAACTAACAACTCTTGAAATATCTCTCCAAAAGGAAAGGTTAAATTGTTAAGAGCTATTGACCTGTGCTTAGATAGGTCTTGTAGTAGCGAATTTTCAAAGATCAAAACTTAATTTCAAGCTACTTCAAATTCTAAAAAAATCCTCTGAAAATTTTGAACAAAAGACTAAAACAAATTTTTCGCAACTTAAAAGCTTTCGAGAATAAGCATTTAAAATAAACAAATTTGCTAGCCAAAGGCTATACTTATTGTCCAACATTTTGCTCAAGACAACCGTGATATCTTAATCTGTATATATATATATACATATATATATATATACTCGACAAAACGCATGGCTTGCCACTTAATTGCATTTTCTACGTTTTGAATTCTAAAAACATGCTGTAATTTATTATTCCCCCCAAAAAAATTTAATTGCTTCGAACGTAAACGATAATGCTGAGAGAAAGCAGTGATGTTTGACCAATCAAAATTGTCTAGCGTATTGCAAAAGTTAGGATCACGAAATTTGTCACAACAAGTGCTATTGTATTGTACTGTAACTTCGTGGGTTCTTTTTCTTTTTCGTCAGGATCGAGCTGAAAAATGAATTGGTTTTATCGTTTATTAATGCGAGATTCGTGAGCTTCGGCTACAAAGAGTCATATAACGTCAATCGTGAATGCACTTTAACAATAGCCGCTTTATTGCATTGTTCTTGATTGTCTGAACTATTCACGCAATATCATTCAATTTGAATCAATAAAATCATTAGTTGACGTGATGAAAATTTACGCTGTCAAAGTGACGGAGTTAAAGTTCAGATCAAATATTTCAAACAACCTGCGTATCGTAGCTTTGAAAGCATGCTTTCACCAAATATTTGTGATTTACTGTTATGACGTTATGTGCGCAACTTTTACAAGCGAGATTAATGTGTTGCTTCGCTTCTTTTTCGATGTAAACTTTCCTTACAAGTTGGTTCGCGAGAGGGATCGAGAAATGAATTTTGGGGTCAGGAAAATCTAAACCGCGCATTTGTGTAACTGTTTTCAAGGCACAATCCTACTCCGCATATGCCTCAGTCGACGAAACGAGTTTATTTCGAAGCTTTTAGAGAATAGGTTTGGTTAAATATCGATCCCGTGTGTCAAATTTGACAAACATTTGCTGCTTCTAACCAGGGTATGGCAGGGAATGGAAATTTCGGTATGGAATATGGAAGATGCCAGCATGGAATGAAATGGAAGATTTCAAGAATGGAATGGAAGACAATCTTCCATACTTCCATACCAATTCTATACTAGATTTCGCTCATGGCGTTTACAGAAAAATATGTACGGATTGTGTTAACTAAAAATATCAGAAAGCGTATAGCAGCTAATTATCTGTCGACAAATTAATGGGGTAATTCGGTCATGAACATTGCGCAAACAGTGTAGGCATTGCATCATCAAATCACGCAAAATGTTCATTGCAATTTGCAGCTGCATTGATACTGACTGGCTTAATTTTTGTTTCGAGAATGATAATTTTTCTAGTGCCGTTGCCAGAGTACACAAAGTGAGGGGCACGAAAATAGACTGAACTTTTGCACATTAAAACTGATCTTGTACCCCTGCAAATTATGCGCAATATCAAAATTCTGTAATCATGTCTAAAAAAGAGACATGTAAGTCGGGTAGCGTTTCTTAGTTCCTTTCGTTTTCCACTTGAAAAGTTTATCTGCAGCCGTGACTGCGACCTAAATAGCCTTGAGTGTGCTCTAAAAAAACAGCCGGTCTTTTAAAAACGAAATAAACGATTTTGTTGGTCTACATTTCTACTCTAGACGACACACCCATAAACAGGCGTGCTACCAAGCTTTTGATTAAGAAGGGGGTTTGGATATTAAAGTTTTTTTTTGTTTGAAAAATGCCTGGATTTGGTGGCGAGCTGAGCAAAGTGCTGCAACTCAATCATCTCCTATAATTGGAGGTCTGGGGGTGAAGCCGCTGTCGCTGGGCGATTTTTTGATTTTTCGAGAAAAAATAACCATTTCAACGCCATTGGATCACATTTCGCACGTTTTTAGAAGCCAGTGGAAAAGTTAAACTGCTTAGCCCATTCAGCCCTTACTTTACGCACAAGTCAATTCAGAAACACGTTTAAACACTTGCCTTTTAGGGTTAAATTTTTTAAGTGACTTGGCTGGGGGGGCTGAAACCCCCTTTGCCCTCGTGGTTCCGCCACTAAATCCGTAAATGCTTAGCGGCCCGTTGTGCATTTCGACTCATAGTTTGAGAAACACTGGCTTCGGGCTTAGAATACTTTGAATTCAATACGATGCAAACGTTCATGGTTCTGAAATTGATATAACAAGCGTGATTGGTACTTGCTGACCTATGAGTGATTAGGTTCAGAGGTGTAAACTTTGGATGTTAAATCTGGTGTTTGAAACTTGAACCACTAAACTTTCGGTATTGAAAAACTTAAAATACTGTTAATGCAAGTGACTTTATCAAGTAGGTAGAATTGAATGTTCTTATTACTTTTTGCATTATTGTCGGTTTTCTTGACCTTGCATGATGTTCCGAAAAACGTATTTTTAGTAAACTAACATGGAGGGTAAGCAACGGCAACTAAATTTGCCAAGTGACAAAACTTTTTCTTCCGCCGTAACAAAAATTTGCATTTACTTTTCTATCTTCGAATGAGCTTAATTCTTTGTTGCTGCTTTTTTTGCGATCAAACTTTTTTTTTGGTGTTTTTGTAAAATGTTTTTGACAGTTTGGCTACGCCAAATTTCATAGTTTGTGTGATTACAAACTTGCAATCATTAAAATCAGTACATAGTTGCATAACCATCAACCTATTGTCTGTTGATTGAATGGTTAATATTTTCATGCTCAGTGAATTTTTATGGTAGCTTATTGCGATAGTGCTTCAAATATGAGATGAGATGCATCGTACCATGCCGCTTACCTTTGCAAGCGACTACAGCAAAGGTACACTTAACGTGGGAAAAGTACAATACAAACTACGCGTTGCTTCCGACCTAAACTTACCTTGGTATGGAAATATGGAATGGAATATGGAAGAAAATTTTAGTATGGAATATAATAAGGAAGAAAAATTTAGTATGGAATGGAAATGGAATGGAGGAAAATTGCCAGTATGGAATATGGAAAAATCGTCTTCCATTCCATACCATGCCCAGCTTCTAACAGTCTACACAGCGCGCAAAACTGTACAACGAATCTAATGAAATAAGATAGGACCGAATTGAAACTATTCATTTCACTTGAGAAAATAACCTAAACATTAGCTTGCATTTACAAAGATACAATGTAACAGCTCAGCAGCTAATTTGATATTTTGTTGTTTTTAACAAAAAAATCGATTGTTTCTCGATCTTGCATAAATGGTTTCTTCTATAAATGCAAGCCATGAAGCACTCTAACCTGCTGTCATATTGGCTTTTTAGAAGCTGCAGTTCCTGCTTATGCAGTCTTAGCTTGACCACAAAAAGTGACAAACGATTCAGCCGTAACAAAGAGACACTTTTTACAATTTAGCAAGTTAATTAGAACTTCGACGATCTTGAATTTATTGTTTGTCACAAGACAACCAAGTAAATAAATCAGGCTTAAGTGATGAAATGGTGCCGTGATTGATTAGCCTTGAACTACTAAAGTCAAAGCTGTAAAAGCATTATTTAAGCTGTTAGCCATAGAAAAAAACACCACAGGTTCGAAACGGAACCAATTTCTGGAAGTTTTTGTTAAAAAATTTGGCCGAACACTTAAATGCATAAACAGTCGTATTGAGTATGTCACACATTTTTACTATATCACAAACATAATTTTAAAGTTTGCCGAAACAATTACAGTCATTTAAAAAACAAAAACAGAATTCATTTCCAAATTAGATTACATTTTGTTAGAAATCTACCTTTTGTTCTGATATGGTTCAACTGTAGAATTGATGTCACTAAGTTCTTCTTTCAACAATTGTAAATTGCTGTTTACAAAGCTTAGTTCCAACGCCACTGTTTCTTTCACCTTGGGATTCGTAGTTGCGCTAAAAGCATTAGTCAAAAGCATCATATTTTACAATTCATTTATCAATAATAATAGCTCTTGAACAGCAAGGTATAGACAGCTAAATGCCAAGAAATTCTAGGCTTGTAAACTACGTCTAAAAGGTACCACTTCCACATTCTACACCCATTGCCAAGTGTCAAAAATTTCTGTTAAGTAGGTTTGCAGCACTTAGATTAAATACTGAAGTTGTTACAAGCCACAAAGCATCTACAAAAAAGTGCAAAATTTATGAACTACCAACGTTTTTAACCGCAATAGCAAAAAACAGGTAGACATCTGTACACTATTTGCATTTCCATGATTAAAACAGCCCCTATAAAGTGTTAATGATAAAAAAAAATCAAAAAAAATAAATGATACAAAAGTCAAATGTCATTCATTACCAACATCAAAATATCAGTAATGCTGTTCAGGCAAAAAAATCAAAATAGTTTGCTGTGGCATCAAAATAAACAATGAAACATACAGGAAATAGTCAAAATCATATCAGCGATGATCATCAATTTAAAGGCACTAAACCATAAACGATTTCATAAACTTCAATTGCTCTCGAATGAAGGTCAATGACAATATTGCTCATTGAAATAAATAACACCTAGAAACATCAATATAATCAGATTACCAAGAGCAAAAACATCACACGCGTGATAGTGATAAACTGCCTTAAGCTAAATTTGCAATAACATTTACGATCAATTATCATTAAACATAGTTCACCATGCAGTTAAGAAATTTACGACAAAAAATGCTGGCACTAATTAAAGTATTTACGGAACTTAGGAAAAGTTGCTTTTCCATAGATCTTTATTCAGAAACTAGCAAGCTTTTGCCAATTCAAAACACTCAAAACATCATGATAAAGTAAAAATGCTCAGTTCTGATAACTGTGCTTCTTTCTTGAACATTACACTCTATTACTAAAACTAAAGCAACTTACTTATACAAATTTTCTGCACCATTGCGTATTCGCATCTGTTTGTATAATTGTCGATTGATGGAAGAACGCTTGCTTTGCATTTTGCTTCTTTGTGTTGCCATTATGGGGTTGCATCCCTAAAGTAGTTTTTTGAAACTGAATTAAAGCATCATAACAACTTCACAATTTTGAAGATTTATAGTGCAATCACGTTCCATGAACAAGTTCTTGCACTCAATTATTGTATGAATAACTAAAACATAATGTTGCCAAAATTTTTAGCCTTTGAAGTCCAATTAACATAAAAAGCTGCAAGGGCTAAACTAAATTTTTCTTTTCCAAAAGTATGTTTGCAATAAGGTATTTTAACTAAACTTAGTTGTATATAAGTGAACCACAGTGGGTAAAAATTGGCAACGACATTCTTGACTAATTTAACGAAAACCTGGAAAAAATGAGTTATAACAGATTAAAAACTTGCAGCACAAATCTTTTAAATTATTGCAGTTTCATCTTTCAAAGTTGCCAAAAGTAGCACATTTTAAAAAAGCAACTTTAATATCAATTGTTTCTTAAAAACTATCCCTACTTTTTTTGCGTGATCTGGCAGAAAACAAAAGCGTTACAAACATGAACTGTAAAGTACACAGAATATGACGCAAAGCAATATCAAATTTGAAATAAATAAAGCAGTTACAATAACTCAACAATAACTCCATACCTTTCTTACAAAAGATGATTGAGACTTGGGCAACTGAAGCACTTCCATCTTGTTTAATTTTCAAAAATAAATCTTTAATATATTTACTGTGACTACTCGTATATGTCTGTGTTAATAATACTGATCTTAAAAAGCAAAAACTAACAGTTAAAAAGTACATTTTCCGTTTACAATTTTAAAGTAAGAGATATAATAGAAATTAATAAATAATAAGCACTTTATCAGTTTAAGTGTACACTGAAGAGTGTAATGAGTGTACTTGACGGGCAGCAACTTTCGACTGGAAAAAGGTTTGATGTTGGAAAAAGGATATTTTAAATGAAAATAAGCAGACTAGGAATATGCAAAGAAAACAAAATTTAATTTTCGGGACAAGACTACTGTGTTACTTATGTTGAAATCAAACTGATGAGTCTACAAAAATGTTCAGTAAAAATAATTGTTTGAATTTTTTAATATGTGATCTAACTACAGTGTTGTTATTGTTTTTTTTTTTTGATGAGATTTAAACCTTGAAATAATAATCTTTTAAAACGGACAGTGAACAGTTAAGTAGTTAGGTCTTTTAGCAGATTAGGAAGATATAAACTTTGCCTCTTGCCCCCTCCCCTGTTCCCCTATCAGACTGACACTGCAATATTGACTGACGTAGCAAAACTGCTTAGCAAGTTCATCTGCAAAAAAGATCTAGGTTAACTTGCAAAGAAATATAGTTTAATACCTATGGTATCAACCCACAGTAGCATAGCCAGGAGAGGAAGCTATAGCCACCTCATTGGCGTGTTCACCAAAATGCAGAATAAGAAAAATGTTACATTTTTAGCAGTTCTAAAACAGTCTTTTGCTCTGAAAAGGACTCAAAAATGATTTAAAGCATCTTTTGAAACATTTATTTAGGGGGGAAGGGCTAGTTTGCCAAAAATAAAACTCACAAATCAGTGAAAACTTTGAAAATTGACCAAAAATAAGCAATTAAATTTGATCGCTGGTTGAAAAATGCTGAACATCAGTTTCATCAAAATCAGCTTCATCAAAAAATATAGACTACCAATATCAGCTCAGAAATATAATAGCGGGCTATTTAGTATTAGTTAATTACCATTAGTTAATTCAATCTCAATCGATTGCCCCCCACCCCCCATATTATCTTAATCTAAAAATATAGACAAAGCACATTATTTCTTGCAACTTTTTTTTTAACTACAGAATTTTAAGTTACCTGCTTGCAAATAAGAGGAAAGAAATTTTACGATTTGCCACCTCCCACCTGCCCACATAGCACATTTACGCAACTAATTTAATAATGTTTTTTCACTGCTTATTTCTATGCCACTTTTGATAGCATTAGGCTACTTTTTATCAAAGTAGGTCTAAACTTAAGCAATTTTTGTAAACTTAAGTAATAAAGTAATAATTAATAAACACACAAAAAATAAGTAATAAATAATCACAAAAAATTATAAATTTTTGTACTGTGTAATGCTAGAAGCTTTGCCCCAGCCCTCCGAAACAGCCCCTCCCCACCATTGCAAAAATTCTGCCAACCTGCCTACCAGTCCTAGCAAAAACGTAAAGTCTGAAAATTCAAATCTGAAATCGTGTAGGAGACTGGTACTTACTTAACAACTGCAGTGTTCGCTGTCAGGTTTCGGTTAATTAGCCTACACACCTGAACATAAACTTTATTTACTGGTGTGCAGTGTGGTAGACCTACCGGTAACTACCGTAATTTAGTTTTGGTACCGATATACAGCCCAGACTTAGTTTCTGTTTTTGTTAGACTACTGTTAAGTGTTAGCCATTACTTAACCCGTTGACACAACTTCTTGTACTATGCAGGCAATCCTAATTATTACTGGTACGTGGTACTGTTTTGTAGCCTATACATTTTTTGTATGACAATCAGTGTTGGGCATTAACTCGTTAATAACGAAGTTAAGTTTTTCATTAACGAGTTAAAAAGCTTTTGTAAGTTAACTTATTTACTACAATTTTCGTGAAACTACTTTAATGTTTACATTAATCCGTTAAATTTCTATAGAAATAAAAAATAAAATATCGGATTGAGTACGGTAATTTTCATCTCGTATGGAATTGGAATCATTTTATTGAGCATCAACTGCAGGTTAATAATGAAATTTTTTTTTTTAATTTACGAATTAACTTTTAATTTTTACTTGCGTTACTTTTGTTTTTCAGTCAACTACTTAACTTTAACTGAGTTTAAAATTGCTTGAAATTCTCAGGAATAAACTCTTTACGAAGGTAACGTTTCTCATTAACTTGCCCAACACTGATTTGATTACAATATTATGAAAATTGAAATTGAAGTAATTTTCATTTAGAAAAACTGCAGCAACGCTCCGCAAACTTGGTCAATGCCATTGTTCTTTCTTGTCAATGTCTTACCATGTATTTCATTACCTTAATGCAATTCTGATGATAACACTGTTGCCACATCTGCTTTTCCTTTTTTTGCAAGTGCAAGAAACTTGTCGTTTCGCTTCTGGTTACCAAGCATTGCGGTTGTTGCATTTTTAGTTAAATAGCGCTACAAGTGTTTAAATGTACAGCTTTTTTCTACCACATAACAGCGTTAAAGAGTTACATTTAGTTTTGGTACTTTCAACTCAGCAGCAGCAATTTTGATTTTTAAAAACACATTAAACTTTAAACAAATGATAAAACGTTTAATTTAATCTTAATATACCAAGTTAAATTATTCCTGAAGTGAAATAGGCAGAACTAATTTAATAGTTCACAGAGACATCACGTCTTACAATCCTACTTCATTTGACAACACCTTAATGCTGTCTCCGAGTCGAAATGGGTAATCATTTCAACCCCTAGTGACGCAGGTGAGGCGGAGCGGAGCTCCCTATCGCGGGAGCATTCCCGAGTTTCGAAGTCAACTGACTTCATCATCAGTGTGAGGAGGAGTCGACACAATGCAAAGAATATTGATCCCTGAATTAGACTAACTCAACCGGTAAATTTGAATAACCAAGCTATCAGTATAGGCTAACGTCTTCATCTCGTAACTACTTTGATAGTTTTGACAATTTTTCTTAATAGTTTTGACAATTTTTGTTGGCTAGAAATGAGCTTAATTCAATATCGCCGCTAATTTGGTTCAAAATTATTCCAAAAAACTTGCTTTGCTTGAAAAATACATTATTTGCATTTTATTATTTGAGGCTTGAATTCAGAAAATTATCTCATCTCTCCCTTGCTGTTACGTAATTAATGTTCTTCTTTGTAAGGTAGATTAACACTGAGTCTACTATATATAGCACAAAATGCATTAATGCCTTTAGTTGGGTGATTGCTTGTTTTTGTACGTAAGCACTTATTCACAAATATTAAGTTTAACTTTTGTAAAAGTTCTTGTTACTGACAGCTCGACATTGACAAGCATTGTATTTGCCCATCAAGCTGTGAATTCACCACAGCTTAATCGAAATCTTTAATGATTAATTTAATGAAAAAAGAGACAATATTTGCTCATATGAATAATGATTTTTCAGGTTAATATTGCTTATTCCTAGTCATCAAACTTTGAAACAAAGAACTGCTTGGGAGGAAAATTAGGTTTGAGTTTTTCTTTTGTTTTAATTTTATTTAAGAAAAAAACAATAGTAAAAAAAGCAAATGAAAGATTAGCACATCTGAAAAAAATAACGATACCTATGACAAATATTTTTGCTTGGCTGCCTCAAACAACAAATTTAATTAAATAAGGAGTATTTTTATTAAAAAATTTAAATAAGAAGATTGAAAAAAAGACGAAGAAAAGTGTAGAAAATTAGAAATCTTACTGATATACGAAATACAATTGACTTAAAAAAAACAACAGAACTACTTGCATTTCTTTTTTTGTTTGTTTTTGTTTGTGTGAAGGAGGAATTAAATTAAGTAAGTTACTTGTAATATTAAGAAACTTCAGCATTAAAATCACAAGCATACTCATACACAAGCAATAACTTGTAAAAATTTTAATAACGTGCAAACTAATTTCAAACAAAAAGGGTGATCTTGTAAATATACCAGAGCTGTCCAAATTGAGGCCCGCACAACAAGCTATTGCGGACCGAGACTGGTCTTGAGATTTACTGTAAAATTTTTCCATTCTTGTAATTTTTTCTCTAAAAGCAGTTTCTGTCAAATTTGTTGACGCTAGTTTTTTCGAACATTAATTCCAATCAATTTTCGTGAATGTTAAATTTGGTCAATAACGCCGGCCTCTAGGAGTAGATCAAGTAGCAAATTTGCATTTCGTTGGCCGCTACATATAAGCTACGAAGCAATTTGTTACGTTTCGATACTTCTGATATTGTCAATATTTATATTTTTATCACCGCGTTAGTTGGCATTCAAAATGGAAGAGTCACAGCTCTAAATACTTTAGTAGTTCTATGCTAAAGATGTGTTCAGCAGTTGCAAGGGTTGAAACTTTTTCCGTTTATAACGAAGTAATTAAAAAAGTTTTGCTTAAAAAATATAATTGCTTTTAATTGTGTACTATTTCAGACCTAGAAGTGGCGGTCAATTTTTTAAGTGCCTCTGAAACTACGCAAAATCTCTTCAAATGACGTTAAAATGGCCAGTTTTTTTTTTTTTAAATTATTTTTTCAGGATGCATTTTAAATGCGCAGCAGTTTATTTAACATGTCGGGTGCTGAATACCGGCAAATCTGGACATCAAAAAATGTTAGTTTTTGATTTAAGCTCCTCCCATAGGAAAATTCTTGATACAATACTGTGAAAAAACATGACTGCTGAGTTTGTTGCGCAGCAAAAAATTCTTCAATGTAATTGAACGACGTTTAATTTTTGGTGAACATAAAACGAGTTTAACTATTATTCAGTTTGCTAAAACAGTACAAAGCTTATATGAGCAGTATTCGACTGTTTGGGGTAAAAATATTGCAAACTTTTTACAAGATTTGTGCAACCCACTCAAGCTTAAAAAAAAGTAATACGGTCACTCAGCTCCTCAAAAACTTTGAGCACCGCTGTTGCGCACTGATAAAATAATACATTTAATTTTATTTCGATACAAAAAACTACTAACAATAGTTTTGTAGTTAAGTAAACCACAGACTGACAGTCTATGAAAGCGAAAGCTTTTGTTATGAGTTTTTTATTACTATAATTACTACAAATAAAAGGTAACTTATGATCAGGTAGCTTGCATTTAAAACTCAGTAACATTTACTCGCATTTGGTGGTTTTCGTTTCATTTGAATTTTTGTTTTAAATTCATGATGCGAAAAGAAAAATAATAAAAATAAATTGATAATCAACTTAATGAAGGATATTCAAACAAAATAAGATTAATTCTACTTTTCATTTAATGATTTTTATGTATAAAAATTTATTAATTTATAATTTGATGTCGTATATTATTACTTTTTTTTTATTTCTTATTCATGTGAAAATTAGTGTCTTTGATTGTAGAATGGTTTTACAGGCAAAAATTAGTATTTACGGTATAAAATTAAAATATCCTTTTTAAAATTTGTGTAACTTAGTAAACGATACAACGCTAAAAAACATAAATGTCATAACATAACAATTATTGGTGACAATAATAATAATAATAATGATAACAACATCATTTTAATCTGGATTTAATAACTTTAGAAAGTTGTCATCTAAGCATTATATTATCAAAGTTCTAACACCCCTTATATTTAATTCGCTTTTAAGACCAAAGAAGGAAAGTTTTATCCTTTCATAACTGAGAGAATTTAATTGTACTTAAGAGCGAGTTTGGTTCTTTGCGTTAGATCACTGGGACTATAATCAACTAAAAAAAAACAAGATGAATACCAAGAATTAAGCAACATTCTATCTACGTAACTGAAATTTTGAGCCATTGGTTCGTTTGATTCTTTCTGATGCTTTACTTGGCACAATTATAGTTTCAAACTTTGGCACAATTATAGTTTCAAACTTTTTATAACACATGAGATTATATTTTTAGGCTGTATATTATACTTGCTATTTAGTGCGTACGTGTCAAAATGGCAGCCACAAACGAAGCTTTTTCTATGAATGAAGTGGATGTTGAAAAATCGGAAACTAAGGAAGAAACTTTAGCAAATGGAAGAAAAGACTCAGAAAAAGATGAGAAAAGCAGTTTTTCCAGCATGGAAAATCCGGATGGTGTCAAGAAAGAGTGGAAAAGCTCAACGGAAATTAAAACCAGAGATGAGAAAAAAGTGAATAGTGATGATGCCTCGTCCATGCTGGACGGAATTGATGTAGGGGTTGGAGCTTATGTGGTCAGTGACGACAAAAAAGCAAGAATGGCTTGGGACAATCAAGTCCAATTTTTGCTAGCTTGCATTGCCTACGCTGTTGGTCTTGGAAATATTTGGCGGTTTCCATATTTAGCTCAAACCTATGGAGGAGGTGAGAGCCCGCAATTTATTTGAAACTGGTTTAGAAAACTTTTTGGCAGGTCTTCAATATTGATCGTTTTTAATTGTAACTGATATTCTGCTGTACCAGTTTCAATCCCAGTCAGTTGGGCGCTTTTTATTAAGCATGGTCCAAAATGTAGCCATGTCAAAGAGCGGTGGCAGCATCCACGATTAATTTTGTTGCAATGTGTTGAAACATTGAACCGAAATCTCCCAAGCTAAAATTAAAAGTTGATTTGGTTGCATTTGCGAGAGTATTTTGCGTCGCTAAAATGACTCAAAAATTTGATTTAAAACAGTCGATTCCAAAATAACAGAGGCCCAACCGTTCAATATGCGTTTGTTATTTGACTCTTTGAAAACGCTGAAATGTATGATTGCGACAACCGCGTTATCATCTTTAAATAGATTTTCTTGATCAGCTTTT